>OY856409.1:301934057-302281557 GCA_963693085.1 Alisma plantago-aquatica | reverse complement strand
AATGCATCACTATGACATAAATTTTATGTTTTAGAAGATTCCTTTGATATTAGGTGATAATTTGGACTAGCACAACTGTGGGTAGGCTTATATTCCTTCAACATGGAGTATCTTATCATTATTGTGCCTCATGTCCATCTATCTAAGGGTTGGATACCATCCACATTGAGCTTCTTATGTCTCCTACAGGAGAAGTAGATGATGAAATCAATAATTTCAAATCGATGCCCATAAATGTTCACCTCTCTCATATCCAACAGTGTACTTAGTTTATCTATTGATTGAGATAACTCACTTGACTATATAGGTTGCCTTATCTTGTGAAGGAACCATTTTTGTAAACCATCAAGTGAAGAAGGAACCTTAATTTCTTCCTATACTGGCTGGAAAATCATATGGCTCCTTTAGGTCTTGAGATGAGGTAGTGTAAACTATGTCTAGCAATGACATAGGGAATGGTGGATGTCATGTCTTATTAGGGCTTGATGGTAGTTGACCATGCGTACTAGAAAACCTTCTCCCTCTTACACGTACATATAAGACATTTAGTCGTATGATCCTTTAGGTGCTAGAGGAATTAGACCCTACAGATGAAGTGATGATAGAATCACCATATACATGTTGTGTTGTGGAAGGTCACTTGGTCCTAAAATCAATTTGGGTGCAAATTGTAGATTTTGATCACAAATCTTCTGTCATTAAACTTATTTTCATTATTAAGTAATATGTATAAAAAGACAAACTTTCAGATTTTATCATGGTTTTGGAACTAAGTCACCACAAAAAGAAAGCCTGAGTTGTAAAGAAACCCCTTCGTGAATAAACTATTGACTAGAATGATCTACACTTAGACCTTAGGCCTAGCTATGATGCATGGAGTGTTAATAAAACTTTTTAGATACATAATAAATGGTTGATACACCCATGTTTCCACTCTAGATGTTTGCCTAAGTTATATATTAATCCTTTTAGGGTTATGGGTCTTATATGCTTTATTCATTAGGAATCTAATATAACTTAGAGGACAATAGAAATCATGATGATTTTGTTGAGGTTGCCATTCATATATCTTGTTGAGTTTGCCAATTTAGTGGATTGCAAATTGTGTGATCCAAAATAAGAATCTATTGATGGAAGATTTAATCATACATTCTTACATTATAGAAAATAAGGAAAAGTTAGTGACCATGTACATGCAAATAAATAAAAATGAAGTGATGTTTACCATGTCAAAGGAATGGTGAAATATTCATTATAGTGTAAGTATCGACAATGAATATAATTATGTTACGATAATCCTAGATATAGTGAAACATTCATAGATCGACACCCATTTTGTGAAGACTAAATCATTACATGATGTATGGAATGAATATACCGCCTCAATAATGGACTATAAATATAATATGGGGTGGTATAGTAGGATCAACAATACTAATTGAATTAGAAATAGTTAGATTGGTTTAAAACTATGACTTAGTATACCTGACAAGTGGTGGATGGATTTTGGGGACGAATCCTCATTAAGGGTTGGAGTGTTGTGACATGCTCGAACATAGGTATATAGGATAACCCTCAATCCTTAAAGCTCCTATCTTACTTTGTTAATAACTAGCACCTATTTACGTCTTGCAAAAACATAGTAGGAATAATTGTAGCCAAATAGTATCATGTACTCATGAATAGCCTTTAAACATGATATTTTAAAAATAAAATAACTGTGATACATGCAAAATATGATTGAAGGTGCAAATAGGTCTAATAATGGGTTTGGGTCAAAATTGACACTTTATAATACACATAGGATTATAATATAATTGACTAGTTGAGTGGAGTAGATACATTAAATATAGACTTAATACACAAGCAATGGATTGTAATATGAAATGTTTTCAAAAGTTAAAATTTACATTAAATCTGAATTCCTTACATCTCAAATTTCCTACCTAGAAAATATGACACTACTTGAATAAGGTTTACCCACCCAATTGATTTAATAAAGTGATACATTGAATCACCTAGGTATAATGCATATAGTTAATGTGACACTTTAATCTCCTTAATGTTTCCATTTATTTTCCTGATGTCACGCTTTAATCCGATTTTAGCATTGGTCGCATCCGTGACTGACATCTCCTTTCAAGAGACGCACTCTATGCCTTCTCCAACGGCTGGTCACGACATTCAAGCATGACCCCTTCTTATCGACCTCTCATACTCTTCCCTTCAATCCATGCTTATACCGTACAATCCCTCCCTTCGATCATCTTCCTTGCTTATTCCTGACTGTCGGGGCTGCCTTGCCCTATGCTCAGCGACCATGACTACCTGACTTGCTACCGTCTATAGCTAGAGGTGAGATGCAAGAAGTCGTTCTCCTATCTTCTACCTCCTTGCAACCTTTGTTGTTCCCTTTCTTCCTTCTTCCATGTAACAGGCACCATGGTAGCAAGGCCAACACCACCTGCTTAGTAGTTGTCAATGGCATGGGCAAGTTGTGACCAACAAAGATCTCGACAACAACACCTTCCACCATATCTTCCTCTTCTATTCCTATCCCTCCTCTTCTTCTCCTTCTACTTCTTCTTCTTCTTCACCTCCTCCTTCCCACAACCTAAACCCTAGACACCAACATACGCATCTCCTTGCTTTGTTTGGGCATCTATGTGGGTGACTATCACAGCTGAGACAACCTCAATGACTCCTCATGACTAACCTGTGTCTGTTGTCATTGGTTCCATTTCCCACTGTAATCACCTGTTGTTGTACTCATCTAAACTCACACACAACATGGTCATCTTCTTCCACCTTGCATCTTCCACCAAGCCACGGGGCATCTCCGTCACAATCAGTGACCACCAGTAGGTTGCATATGCACACCTTTTTTGTTGAGAATCTGCCACTATTTTCAACTTTCAAACATCCTTCCACTCAGTCCAATCTCCTCCATGACCTAGGAGTCAAATAGAAATGAAGTGACCTCCTCTTCAAACCACAGAACTGTGATAACACCGCCACCATCCCCGTCTACCATCATTATGGTCTTGTAGAACCCAAGGAAGAAGACACATTCACCTCTGCCTTGTTAGTCCTTCAGTTAACCTACAACAATGGCAATTGACATGAGAGGTTATAAATTCATGTAAAAGTATCTCACCGTTGAGGATGCCCTTGACCAAGTCGATGAAGAATACATGATCGCCTCGTTCAGGCCTACTTGGCCTACCATGTAAACATTGATCATCAATTATTAGAGTGATTGTAATGATCTATGAGTTAGAACTCCTCCGTTGTTCTCTCTACTATAAACTATATAATTAGTAGGCCCATCAATGACGTGTTTGACTAATTTATAATTATCATTAGACTTAGTAATGAAATCATCTAGTTTGATTTACCCATCCATCCTAATGGCTTGTATACATATTCAAGCAATGATTGCAATTGCATCAATAGTATGTATAAACACAATCACCAATGAAAATAGTCATCCATTTTAGTTATGATATGTAATTATGTCTGCATATTTACTAGTCAACAAAGTACATATATGGTACTAATTTTTTTAGGAAATGATTTGTGGGTATATGTTAAATAAGAAGCTAAACGACAACCAAAATGCTAATTTTGTATGTAGATTACTTGCATCACATTGGTTAATACGCCACAACCTTGGTATATTATCAAAACAACTATCGTTTATTTAGTATTAATACTTAGAAGGTTGGCTATCCTAATATCAAAAATAAATTAAAGATAACATGTTAGCCAACAAGTTACCAATTTATCAATGTCTGCGATATGTAAACATGGTTCAAATGACAAGCTAACCTAGTTGATCCCCTATATGAGTATTATTCACAAGTGAAATGAATACATATACTATATATACACATATATATATGCATAGAATCATATCAATGTATCAACACCATTGGGAAATGAATAAGATTCCTTATGACTAGCATCCATAGGATGACCAAAACATGTTACATATGTGGAAATAAAGATAGAATAATCTTATCAACTTCACATTAATTTCCATTATGTCACTACTATACATATAAGTGGGTAAAATGATAAATGATTAAGTGGATAGTTATATCCTTACTACTCATGTTTCATCTTTTTTTTAGAACAAAAGGATCGATTCATTACTTGTTAGCCATACGGCATCTACAATTGGGAAGAAAAATACAAACAGAACATACAAACATCAGGTTCAGTAACCCAAAGGCACTACAACTCATATTGGAACGAGAGAGAGACATTTCCGCATTGATTCTTCTTCCTTGAGGCTGTCTTAAGCAGCTTTTCCTGAAGAATTCCTTCAACCTGAGCATTGAGTAGTGGTAGAGGGGCTGGAACAAGACGGTGTTATGCTCGTATATCAACTCAAACGAAGCCATATAACTGAGTAATAAGATCAATCCAAAGCAAAGATGAGATCTAGCCGTGGCTAGAGATCTCATCGCTCTCCCGAATGGAGGTCGTAGCAAAGTGCGACAGATAAACGCCGACTAGCGGCGACAAAAGGCAGATAAACTGCCAGAACCACTGGCTAAACAAGCCAACAAAGACAATAAAAACTAAGGCCGAAACGCTGGGGAAATCCAGAGCTTGGAAGCCTTCATGACGGAAGGGCTAGAAACCTTATTCAGAAAACGCAAACTACTGAAAGGGGGTGGGAGAGCTCGATACCACCAGATCTGTGAGGAAGACCGAACCACCAACGCCACTCCACCTTCAATCCGGCCAGAGGCCCAGTGGAGGAAACTGAGCCGAAGCCGCCCCTCCCAAACCGCCACATGACGCAGCACGGGCCGAGCTCAAAGCCAGGAGCCCAGCCCCACCGCAACAGAAGAAGAGAGGGTGGAGGAGAGAAGATGGTCGCCCTCCTAAGACAGACACGATGGAGATCGAGCCGAGTTAAGGCCCTGGGGGAGTAGGGTGGCGTCCATCGGCCGCCAAAGCCCCCTCCCCTGAGCCCGAAGCCACCCTCTGCGAACCCTAGGTCGCCCTCCCTATCACCAGAGCGGAAGTCGCCGTCCGCTCACACGGAAACGGCAAGATGACTCTTTGTTGACACTCATGTTTCATCTAATACATTATTTCATCGAGATTTTTCCTTACTAGTCCTTATATCCATATCATCACTTCCTACTTTGTTGGATTATATGTTTAAACCCTAACTCAACACTATATATCCAAATAATAGGTTTAGATATACTTCCAATTCTGAATTGGTCGTTGTGGACTAATGTGATGAGAAGGACAAATGATGAATATCATTCTTAGAGTTAGTGTTAGTCATGAAGATCAGGTAGGTACATTCTCTATTTTATTTTGGGCATTATTTTACTGAAACCTATATTCTTTTAATGAGGCGTCTCTTGAACTTGTATTCCTAATGAGAAATCTAATTTGTTGGACATTTATTGTGACAACCGATTTCCACACAAACAAGATTACTCCAAAACACATGACCAACAACTAAACAACCACATGCTACAAAAGCAGGTAAATTAAAACCGATATCATATAAATATATGTGTGGAAACATATTACAACAAGATTCAACAACCTATATCACATCACATACTATAGCAAGTAAAAATTTACATCTACACAATGGCTAATGGCCACAACATGTGTACAAAAGATATTGTGTTTCACATATACATGTCACTTATATACCAACTATGCCAAAAGATGTGTCAATATACATCATCTACAAAACACATCCCTTCCTGGACCTGAGAGTATAGGGATGCCACTAGGACTCTACTACAACAAAAACTAGAAGCTATCCAACTTTCTCTGTCTACTAATATCCAAGTTTCTCTTCCTCAACAACATGATCCTGACTACACTGCTGACCACCACCTAAAAAGATGTGGTAACCCACGAGGTGAGACCCATGTCCCAGCAAGAGATATAACTCTCATCCAACAATTGTTGTCACATCAAGTTATACCATTATTAGACAACATGATCATATTCAGCTAAATGAATTATTTAAACTAATTACACATGTTAAGCAGGTTAAGTAGGTATAACAGATAAGCATAGTATCATGATTACAAGGAATATGAAAAACAAGTATAATAGTTGATTTATCATGCCTCATTACAAAACAACTAGCCAATATAAGAAACAAGGTAAGGGTAAACATCCAATGTGAAGCATGTTTAATCCTAAGCAGATATACGACACAGTTGTATTACTTCTTTTATTACTACCCTAGGGAATTGAGGTATACCACTCAATTCCAACTGACCACTGCTAAGTCAAAATCAGTGCCATACAAGATCTAGGAAGAGCCGGAATCCAAGATCTTCTCCCCACTCAGTCAATACAAGTGAACATTGTAGTGACATGTAAAGTCAAACTACAAAACACCTAGCCTGCCTTGGTATATAGGTCACAATGCTAGACACCAGAGTATGAATCCCTACCATCGAGGTACAATCATCATTGCCCTAAAAATATCATGTATATAAATCTCTAAGATGCGACCACAGTCATTCTTACATCAAAACATGACCTTAGCCATCCTCCATACACTTTGAGATCAAGATGACAATGACACATGGTCACTTGCACCTCACATACTCAACAATATGTGCTCTGTGTTTCCCTTAGGAATTCTCATTTCACCATCCAACAAGTCCTGACACTAGAATGGATCTATGGCCAGGGAAACTACATGATTAGGGTTTCACTTGATTAGTTAGAGCCATTTGGGTATCTTTTAACTACATCAATCAAGTTATAAGAAACACTTTAAGTAATTCTACAAAACATAGGTAGAGTGCAACTTCAAAAGATATAAAACATATTAAACATAAAAATTGTCATATTACAACATGGTATTGCCCATTGCTAGTCATTGCGACCATTACCATTATCACATCGCTATGGGATATTAATCCCTTACCACATCATATAGAGGATGTCACCTCAAATAGGGCACAAGACCATGCTCAATTTGTAGAGGTATCACATCATTCCCAAAGATATCATCATTATCTCTCCATGATACAACAAGACTCATCATCATGCACTTGGCACAATTGTTTCAACAACCATTTATATAGCTATGATGCTTTTCTAACAACAAATTAGGATTACAACATTAAGAGAGAGAATGTACTCCATGAAGATGCTAATTTCTCAAACAAGCTAAGAGTTATCATCATGTGCTTGAAATTAGGGTTAGGTTCAACCTTATAATCCAAATTTGGGTTTCAAAATAACAAAGAGAAGTAAACCCTAATTATCATCATCTCCAACAATATTTGAAGCACTTAGGTCAAACATCCCAAACATAGAGTCATCAAAACTTCATGATCATATGGACCAGCAAACACCATTAGTCACATATAATCATAAGTGTCATCAATGAAAGAGAAACCTAGGTCACATATCTCATTACTAAAGAGAACATCAAACATATTCATTGACCGAAGAGATTGGTCACCTCAGTGACCCCTCAAGAGATCAACACTTAGCGACCCACATGTCATCAAAGGTTATCGATGACATAAGATATAAAACCTCAATGACCATCATGGTGTAGAAATTTAGCAACCAACATGACCTCAAAACCTCATCGAACACATAAACCATAGCTTGACAAACATCAAGTGAGAGGAAACCTCATCAAACTCAAGATTAAATAGGTTGTTCATTGGCCTAAAACTGAAACCACCAATGTGTAAAACTCATGAAGGAAAATCACATATCGGAACCCTAAATCCGATCATCATCATAGAGAAAACAAAAAACATGACTTAGAGAGAGAAAACCAACGTACAACACATGCATGAAAGGATCAAAGCCTCCATAAAAATAAGATAATTGTGTACATCATTGGGGTTTCAACAAGGGAGGTTATCTACTTAAGATCACCATGGAACATAAACCTTAGATCATTTATATTATCACCATTCTACTTGGAACCACGTTTTGAAGAGGATATTACTTGAATGCAAAGTAAAAGCAACAATAATCGAGAAGAAAGTTATATAACTCGCCTTAGATATGAAGAACAACTCCAACAACAAGCAAGCTCTAAGAAAAGAGAGAGAACCCTTGCTTTATCACCATTTCTCGGCCAAGCTAGCACCACCTACAAGGAAAGAAAAAAACCCTAGGTCAAAGGATAACAAGATGGAAAGCAAAACCCTAGGCCAAAATGACAACAAAGAGAGGTTGTTCAACTCAACTTAATCACTGCCATGGAGAACCATGGATTTAGCCAAGAAGAGAGAATCCTTTCAAGATCAACTCAAGATCCACCATTGAAACTTTATGGGTTTGGGCAAGAAGAGAAGGAATAAGAGGGTAAGGAAAGAAAATGAAGATCATGCGATGGATCAGTTACCAAAACCAAAGAGAAGAGGAAAGGATTACCAAACAATCACCAAGTAAGGGTTTCTCTAAAACCCTAGCTCACATGCAAGATGGACCACCCACTAGAGCTCCACCTTCACCACCAAGAGCAAGGGGGGTGTGATCCATAAGAGGGAGAGAGGGTGCAAAGGGTTTTATTGCATGCAAGAAGAGAGGTTTATATAGACAAGAGTAAGAGAGAGAGAAGGGAGGTTAGGTGTTATGCAAACATATGCCAAGTGTCCATCAAAACTTGCCCATGAAAGCACCATGCTCAAACATGCAACTATGGTGATAAGAAAGAAAAAAAAACTAGGAACCTAATTGTCTAGGAAAACCCTTCGATGGATGACAACCTTGGTCAAAAAACCAAACGGTCGTAGGAAAAAAATTTGACCAAAGAGAAATGCATTGACCACCAACATATGCAAAGGTTGGAGACCGAAGAGATATACCACATCTCATTGACCACCATCAAATGGTAGGTCAAGGAAAACATCTTCGACTGAAGAACCAAGGACAACACATAAAACTTAGTGATTGCCAAACTCTAGATGACTCAACATCAAGGTCAACCACCTACATAGGGTATTCAAGAAAACCCTAAAATTCAACACAACATGTCACTACAACAACCCAAGATACAACATGATGCCCCAAGGCACAAATTTCTCCAACATGATATCAAAACATGCTAGGCACAACAAGCATGTGAAAAACTATAAGAAAAAACCTTAAACATGGGTGATTTGCATTTAGGTCCAAAAATAAGCACATATATGCAAAGCTAACTCAAACAACATCCAAACGAGACCAAACTTGAAACATGAGCTTGTCACATGTTACCAAAGTACATCATGAGGTTAGATTTAGGTTTTAAGAACCTAGTTATGCTAAGAAAGCAAGATTAACTAGAAATATAGGTCAGGGGTCTTACAACCATATACCCCTAACAAGGATTTCACCTCCAAAATCCTAAGTGAAAAAAGATGGGTACTTCCTACACATCTCGTCCTATAACTCCCACATGGCTTCCACCACACCACAAAGATGACATAACACCTTAACAAGAACTATATTCTTCTTCTTCAACTTATCACCCTCCTATCCAAAATCAACATAGGACCTTCAACATACAATACATCCTCCTCCAACTCAGCCTCCACTGGCTGCAACACTTTCTTTGTATTTGGATGGCACTTCTTGAACATGGAAAAATAGAAGATAGGGTGCAATCTATGCAACTCTGTTGGAAGCTCCAACCTATAAGCCACCTTCCCAACATGTGTCGCAACAAGGTAAGATCTCATAAACCCAGGGGCCAACTTACCCTTCTTGCCAAATAAGCACACCTTTCCAAGGAGATACCTTAAGATACACATGATCTCCTACTTGGAACTCCAAAGGCATACGATGGTTATTAGCATAAGACCTATGTCTATCCCAGGATGCCTTCAGTTGTTGTTGTACTACTTTGATTTTCTTTGTATTCAATTGTACAAGCTCAGGACCTAAAAGTCAATACTCGATAGTCCCATACCAACAAAACAATGACCAAAATGCCTCATGTACAAGGCTCCATGCTGCTAATATCTATAATTTGCTAATAATTGTTGTAGGCAAACTCTATCAAACTTAGATGCACATCCCAACTTCTAGGAAACTGCCATACATAAGTTCTCAACAAATTCTCCAAGATCTGTATGGTCCTCTCTAACTGACCATATGTATGTGGGTGAAAAGTCGTACTAAACTTCAACAGTGTAACCATAGATGTATGAAGTCATTCCTAAAAACATCTAGTAGACTGTGGAACTCTGCCCAACACTATGGTAACTGGTATACCATGTAGACAAACTATCCCCTGAACATATATTTGTGCCAACTTCTCTCCTATATGTCATCTTGACTAAAAGGGACTGAGCTGACTTGGTCAACTTGTCAATTATCACCCAAATGGAATCATGACCCTTGGCTGCCCTAGGAAGACCTGCCATAAAGTCCATCGTAATATGATTCCATTTCCATTGTGATATAGGCAACATTCTTGCATGTTTCTGATGCTCAACCTTGACATGTTGACACACTAGACATCTAGCCACAAACTATGCCACATCACACTTCAAACCAAGCCACCAATATAGATCCTTCAGGCTATGATACATCTTGGTACTGCCTTGATGCATAACATACATAAATGCATGAGCCTCCTCAAGAAACAACTTCCTCAAACCATCAACATCGGGTACTATTTTTTGATTGTGAAAGCAAACTATCCCATCATCAGTCTCATGGAAACCATCATACTTATTGATGCCAAACTCTGTCCTAATATTCTGTATCATGGTATCAAACTATTGCACATCTCTGATTTTGTTGTATCAAGGCGGGCTTCACTTGTAACTATCCTAGCAAGCCTACCAATAGAGAAACCTCTAACTTTACATTTATCTGACATAATGACATCAACATGTCTCACTTATGGAACACCAAAGAACACAATTGTGCCTTATCTGTAGATGTTGATGAAGATGACTTAATGATAAGTGCATAAGACATTACATTCTCCTACCTTGTATGGTAGTTTATTATGCAAACATATTCCTTGATCAACTCCATCCACCTTCAGTGCCACATGTTCAACTCCTGCTTCGAGAAGATATACTGAAGGTACTTGTGGTTGATGAAGATCTACCACTTATCTCCATAAAGGTAGTACTTCCAAATCTTCAAAGCATGGACCACAATTTCAAGCTCAATATCAAGTGTTGGGTAGTTCTCCTCATGTTTCTTAAGTTGTCTTGAAGCAAAAGAAATCATGTTCTTGTCTTACATCAGCACACATTCCAAGCCATTCTTCGATGCATCACAGAAGACAATGTATCTCTTCCCTTGTTTTGGCAGAACTAACTCTGGTGCACTGGTCAACTTCTCCTTTAGCAACTGAAAAGAAAGATGACACTTATCATCCCAGATAAAAGGTACACCTTTCTTCATTAACTTTGTAAAGGGCAATGCCACAACACTGAAGTTCTTAATGAACCTCATGTAGTAGCCAGGTCTAGACAACTATGAACCTCAGTCAGTATCTTAGGCTTCTCCCATTTGAACACTGATTGTATCTTCTTTGGGTCCACAAAAATGCCCTTAGAAGATACCATGTGCCCAAGAAAAGACGTCTTCCTCAGCTAGAACTCACACTTGTTGAACTTAGCATACAACTTGTGTTATCTCAACAACGTCAACACTTGGCCTAGATACTGCTCATGTTGTTGTCTGTTTCTGGAGTATATCAGGATGTACTCGATGAACACCACCACAAACTGATCAAGGTATGGCCTGAACACTTAGTTCATCAGATCCATAAAGGTTGTCGGTGTGTTTGTCAATCTAAACGGCATGACCAAAAACTTGTACTGACCTTACTTAGTCCATAATGATGACTTGGGTATGTCATCCACATTGATCCTCAACTGATGATAAGTTGATCTCACATATATCTTCAAAAACACTACAACACCTCTCAACTAATCAAACATATCATCTATCCTTGGTAACGAGTACTTGTTCTTGATGGTGACCTTGTTCAACTGTTGGTAATCTATGCACAACCTCATAGAACTGTCCTTCTTATTCATGAGCAACATGGGAGAACCCTAAGGGAAGGTGCTCAGTCTGCTAAAGCCTTTCTCTAACAACTCTTACCATTTCTTCTTCAACTCCTGCATCTTTTTTGTGCCATCCTATATGGTTGTTGTCCTATAGGTTGCATTCTAAGAATAAGATTATCTCAAAATATATCTCTCTGTGAGGGGGAACACCAAGAAACTCTTTAGGGAAAACATTCTCAAACTCTAAAACCACATGTACCTCTTGAATACTATGATTCCCTTACTTGGTACCACAACGTGTGCCAAGAAAGTCTCACAACCCTACCTCATCAACCTCTCTACTATCATTGCTAACACCAAGCATGTTGAAAGAATAATCCTATCTCCTAGAAAGACCCACGAAACATCACCATCATGGAACGTCTACACCTTGAAACTACAGTCCAAGACTACCTAATATTTCTCCAAGGTATCCATCCCAAGGATTACATCAAACATGTGCATGTAAAGTGGCATAAGATCCACTTGAATGATGTGTCCCGAGAAAGAAATAACACAAGATGGACACACCTCCCGCAACTCTGCAGAACCAACAAGAGGGGTTTCTAACTGAAGAATATCATATCTACTAACAACAGGCAGATAACAACTATTGATCACCTCTATGGTGATAAAATAGTGCGTCACAACTGGGTCAACCAAAATAGATACAAAAGAAGAAGCAAACAAATAAAAATTAAAAAGCTCCATCAAACCTATCATGATTTGTTGATTAACCACTCCCTCTGACTGACTTATATCATAGAATCGAATTGTCATGTGTTGTTTTCCATGTCCTCTGCTAGCTTGTCCATAGGATCCTGCCTATGATGCCTGACTATGTCCTCTTCCACCACCACTACTGAACTGTTGTTGTTGAGAACCCCACTAACTTTGCCTTGATAGCTATGTCACCTCCTCGTCATAGGGCAAAACAACCTCATATGCCCGGTCTATTTGCACTTTTAACATGTCTTAGCCTCGTACCATACCCTAGATGACCCTATCACTGACACTGGCATTGCACTACATGCTCTAGATGGTGGGAAACTATAGCATCTGCCCTTTCTCGTGGACCACTAAGACAACACCACTGACCTATGCTTAGAGAAAGTTGACCGTTGTTGTGACTGAGGTGAATAAAACCTTGGTTTCTTAAAGCTACCAGACGACTACCCATGGAACTGAACTGGAAACTTTTTAGTGTTGGCTTCCCCTGAAACTAAACTGGACTCTTCTTAGCATTGGCTTCATGCTTCTTGATACGATCCTCCTCACTGACTCCACAAAGGTAGAGTCTATTCTCCAAGACAGACACTATCATCATCAAATTTGTGTTGAAACCCTTCTCAAACTGTCAGATCCTCTCCTTATCCATTACTTCCAGGTGAGGATAGAACCTCAAAAGCTCCATGAACCGCACCTCATACTCATTTATCAACATCGATCCCTGACAGATCTTCTCAAACTGCAATATCTTCTCGTTAAGATACGTTTGCGGGAAGTATTAGCTCACAAACTCCCACCAAAACTCCTCCCAATTGATGACTACTCTATGTCTCTTCTCATCCTCAATGGCCCACTAATGGCCAGCACTACCCTTTAGTAGATACACTACATGTTTCACCTTGTCCTCATCTGGGATATTGAGGATTTTGAAAGCCTTCTCAAGATCTATCAACCACATTTCCACATCTGTCGGATCCCAGCGTACTCAATCACCCCCACACATCTTAGATGCTCAAACATCTTCCCAGAACCCTATCATTCCACATTGGAGACAGTTGCCCTTGCTTGAGGTACGAGCCTCTATCTGCCATATGCATAACCATGGCCATCAACTATCCAAACATGGACTAAAACGATGGTTGTCCGTGGTTGCTGGGTTAAACTGAGGCACCATGGTATACTCTGATCCCATCTATGACACTCTATCTTTGTGTACTTGCCTCCTCATGCCACCTCCTGGTAGAATAAAACTACTCTCACCATGTTCTTTGTGGTCTCCAAAAATATCTACATAAGCATTAGTTATAATCAGATATGTTGGATGACACAAGAACAGACACAAACCCTAGTCCTATGTCATTGTACACTCAGTGAACCTAGAGCTCTGATACCAACCAAACTATAACAACCCCAATGCCACACAAATGAGATTACTCAAAACAAAACATGCGATCAAAAACTAAATAACCACATGATGCAGAAGTAGGTAAGTTAAAACTGATATCATATAACTATTATGAGTGGAAATATATTACAAGAAGTCCCAACAACCTATATCACAGCACATACTATAATAGGTATTTACATCTATTTGATGGCCATCTTCCACAACGAATGTATAACAGATATCTTGTTTCACATATACATGTCACATATGTACAAACCTTGGCATACTACCAAAACACGTGTCAATATACTTATCAGTCCTAAGAGTATAGGAACAACACTAGGACTCTACTACAACAAAAACTAGCAACTATCCAACCTTCTATGTTTACTGATCTCCAAGTCGCTCTTCCTCAACAATATGATCCTGACCACACTGTTGATGACCACCTAAAAAGATTTGGTAACCCATGAGGTGAGACCAATGTCCTAGAGAGATATATAACTCTCAGCCAACGGTTATTGTCACAGCAAGATATACAATGATGAGCGGATTTAGCCAAATCAATTATTAAAATGATTACATAGATTAAGCAGGTTACGTAGCTATAATAGATAAGCATAGTATTATGATTAGAAGGAATATGAAAAACATCTATAATAGTTGATTTCTCCTACCGTTATTATAAAACAACTAAGCAATATAAGAAACAAGGTAAGGGTAAACACCCAATGTGAAGCGTGTTTAACCCTAAGCAGATATACTACACGGTTGTATTATGTCTTTTATTATTATCCTAAGGAATTGAGGTATACCACTCAATTCCAAATCAGTGCCATACAAGATCTAGGATGATTTGGAATCCAAGATCTTCTCCCCACTCAATTAGTACAAGTGAACACCACAGTGACATATAAAGGCAAATTGCAAAACACCTAGCCCGCCTTAGTATATAGGTCACCACGCTAGACACCAGGGTATGAAGCTATGCCACTAAGGTACAATCACCATTTCCCTCAAAATATCATGTATATAAATCTATGAGATATGAGTGTATCCACTCTCATACTAAGGCATGACTGTAGCCTTCCTCCATACACCTTGAGAACAAGATGACAAGGATACAAGGTCATTTGCACCTCACATAATCAACAATATGCTCTTCGAGTTTCCCTTAGGAATACTTCTTTCGCCATCCAACAAGTCTTGAAACTGGAATGGATCTATTTCCAGGACAACTACATGATTAGGGTTTCACTTGATTAGTAAGAGCCACTTGGTATCTTTTAACTTCATCAATCAAGTTACAAGCAAACCTTCAAAAGAATTCTATGAAGCATGGGTAGAGTGCAGTTTCAGAAGATATAAAATGTATTAAACATAAAACTTATCATATCACAACATGGTATTGTCCATTTCCACTCACTGAGATCATCGCCATTATCACATTACATTTGGACACCAATCCCTTATCACGTCACATAGAGGATATCACCTCAAATAGGGAACAAGACCATGCTCAAGGTCATAGAGATATCACATCATTTCCTACAAGATAATCATTATCTCTCCATGACGTAATAAGGGTCATCATCATACACATGACACAGAAGTGTTTCAACAACCATTTAATAGCTATGATGCTTTTCTAACAGCAAATCAGGGTTACAACATTGAGAGAGAGAGAAAGTACTCCATCAACATGCTAATTACTCAAGCAAGATAATAATTATCATAATGTGCTTGAAATTAGGGTTAGGTTCGCATTATAATCCAAATTAGGGTTATAAAATAGCAAAGAGAAGCAAACTCTAATTATCATAATCTCCAACAATCTTGTAAGACTTAGGTCAAACATTCCCAACATAGAGTCATCAAAACTTCATGACCATATGGACCAACAAACACCATCAGTTGCATAGAATCAAAGGTGTCATCGACCAAAGAGAAACCTAGGTCACACATCTCAACAACTAAAGAGAACATCAAACATCTTCATTGACCAAAGAGATCGGTCACCTCAGCGACCACTCAAGAGGTCAACACTTAGCAACCCACATGTCATCAAAGGTCATCGACCACATAACATATAAAACTTCAACGACCATCATGGTGTAGAAACTTAGCGACCAACATGACCTCAAAACATCATCGACCACATAAACCATAGCTTTAAAAATATCAAGTGAGAGGAGACATCATCAAACTCAAGATAAAACAAGTTGTTCATCACCACGAAACTAAAACCGCCAAAGTGTACAACTCATGAAGGAAAATTACATATCAGAATCTTAAATCCGACCATCATCATGAGAGAAAACAAAAACCATGATTTAGAGAGAGAAAACCAATGTATAGCACATGCATGCAAGGATCAAACCCTACATCACCAAACAAGATAATCATGCACAAGATTAGGGTTTCAACAAGGGAGGTTATCTGCTCAAGATCACCATGGAACATAAACCCTAGATCATAGATATTGTCACCATTCTACTTGGAATCACGTTTTCAAGATCATATTACTTGGATGCAAAGTAAAAGCAACAATAATCAATGATAAAGTTGTACAACTCGCCTTAGATATGAAGAACAACTCCAACAGCAAGGGATCTTTAAGAGAAGAGAGAAAACCCTAGCTTGATCACCACTTCTCGGCCAAGCTAGTACCACCTACAAGGAAAGAACAAACCCTAGGTTAAAGGAGCACAAGATGGAGAGAAAAACCCTAGGCCAAAAAGACAAGAAAAAGAGGTTCTTCAACTCAATTTAAGCACTACCATGGAGAACCATGGACCAAGAAGACAAAAGTCCTTCAAGCTAAACTCAAGCTCCACTGTGGAAACTCCATGGGTTCGACCAAGAATAGAAGGAAGAAGAGGGTAAGGCAAGAAAAGGAATATCATGATATGGATCAATTACCCAAACCAAAGAGAAGAGAAAAGGATCACCAATGAAGGGTTTCTCTAAAACCCTAGATAACATGCAAGATGGATCGGCCACTAGAGCTCCACCTTCACCACCAAGAGCAAGGGGGGCAAGCTTCAAGCAAGAAGAGAGAGAGAAAGGGTGCAAAGGGTTTTGTTGCGTGCAAAAAGAGAGGTTTATATATCCAAGGGTAGGAGAGAGAGAAGGGAGTTTAGGTGTCATGCAAACATATGCCAAGTGTTCATCAAAACTCACCCATGCAAGCATCATGCTCAAACATGCAACTATGGTGATAAAAACAAAGAAAACTAGCAACCTACTTGTATAGGAGAGCCCTTCGACTGATAAAAACCTTAGTTAGAAAACCAAACGATCACATAGTAAAACTTTATGACCGAAGAGAAACTCATAGACCATCAACATATGCAAAGGTTGGCAACTGAAGAGAGATACCACATCTCATCTATATATACCAGTGCAAGCTTCTCAGCCGCATACGTTGTCTTTACTAGAAAAAGTGTGTTGACTTAGTTGACCTATCCAATATCACTGAGATAGAATCATGACCTTTGGCTGTCCTTAGAAGTCCAACCACAAAATCCATTGTGATATGATCCCACTTCCATTGTGGTACATGCATTTGTTGTAAAGTCCATGTAGGCTTCTGATGCTTAGCTTTAACATCCTGATACACTCCACATTTTGCCACAAACTTGGCTACATCACACTTTAATCATGACCACTGATATAGATCCTTCTGATACATGTTGGTGCTACCTAGATGCATAGTGTACATAGAAGAGTGATCCTATTCTAGAACTAATGTCCTCAGATTATCTACATCTGGTATAACTATCCTACCATGATAATACATTATCCCGTCATTGATTCATGGAAGCCTTCATGCTTCTTACTGCCTAACTTTTCCTGAATCTATTGTATCATAGTATCATTCTATTGTGCATCTCTGATATTGATTCAATATCAGCTTTACTTGTAACTATGCCAACAGACCTGTAAACATGGACACTTCTAGCTGAACATTCATCTGTAGCATGGAGACCAACATGTCTCTCTTATGACACACCAAAGAACTCAATTGTGCCTTCTTAGTGGATGATGTTGAAGAAGACTTCCTTCTTAAGGCATCTGCCACCACATTCGCCTTCTCTAGATGGTCATCTAATGTGCAATCATAGTCTTTTATCAACTCCATCCAGTGTTGTTGTCACATGTTCAACTCTTGCTTCAAAAAGATATATTGTAGGTTTTTGTGGTCGTTGAAGATCTGACACTTCTCACCATACAAGTAGTGTCTCCATATCTTCAAGGCATGGACCACAATGGCCACCTCTAGATCATGTGTCAAGTAGTTATCCTCATGTTTCTTAAGCTATCATGAAGTGAAATAAATCACATTCTTATCTTGCATCACCACACAACCTAGACCATTCTTGGATGCATCACAGAAGACTATATAACTCTTTCCTTGTTCTGGAAGTACTAACACTAGTTCACTGGTCAAACTCTCCTTCAGGATCATAAAAGATTGTTGACATCTGTCATACCAAATAAACGATACATCCTTACTAGTTAACATTGTCAAAGGTAATGCCACCACTCTGAAGTTCTTAATGAACCTCATGTAATATCCTACCAAACCTAAGAAGCTATAGATATATGTAGATGTCTTTGCTAATCCCATTCCAGCACTGACTCTACTTTCTTTGGGTCTACATAGATTCCTCTGGTAGATATTACATGTCCTAGAAAAGCCACTTCCTTAAGCCAAAACTAGCATTTACTAGAAATTTGCATACAACTGGTGTTGCCTCAACAAAATCAAAGCCTAACATAAGTGTTTCTCGTGTTGTTGTTTATCTTTAGAGTATATTAGGATGTCATTTATAAACACAAATACAAACTAATCTTGATAGGGCTTGAACACCCTATTCATTGGGTCCATAAACACGGCCAAAGCATTTGTTAGTTGCCCAAATGACATAATCATGAACTCATAATGACCATACCTTGTCCTAAAGGCTAACTTATGTATGTCATCTTCCATATCCACAACTAATGATAACCTAACCTCAAATATATCATAGAAAATATGGTGGCACATCGTAACTGATTAAACAAATCATCTATATGTGGCAGTGGATACTTGCTTTTGATTGTCATCTTATTCAGCTATCGGTAATCAATACATAACCTCATCGATCCATCTTTCTTCTTTATAAATAGAATGGGAGAACCCTAAGGAGACGTGTGCAGTCTAATGATACCTTTCTCAAGCAGTTCTTGTAACTATTTCTTTAATTCATGCATCTATGTTGGTTCCATTCTATACGGTTTATGCACTATAGGTTGGGTTCCTAAAACTACATTGATCTCAAAATCAATCTCTCTAAAAGGAGGTATACCTAGAAACTCATTGGGAAACATATCCTCAAACTCCTGTACATCTGGCACTTCCTGAATACTAGGACTCCTTACCTTGGTATCCACCACATGTGCCAAGAATGCATCACAATCTTTTCTCATCCACTTCTCTAATTTCATAGCTGAAACTAGACATGTCATAAGAATATTCATATCACCATGGAATACCCATGAAACATCACTATCCAAAAACGTTGCCACTTTGACACTATAGTCTAAGAATACATGATACTTTTCCAAAGTATTCATTCTAAGGATCACATCGAACCCATGCATATCAAGTGGTAGGACATCTACTTGAATGATATGTCCTGAAAAGGAAAGAACACATGATGGACATACTTCTCACAGCTCGGCGGAACCAACTAGAGGAGTTTTTAAATGAAGACTATCTTATCTATGACTAATTGTCAAGAAATAGCTAACTATCACTTCTCTAGTGATAACTGGGTTTTATGGGACAGAGAAGGTAGAGGAAACAAAAAAATTCTCACCTCAAACCCATAAAATAGCAGATCCATCAACAGACTATGAAATAGGAAGGATGGTTTCAACAAGGCGTACTTGGTCATGAGGCTTGCTCAGTGACAATACCTCATAGCTGGTGCAGTCTTCAACCACCTAGTCTTGAATGGTGTATGTGCAACTTCTGATTTCCACCCAGACTGCAGTTAACCATCGTCCTCCTAAGCGGCAGAAACCTCCTGCCTCTACAGACAGTCCACACAGACATCGGGAACTCTAGTCATCCTATCCCACATGATACTAGAAGGAGTCATCCCCTTCTGTCAGTGTACTAGTCACTGACACACTCTCCCACCACCAGTCATCGTCTTGTAGTTGTCTTTCCCTCACTTTGCCTCCCTAGTCAGGTAGCACTTGCTTGGGCTCTCATGGTTACCAAAACCAGATAGGATAACTCTACATAGCATCTGATGTTCTGAGTTGTGCTTGAGAAGCCCCCAGTACCCCTCTATATATAAGAGGGGTGAGGGTCAGGGTTCTCAACCCCGAGCAATGCAGGACTAAAGTGGGAGTAGAAGGGTCCGAAATTTCCAAGAATTGATTGCACTACGGGAGGCAAGCCAGTCGTTTCACAAACAAGCCATTCGGTTGGGAGTGTGAACTAGTCAGTTCACCCAGTGAACCGGTCATTTCACATTCCTAACTGGCCTGCAATTGACTTTCCTCTTTCATTTCTAATTAATCCAAAGATCAATTCTTGTCCCAATCAAATTTTACAAGTGAAACAAAAATCTTTTCTCACAATCTAGGACAACCCCACCTCGCTCATCTGGTCCAGCTAAATTGATATGTTCATCAAGGTGAACCGGTCATCTCACTGACCAGAGTCGATTGGTTCACCAAGTGAACCGATAGGTTGGTGGTCCAGGTTGTGCAGAAATCAGTCATGCAGTTCTCAATCAATCTGGCACACTAATTAATTGGTTTAACACTTGAGCACTATGATTCTGAGTCAAGTCAAATGATTGAATGTTTAATTGAGTACCTAAACACTTTAGTAATCAATCTAAATATCATTCGTGGATAAACTCCTCTTCCAGGTTAATCCTATGTGTGTGACCCTATACGTCCCATTTCACATTGGTAGTGAAATTCCATAACCACTTATGACTTTACAAGCAAAGAGCAGTGCCTAGTCACATATCAGTTCTGCCCAAGTGAAAAGGAAATTTGGAGAACAACTTTCAACCCTAAAATCCGTAATTGGTGTTACAGTGAATGTATAGTTCCTTTGTCATTGATATATAGATTGAACTCGAGGCATGGATATGTCATCCTCTACAAACATTCAATCCATGTCTCTTGATCCAGAGTAGACTATTTGAGATATATGTAAGCTCAATGTCACACATTGACTCACATGCGCATGGCCATGCTTTTCTTAGTCTCACTCATCAAGTGGCCAGGATATCATACTCCCTCAGAAGAGACAAATCCCATATCTAGCACTCACAGTCAAAACCCCATGTGTCAAAGTCACCCAATCATCACCTTTATAAGAATCCATATTTCAGAATTTCATTTGATGATATCAAAGTGTACCCGATGACATGTGTTGAGTGCAGTGATTTCAGGTCTAAGAACCACAGTCACCACCAATACTATAAGAGCTAATCCTGACTAACCAAGCATGGTTTCCATGCATCACTCTTATGGTGGGTTTGTTCGATATATTTTTCCCTAACATGTATCTATGTGCTTGGTTTGATATCACATATCACGACTAATGAAATTCTTCCATCAACCAACACACAATCTAGTCTTTTGTGTTATTGATATCTATGGTTATTTCTACAATAAAAATTGGCAAGGGACAAAACAAGAATGTATACTCTTGACATATGTATGACCCCATTGTTTAGGTCCTTAACCTAAAGGCATATGTCATTGAGTAAAATAATTCTTTAGACATCTATCATGTCATACCATTATCTCAAAATAGTTAAAGCATATAGATAGAAATTGCCTTTATAATTATTCAAATCATTTACAAAGTATCTCATTACAATCATCATATGACTTGCTCTATGGGCATACATACCAACAGACTCCCACTTGCACTTAGAGCCAATCACCCAGGAACCTTAGTCCTTGTAACCTAGCATGACCGTCAAGCTTCTACTGTGAAAGTGCCTTTGTTAGGGGATTAGATATATTGTCTTCAGTCGGTACTATGCAAATATTCACATCTCCTCATTGTATGATCTCTCGTATGAGATCGAAGCACCTCAGATGTGCTTGGACCGCTGATGTGATATGGGTTCTTTAGCTTGAGCGATAGCTCCATTGTTGTCACAATAAAGCTCAATTGCATCACAACTATTAGGAACCACCCCAAGTTCAGAGATGAACTTCTTGATTCACACAACCTCCTTTTCTGCATGGGATGTTGTAATATACTCAGCCTCTATAGTAGAATCTACAACTATCTCTTGCTTGGAACTCTTCCAGCTCACAGATCTGTTGTTAAGGCAAAATACAAATTCTTACTGTGATCTGTAATCATCTTTATCGATTTGGAAGCTTGCATTAGTGTAATACTTTACCACCAACTCTTCCTCACCATTGTATATGAGGAACTGATCCTTAGTCCTTCTCAAGCACTTCAGGATGTTCTTCACGGATGTCCAGTGAGCATCTCCAGGATCTGACTGGTACCTGCTCATCATGCTGAGTGCATATGAGACATAGGGACGGGTGCACAATATTTCATACATGATGTATCCAATGGTTGATGCATATGGAATCCCATTCATACACTCCATCTCTTTACAAGATCGGGGACACTGAGCTCTAGAGACAGTAACTCCATGCACCATGGGTATATTTCTTCTCTTTGAGTTCTCCATGCTGAACCGCTTCAGCAATTTATCAATGTACATGCTCTGACTTAGTCCAAGAAGCCTTCTAGATCTATCTCTATAGATCGCGATTCCTAAGATATAGGATTCTCCTCCTAAGTCTTTCATTGAGGATGTATTTCCAATCTATGTCTTTACCTTCTGTAAGGCAGAGATGTCATTCCCCATCAACAATATGTCATCCACATACAATATGAGGAATGTAGTCATGCTCTCACTAACCTTCTTGTACACACAAGGTTCATCTTCATTTTGACTAAGCCAAACTCTTTGACTGCTTTGTCAAATTGAAGATTCCATCTTCGAGATGCTTGCTTCAATTCGTAGATTGACCTTTACAGCTTATAGACTTTAATGGCATTCTTTGGATCTATAAAACCTTCATGGTGTGTCATGTACACATCCTCCTCTATATTCCCATTAAGGAATGCAATTTTAACATCCATCTGCCAAATTTCATAGTCATAGTAGGATGCAATAGTGAACATGATCCCGATGGACTTAATCATGGCAACTGGAGAAAAGGTTTTGTTATAGTCAACACCTTGAACTTGTCTGAAACCCTTTGTAACAAATCTGTCTTTATAAGTTTGCACATTGTCGTCCATGTCGGTCTTCTTCTTGAAGACCCATTTGCACCCTATGGGTTTTACCCCTTCAGGTGGTTCCACCAAGGTCCATACCTTGTTGGTATACATGGATTCCATCTCAGATCTCATGGCCTCAAGCCATTTCTCAGAATTTGGTCCCTCTGTAGCTTCTAGATAGACAGTTGGCCCATCATCTATGACCAACTCATCGCCTTCCTGAGTCACAAGATATCCAAATCTCTCATGTTCAAGGTGTGTCCTGCTAGATCTGTAAGGTCCCTGTGCAACTTGAGGAGACTGAGATTCCACAACCACTTGTGAATCTCTATGTTCCTATTGTACATCCATTGGTTCAATTTTTTCTTTTTGGTCTTAAACCTCTTCAAGTTCCACTTTCCTCCCACTGCTTCCTTTGGAAATAAACTCCTTTTCTAGGAACACAACATTCTTGGCAACAAACACTTTGTTGTTGGTTGGGTGGTATAAGTAGTATCCCCTTGTCTCTTTGAGATATCCAACAAAATAACACTTATCGGATTTAGTTCCAAGCTTATAAGGAAACATTTTCTTAACATAAACTTTACATCACCAAATATTCATTAAAGACACATCGGGACGCTTCCCGTGCCATATCTCATATGGTGTCTTTTGAACCGATTTAGATGGTACATGGTTAAGTGTAAATGCGGTGGTTTGAAGAGCATGACCCCAGAAGGAAGTCAGAAGATCAACAAAAATCATCATAGATCACACCATATCCAGTAATGTGTGATTCCTTCTTTCTGACACACCATTATGTTGTGGTGTTCTAGGTAAAGTCCATTGTGATACAATACCACGGGCTCTCAGAAGGTCCTCAAAGTCTTGGCTTAAGTATTCTCCACCTCAATTGGATCAAAGCACCTTAATACTTTTGCCAAGATGGTTTTATACTTCATTCATGAAATCCTTGAACCTTTCAAGAGTTTCAGACTTATGTTTCATCAGGTAAACATAGCCATACCTACTGAAGTCATCAGTAAAGGTAAGGAAGTACTGATACCCACCTCTAGCATTTGTTCTAAAAGGCCCACATACATCAGTATGTATGAGTCCTAATAGATCACTGGCTCTCTCACCTTTTCCTAAAAAGGGAGCCTTGGCCATCTTGCCCAACAAACAAGATTCACATGTCTCTATTAATTCATAATCAAAAGAGTCCAGATAACCATCCTTATGGAGTCTAGATATGTGATTCTCATTTATGTGTCCTAGATGACAATGCCAAAGGTATGTTTTGTTTGAGTTATTGAGTTTTTGTTGTATGGTGTTTACGTTCTATACACTCGTTTGTAGATCTATCAAGTATAGACCATAAGACATTGGGGCACTGCCATAAAAGATCCCATCTTTAGAAATGGAACTCTTTCCATTCTTAATAAGAAATTCAAATCCATCTTTGTCTAAACAAGATATAGATATGATATTCCTATTTATGGCAGGTACATAATAGCAGTTCTATAACTCTATTATCAGCCCACTAGGTAGAGATAACTCATAGGTTCCTATGACACTGGCAGAAACTCTTACCCCATTAGCAACACGTAGTTCAACCTCGCCTTCCCCTAAAGGCCTACTTCTTTTTAGATCCTTCACACTTGAACAAATGTGTGATGTACATCTGGTATCAAGTACCCATGATGAAGAAGCAGTAAAGTAAATCGCTATCATGTATACACCTGAAGTAGAGATCTTTAACTCTTGCTTCATCTTCCGTGATTACTTCAACCCTCTCCATGTTTTGAGAGCAGAAGACATGGATTTTAGCTTGGTGAGAGAACCCTTCTCTCCCTTGCCTTTATCCTTAGATTCCATTCCACTGATCACTATCATGGAACTATACTTCTTCTTATCAGCCTCAAACAATGCCTTAAGTGTACATAGAGTAGATTCTAAGGCCACTGGTATCTTAGGATTATGCAAAACACTTCTCATAGTCCTTAATTAATCAGTTATGGAAATTTGTATGAATTAATTTGCTCGAATTAAAGATGATTTCTTTGCCATTTCATTCTACAAGAGAAAACATTTGCATTTTGTCAAAAACTCATTTTTTATTTGTTTTGATTTGAATAAAGTTTTATGGTATTTAATTAGGCCTTTAATTAATTACCGCTCTCACTATTTTGATCAAATTGATAGCCCTCACAGTCAATTCGAAATATTGTAGCGTGCAACCTTCTAGTGGGTCAAGATCCCGATTTCCTCTCAGTCATGGACCAGCTAGGGCTATCACCCACAACTAGATTCTTTTAGGTACGCAAATTTTATCAATTGCATCCTATGCAACTCTTGAAAGATGTCATGCGCAACTCCTTGCCACGATCACCTCCATGCCTCAAGGTGCTTGATCCAATCAAGTTCACCTTGTTAATGTTGGTATATATGCCCATAGAGCTATCTCAAGCGATTGCATGGAGTCAGATATTAATTAATCAATTAATGTGATTATTTAGTTAATCAATGAATTCCAAAATATTCTAATTAATCCACAAGCATTTTAATTAACATAGTGTTTCTATTTACCGATGGGTTTAGGAAATCCTACTTCCCTTCGTCTCCTATTTAAAGGAGCTTCACAGTCGATATCTATATAAGATATTGAGATAGGATTTTCAGTTTACGCTCACGTATATAAACCCTAGATGTCACCGTCCTAAGGAGAGAAAGGAAAGCACTGCGACGCTAGAACGTCGCCGCACAGAGATGACTCCTTCCCGCTGGCTTAGGAAGCGCAACGTGGAGTTCTAGTCCATCTGTGTGGACAAAGTAGAGACACAGACGTTGAGACGCCTACATTCGGAGGACATCTATGACCATTCGTATGTGCGATGAGCAGCATACAACACCGTACGACAGAAGTGCCACTGGATCTTTTTGTGACGCACTCAGTAAAAGGGAGAGAAGTTTTGTCCATGTAGGCCATCATCGTTGCACACCATCATGTAGTGGGACATCACCGGACTTGCTCCGCAATAAGGTATATCTCGCAAACACTCTTTCTGAATACGCTATTGTCGATGAGATGCTATTTTGGGTTGCGTGGAATTTTTGTTGCTTCTGCCGCACATGTTTTCTCCACAAAACTCAACAGTGGTATCAGAGCAGCGTCAATCTACGACATATTTGGATTCGTTTCGATATGATTGAATCGATGTATACTGTTTTCTATGTTGTATATGATGTGAATTAAAACTGCTAACGTGTAAATCTAAACCTAATTCCACATACGCCACAGGCTTCTATTTTTTATGTTTTGGATGGGGTCGACTATAGAAAATACTAATTTTCCTAAGTGTGCGAAAGTAAAATTCGGTAGACCTTTCAGGGGCTTTACCCCTGAGACCCCGCGAGGGGCAGCCTCCCCTCGACCCCGCACAGGGGCGCTACTCCTGTGTACCCCGCATAGTATGTGTGGGAGTCAAAAATGTATTTAATGGGGAATGTCCCACATTAAAATTACTACAATTTTAATATGTATATATAGATATACCTATGATATCAAACAATCGCCTTTTAAAATCTATTTTATGTGGTGAATGCATGCACGGTTATGGCCTAGTATCCCCTTTTGTGAATGTTGTGATTGAATATGGATGTCAATCTTGTGGGCATGTTTGTTTGAGAATGCTATGGATGTATAAGGGTTGTATGTGGATCTTTTATATAAAGTATTCGGCTTGCATTCTGAGCCTCATCTCTTATTTCAAAGTGTAATTAATTCTTTCCCTTTATATTTGTACTCATACGATGTAATAGAGATAGGATTAGTTTTAGCCTTTGTAAACTTGATGTAAGGAGGCCACTTGAAGATCTGACTCCAAGGAGTGTCCATGGAGAAGCAACATGAAGATCCAATTCTAGGAAGAAACTTGAAGTTCTAACCTCACGGAGCATCCATGAAGTTGTTCATTGTCATGCCGATCCTTACAGGTTGTTTCACATGTGTTGTTGCATGAGATGCATAAGACCATAGGTTGACCGTAATCCTTTGTTGCTCCAAAGGATTACAATAGTATGGCCATAACTGATGTATTTGTATTTGTGATTGCATGTCTATCATTTTTAGTTGTGTATATAGTAGTATATGATACATACTATAAGTATGTGGTGTTTGGATATGTATATGTATTAATAAAACCCCTCAATTAATAATATTGAGTTTTAGTTGCCTTCCATAAAGAAACACACATGAAAAGATTGATCGACTATGTGTGGGCACGCCTCCGTGTGGTACATTGTCTATCTCGTGGAAGTGTGATGGTGGGTGTGTGGGTCTGCCTCCGTAGGGTGCACACTCATCATGTTGGCTTATGGGCTGGACTTAACTAGGGGAGCTTGATAGGATCAAGTACCTAGAGGCACATAGATGCATCATGGCAAGGAGTTGTACATGATCATCTATCTAAGAGTTGTATATGATGCAATTGGCAAAAGTTGCCTACCTCAGTATTTGGTCTTTGACGTCAGCGTTGGCTGGGCATTGATCCAATTATTTTGGATCTTAGCTCACTAGAAGGTTGTATGTTGCAATCTTCTGAGTTGATAGTGAGGGCTATCAATTTGAATAAAATAGTGGGAGCGTAATTAATTAAAGGCCTAATTAATCTCGTTTATCAAATCTTTACAAGTCAAAATGTTTTGGACTAAATGCAATTTTTTCTTTTGTAGCGATCAAATGGCAAACAGCACTCACACTTTCTCATTGTGATAAGTCCTTGAGAAGGACAAAATTACTGAAACCAACTTTCAAAACTGGTTTAGGACGCTGAGAATTGTTCTCACACATGAGCGTAAGCTCTATGTCCTTGAAACACCAGAGCCAGCGGAACCCACCGCAAATGTGCCCAAGGTTGAAAAAGATGCTTACAAGAAGCACCTTGATGATGTCGTGGATGTCAAGTGCCTGATGTTTTGCTCAATGAACTATGAGTTGCAAGAGCAGCATGAGAGCATGAATGTCATGGACATGGTAACACATCTCAAGAATAAGTATCAACATCAAGCAAGACAGGACAGATATGATGTCTCTAAGGCTTTGTTCAGGAGCAAGATGAAAGAGGGAGACTCAATTGGCACCTATATACTCACTTTGATTGGGTACGTGGAAAGCCTATCCAAGCTGGATTTCCCCTAGGTCAAGAGTTGGCCACTGATGTGGTTCTACAATCGTTGCCCGAATCATATAGTCATTTTTCATGAACTACAACATGAACAATCTTGACAAGCTATTGTCAGAATTGTTGGGCATGTTGAGGACAGCTGAAGCACAGATGAAGAAAGACTAGCCCAAGTCTGTGATGATGATCAGCAAGACAAAGGGAAATTCAAAAGGTAAAGGCAAGGCTAAGAAAGATTCTAAAGTTGGGCAGAAGCCAAAGTCATCCATGCTCAAAGCTAAAGGTGGGATCTCCAAAGAAGGCAGTTGTCACCATGTCAGACATTGGAAAAGAAATTGTCCTGTCTACCTGGAGGAACTGAGGAAGAAGAAGCAGGGGATAGAGATCTCCACTTCAGGTATATATGTTATTGAGATAAACTTAAATACTTCTTCATCATGGGTACTGGACACCGGATGTGGACCTCACATATGTTCTAATATGCAGGATCTGATAAGAAGTAAGCCTTTACGAAAGGGCCAAGTCGAGTTGCGGGTCGCTAATGGAGCAAGAGTTGCTGCCACCACAGTTGGAGTTATTAGTTTATCTTTGCCTACGGGCCTTGTAATAGAATTAGAGAATTGCTATTATGTACCTGCCTTTAATAGAAATATTATTTATGTATCTTGTATGGACAAGAGTGGATTTGAATTTCACATTAAGAATGGAATTATTTCTATTTCTAAAGATGAGATCTTTTATGGCAATGCCCCTATGTCTTATGGTATCTACTTGTTAGAACTTGAGACTAGCATATACAATGTAAATACTAAAAGGTTAAAACTTGAAAACTCAAACAAAACATACTTATGGCATTGTTGTCTTGGGCACATAAACAAGAAGCGCATATCTAGACTCCATAAGGATGGTTATCTGGACTCTTTTGATTTTAAATCATTAGAGACATGTGAGGCATGTTTATTAGGGAAGATGATCAATACTCCTTTCACTGGACATAGTGAGAGAGCCAGTGATCTGCTAGGGCTCATACATACTGATGTATGTGGACCTTTTAGATCAAATACTAGAGGAGGCTATCAATACTTCATTACCTTCATTGATGACCTCAATAGGTATGGCTATGTATATCTTATGAAACACAAGTCAGAAACTCTTGAAATGTTCAAGACTTTCATGAATGAAGTAGAGAAGCAACTTGGTAAGAGTATTAAAACACTCTATTCAGATCGAGGTGTCAAATACTTAAGCCAAGAGTTTTAGGACCTTCTGAGAGATTGTGGTATTATATCATAATGGACTCCACCTGGCACACCACAACATAATGGTGTGTTAGAAAGAAGGAATCATACATTATTAGACACGGTACGATCAATGATGAGTTTAGCCGAACTTCTAATATCGTTCTGGGGATATGCTCTTGAAACTGTAGTGTTTACACTTAACCGTGTACCTTCCAAATCGGTTCAAAAGACACCATGTGAGATATGGAATGGGAATCATCCCAATTTGTCTATGTTAAAGATTTGGGATGTGAAGTTTATGTTAGGAAACAATTTCCTAAAAAGCTTGGACCCAAATAGGAAAAATGATATTTTTTTGAATACCCTAAGGAAACTTGGGGATACTACTTCTACACACCAACTGAAAACAAAGTGTTTGTTTCTAAGACTGCTGTATTTTTTGAAAAGGAATTTATTTCCAAAGTAATTAGTGGGAGGAATGTAGAGCTCGAAGAAGTTCGAGACCAACAAGAAAGCAGAGAACCTGAGGAGGTACATAAGGAACATGAAGACTCACAAATTGTTATGGAATTTCAAGTTCCAAATGTAATACAGGAACCTCATAGGTTTAGTAGGACACGACTTGAGCCAGAGAGATTTGGATTTCTCTTAACTCAAGACAGTGATGAATTGGGCATAGCAGATGAGCCAACTTCCTATCTAGAAGCTACTAAGGTACCAAAATCTGAGAAATGGCTCGAAGCCATGAGATCTAAGATGGAATCCATGTACACCAACAAGGTATGGACCTTAGTGGATCCACCCGAAGGGGTAAAACCCATAGGGTGCAAGTGGGTCTTCAAGAAGAAGACCAACATAGATGGAAATGTTCAAACCTATAAAGGTAAATTGGTTGCAAAAGGATTCCGTCAAATTCAAGGTGTTGATTATGACGAGACCTTCTCACCAATTGTCATCGTTAAATCCATCAAGATCATGCTTGACATTGCAGCTTATCATGACTATGAGATTTGGCATATGGATGTTAAAACAACATTCCTTAATGGGAATTTACTTGAGGATGTGTACATGACACAACCTGATGGTTTTATTGATCCAAAGGATGCCAATAAAGTCTGTAAGCTATAAAGGTCAATCTATGGATTGAAGCAAGCATCTCGGAGCTGGAATCTACATTTTGACAAAGTAGCCAAAAAGTTTGTCTTTAGTCAAAATGAAGATGAACCTTGTGTTTACAAAACGGTTAGTGGGAGCACAATCGTATTTCTCATATTGTATGTAGATGACATACTATTGATGGGAAATGACATCCCTACTCTTCAGACAGTAAAAGGTTGGCTGGGGAAGACCTTCTCTGTGAAGGATTTAGGCGAAGCATCCTATATACTAGGGATCAAGATCTATAGAGATAGATCTAGAAGGCTTCTAGGCCTAAGCCATAGCACATACATTAACAAGGTGCTAAAGAGGTTTAGCATGGAGGGTTCTAAGAGAGGTAAATTTCCCATGTCCCATGGGGTTACGATCTCTAAAGCCCAATGTCCTAGTTCATGTGATGAACGGGCACGCATGAGTAAGATTCCATATCCATCAGTAATTGGATCTATCATGTATGCGATGTTATGTACTCATCCTGATGTGTCGTATGCTTTGAGCATGACGAGCCGATATCAGTCAAATCCAGGTGAATGTCACTAGACAACCATAAAGAACATCCTAAAGTACTTGAGAAGGACTAAGGATCAATTCTTGGTATACGGTGGTGAGGAAGAGATCGTGGTAAAAGGTTACACTGATGATAGCTTCCAAACTGACAAAGATGACTACAGATCGCAATCTAGATTTGTGTTTTTCCTGAACAATAGAGTTGTGAGTTGGAAGAGTTCCAAGCAAGAGACAATTGTGGATTCTACAACAGAGGCTGAATATATTTCCACATCTAATGCTACAAAGGAAGTTGTGTGGATCAAGAAGTTCATTTCTGAACTTGGAGTGGTTCCAAGCGATGGTGATGCAATTGAGATGTTTTGAGACAACAACAGAGAAATTGCACATGCTAAAGAACAAAGATCGCACCAACATTCCAAACATATTCTACGGTGGTTCCATCTCATACGAGAGATCGTACAATGAGGAGATGTGAAGATTTGCAGAGTACCTACAGAAAGCAATGTGGCTGACCCGCTCACAAAAGCACTTTCACAGTAGAAACATGATGGACATGTTTGATCACTTGGATTGAGATTCATGAGTGATTGGGTATAAGTGCAAATGGGAATCTGTTGGTATGTATGTCCATAAAGACTATCATTTGATGATTGTAATGGGATACTATGTAAGCGATTTGTAATACTACATTGATCATATCAATAAAGGCAAGTTTCCAATCTATATGTTTGTGTTTTATATTGTGAGATGACCATAAAACTTATAGATGACTATAGAATAATATATCCAATCACATATGTCTTTGGGTTGATGACCTGAATAATGAGATCATATGTATGCTAATAGTATGTATTCTTGTTTTGTCCCTAATCAGTTGTTATTATGGAAATATCCATAGACATCAATAACACATAAGATTAGAATGTATGTTGGTTGATGGAAGAATCTCATTATCCATGATATGGAGATATCAAACTAGATACATAGATACTTGTTAGAGAACACTGTATCAGATAGACCCACCTTGATAATGACACATGGATACCATGATTGGTCGTTAGAGTCACATCCCATAATAATGGTGGTGATTGTGGTTCTTAGACTTGAAGTCACTACACTTATCACATGTCATTCAGTGTACTTTGACATCATGCACCGTGGTCCTGAATAAGGATTGCCATAAAGATGGTGCTTGGGTGCAGTGTGACACATGGGGATGATTGTGAGTGATGTAGATGGAATTTGTCCTTCCTACGGGAGTTTGCTATTCCAGCCACTTGATAAGAAAGACTGAGAAATGCATGTCCATGCTGATGTGAGTCAATATGTGACATTGAGCTTACATATATCTGAGACAGTCTTCTCTATTTCAAGGAACATGGATTGAATGTTGAAGCGGATAATAATTCCATGACTCGAGTTCAATTCGGAGATCAACGACAAAGGAACTATACAATCACTATAACACCAGTCATGAATGATAGGTTAAGTTGTTCTCCAACTTCTCCAATTACTTGGATGTTAATGAAGTATTGCTAGATACCAATCATTGCTTGTAAAATCATAATATGATTATGGATATCACTGCCAACGTAATTTGGAGCCTATCGGGTCACACACATAGGATGTGTTGGAATAGGAGTATAATTATGGATTTGATTGGACTTGCTCCGAATCACATTGATTACTAAAATGTTTATTTAATCGATTAGAATAATATTGGAGTGATTGGCTCTAAGTGCAAGTGGGAGTCTGTTGGTATATATGCCCATATAGCCATCCCAAGCGATTGCATGGAGTTAGATATTAATTAATCAATTAATGTGATTATTTGGTTAATCAATGAGTTCCATAATATTCTAATTAATCCACGAGCATTTTAATTAATTCAGTGTTTTTGTTTACTGATGCGTTTAGGAAACCCTACTTCCCTTCGTCTCATATTTAAAGGAGTTTGACGGTCAATATCTATATAAGATACTGAGAGAGGTTTTTTAGTTTACGCTCACATACGTAAACCCTATTTGTCACCGTCCTCCGGAGAGAAAGGAAATCACTACGACGCTAGCACACCACTGCATAGAGACAACTCCTTCCCGCTAGCTTAGGAAGCACAATGTGGAGTTCCAGTCCATCCACGTGGATAAATTAGAGACGCAGACGCTGAGACGCCTGCATTCGGAGGACATCTACGACCATCCGTACACGCTATGAGCGGCGACATCACCGCACGACAGAAGTGCCACCGGATCTTTCTATGATGCACTCAGTGAATGGAAGAGAAGTTTCGTCCATGTAGGCCAGCATCGTTGCACACCATCGTGTAGTGGGACATCGCCGGAGTTGCTCCGCGATAAGGTATAGCCCGTAAACACTCTTTCTGAATACGTTGTTGTCTATGAGATCCTATTTAGGTTGCGTGGAATTTTTTTTGCTTCCTCCGCACATATTTTCTCTACAAAACTCAAAAGTTAAGTCCGACCCAAAAGCCAACACAATGAATATGCACCCTGCTAGGGTAGACCCACATATTCACCAACACACTTTTGTGAGATAGACAGTACACCACGCTAGGGCGTGCCCACACATAGTTGATCAAGTTTTTCATGTGTGCTACTTTTAGAAGGCATTTAAAACTTAATATTGAGGGGTTTGTTTTTTATATACATATACATGTCCCATCACCGCAATAAATAGTATGTATCATATACATGCTATATCCCACAAGAAAACATGTGAAGCGATAAAACGATGATTATGGCCATCTGATTGTAATTCCTTGAGCCACAAGGAATTACGGTCGTCTAGGTCTACATCATATGCAACAACATGTACAAGATGAAGTCATGTGTTGTAGCCGTTTCGGGTTGATCATCTCATCCCATGACTGATCGTCTTGCCTCTCGGTCGGTCGATTGGGTGCCACCATCGGATCGTCTGGCTCCTCCAGACGATCAGTTTGTCAGGTCATCGTGCATCATCTCAGGCCACCAGCCGCCCATCTCGCTCCTTGTGATGGTCGTCTTGGTCTACTAGCTGAGTGTCTCACTCCATGAGACATTCGTCTCAGTCCTCCAAATTCTCGTCTAAGCGCATGCCTTTCTTTGACATAACAGGAAATAAACTATTCTATTTTACATATTGCTTTGGGAAACCCTAAGTTACATTCGGGGGAGCAAATGTAGAAGAGAAAGATCGAGTTATCTCGAGTTACATAAAAAATGGGAGAAGGGACTCGGTACACAGACCAAGATGCAAACAATCACAACCAACCAAGCACACACATGGGTTTATAAGCCATAACCACGCTACACATGCACCAAAAACCATTTTAAAGCAACATGTATCAAATGCATTTATATACCATATCATATATGTATATTTGGGATTTGTGGATTTAAATTAGACATGCATATAAGACAGTTAAATATTCACATCACATGCAATAAATAAAAGGCAAAAAACCAAAAACTAATCATATCGATTAATCCTAAAACATAGAATGTTGACGTGGCTCTGGTACCACTGTTGGGTTTTGTAGGACAATGAAGGTAGCGGAAACAAAAAAATTGTCACCACAAACCCATAAAACAACAGATCACATCAATGACTATAAAATAGGAAGGGTGGTTTTAGCGAGGTTTACATGGTCTTGAGGCTTGCTCAGTGATAATACCTCACAGCTGGTGTAGTGTTCAACCACCTAGTCTTGGATGGTGTCTATGCAACTCCTGGTCTCCACCCGGACTGCAGTGGACTGTCATCATCCTGAGCGGTGGAAACCTCCCACCTCTACAGATAGTCCACATGGACCACCGGGAACTCTAATCGTCCTATCTCACGGGATACTAGAATGAGTCATCCCCTTATGTCGGCGTACTAGTCACTGATACACTCTCCCACCAGTAGTTGTCATCTTGTAGTTGTCTTTCCCTCAATGTGCCTCCCTAGTCGGGTAGCACTTGCTTGGGCTCTCTTAGTTACCAAAACCAGAGAGGACAACTCTATAGAGCAATTGATATTCTGAGTTGTGCTTGAGAAGCCCCCAGTACCCCTCTATATATAGGAGGGGTCAGGGTCAGGGTTCTCAGCCCCGGGCAATGCGGGACTAAAGTGGGAGTAGAAGGGTCTGCAATTTCCATGAACTGACTGCATTGTGGAAGGCAAGTCGATCATTACACAAATGAGCCAGACAGTTGGGAGTGTGAATTAGTCAGTTCACCCAGTGAACTGGCTGTTTTACATTCCTGACTGGCCTGCAATTGACTTTCCTCTTTCATTTCTAATTAATCCAGAGATCAATTCTTGTCCCAATCGAATTGTACAAGTGAAATAAAAATCTTTTCTCACAAATCGGGACAACCCCGCCTCACTTATTTGGTCCAGCTGAACTGATCAATTCATCAAGGTGAAACGGTCGTCTCACTGACCATGAGCTGATCGGTTCACCAAGTGAATCGGTCGGTTGGTGGTCCAGGTTGTGCAAAAATTAGTCATGCAGTTCTTAATCAACCTGACACTCTTACTAGTTGGTTCAACACTTGAGCACTATGATTCTGAGTCAAATCAATTGATTGAATGTTTAATTGAGTACCTAAACACTTTATTATCAATCTAAACATCATTCATGGATAAACTCCTCTTCCAGGTTAATCCTATGTGTGTGACCCTATGGGTCCCATTTCACGTTGGTAGTGAAATTTCATAACAACTTATGACTTCACAAGCAAAGAGCAATGCCTAGTCGCACATCAGTGCTACCCAAGTGAAAAGGAAATTTGGTGAACAACTTTCAACCCTACAATTTGTAATTGGTGTTACAGTGAATTAGTTCCTTTGTCATTGATATCCAGATTGGACTCGAGGCATGGATATGTCATCCTCTACAAACATTCAATCCATGTCTCTTGATCCAAAGTAGACTGTCTGAGATATATGTGAGCTCAATGTCATACATTGACTCACATGCGCATGGTCATGCTTTTCTCAGTCTCACTCATCAAGTGGCCAGGATATCATACTCCCTTAGGAGGGACAAATCCCATATCTATTACTCACAGTCAAAACCCCATGTGTCAAAGTCACCCAATCATCACCTTTATATCAATCAATATTTTAGAACTGTGTTTGATGATGTCAAAGTGTACCCAACGACATGTGTTGAGTGCAGTTATTTTAGGTCTAAGAACCACAGTCACCACCAATACTATAACAGATAATCCTGACTAACCAAGCATGGTTTCCATGCATCACTCTTATGGTGGGTCTGTCTGATACATTGTTCCCTAACATGTATATATGTGCTTGGTTTGATATCACATATCATGACTAATGAGATTTTATCATCAACCAACACACACTCTAGTCTTTTGTGTTGTTGATGTCTATGGTTATTTCCACAAAACAACCGACTAGGGACAAAACAAGAATGTATACTCTTGACATCAGTATGATCTCATTGTTCAGGTCCTTAACCCGAAGGCATACTTCATTGAGTAAAATAATTCTTTAGACATCTATCATATTATACCATTATTTCAAAGTAGTTAAAACTTATAGACTAAAATTGCCTTTACTATTATTCAAATCACTTATAAAGTATCCCATTACAATCATCATATGACTTGCTCTATGGGCATACATACCAACAGTTTTGCACCGAGATTGATCAAAATAGATATGAAACATGAAGAAGACAAATCAAAATGAAGTAATTTCATCTGACCTGTCATGACCTGTTCCGGCTGACTCATCACATATAATCGATCTGTCGCCTATTGTCATCCCCTTCCTCTGCCAGCATGTACTGAAGAACCTATTTGTGACGCTTGACCGCATCCTCAACCACTGTGTTGTTGTCACTAATGTGACACTTTTTATTCTACCTTGATTGTTGAGTCACCTCTTCATCCTTCACAGGGCAGTAGTACTTAGTATGCCCCACTTGTCCACACTTGAAACATATCCTGCCCTCGTACCATAGCCTAGACGGCCCTATCACAGACACTGATGTTGTACTGTGAGCTCCTACATGCAAAAAACTATGACCTCTGCCTCTGCTTTGTTTCCACTATGACTGAGTCACTGGCCTTTGCTAAGACTGAGTTGCTAAGTACTTGGGGTTCTTGAAGCTTCTAGAAGATTGTTCTTGGTCTGTGCATGCCTCTTCTTGACCTTTGTCTCCTACTTCTCTATCACAGACCTCTCCACTTTCCTAAGTAATTCCACAAAAGTAGCAAACCTCTCTCCATTCTCTAAAGGTGACATGGGGTTGTCATCTTAGGACTCATACCCTTCTCAAAGTGCTTGATTCTCTCCTTGTCTGTTGTAGCCATATGTGAACAAAAGCTTAGGAGCTCCATAAACTTAGATTCATAAGCACTATTTGACATATATCCTTGTCAGATTTTCTCAAATTGTACAATCTTCTCATCCAAGTATATCTCTGGAAAGTACCAACTTACGAAATCTCATCAAAATTCTTTCCAAGTAATCACAACTCCTGGATTTTTCTCTTCCTCAATGGCACACCAGTGGCCATCACTCCCTTTCAACAGATATACAATATGTTTCACCTTATCCTCTTCAAGGATATCGAGGATTTTAAAGGCCTTTTCCATCTTAGTTGGCCACATATCTGCATCAGCCGGATCAAATGTCCCCACATACTCCAATGCTCCTACATGTCAAAGTCTTTCAAATGACTTTCGAAAACCATGGGTTTCAACACCGTGAACTGCTACCCTAAGTTGGGATGTAGGTATCCTATCCATCATGCAATTCATTGTAGTCATAAACTGTCCAACCATGAATTCTAAAGAAGGGTTGGTTACATTCTCTAGGTCAGTCCGAGGCATCTCTGGCACAGTTTCAGCCCTTTCTTGCCTCCTATAACCACCTCCTAGTGTTGCAACACCGCTCTTAGCAACATGTTCTTCATGTTCTCTAGACATTTTTCTTCTCTTCTTCTTCTTCTTCTTCTTCTTCTGCATAAGCAGAAGTGACCATAAGATATACTAGAGGACACTAGAACATACACAAACCCTACTCCTATGTCCATGCAGACTCAACGAACCTATAGCTCTGATACCATTAAATTGTGATGACCATAACCACACCAAGTGATATTACTCAAAACAAAGCGTGGGATTACCATTAATAACAATATTACCACAAACATGGTAATATTAAAACCACGTACAATTCAATATCTCAAGAGGAAGTATTTTATGAACAAGCCTCCACTTTAGGCCATCTGTATTCCATATATGCCAAAAGATATTACAGATCATGTTCAAAGGCTAACAAGCCAAATCTATTACATGACACCACTTGTTTATATGTACATGCCATTTATATACACTCATGGCACAAAGCCAAAATCTACATGTCGAGATATAAAACTACAAATCTCCCCAAAGACCCAAGAGTATAGGTACGACACACATGACTCTACTATAGAACTCTAGTAGCAAATCCAACCTCTAGAAGCCATTGTTTTCCTTATTGCTCATCACCTGTACCACGACCTCAACCTCAGCATCCACGACCACCTAAAAAGATGTGGAACCCAAAAAGTGAGACAAAATGTCCCAGTGAGAGATATAACTCTTCTCTGACATCTATTATAAGCATAGTAAGATATAGAGAAGTTAAGTAAAGCAGTAAATACTAGTTAAATAGTTTAAGCACTTCTAACTGAGCAGTAGGTCATCTTATACTTTTAAAAGAAATGTGAAAAAGATGTATGGCTCTTATAAACTAAACATTATAAGAAATAAGGCATGGGGTCATCCAGTGTGATTCATAGTTGATCCAAAGTAAATATACTACACAACTATATTATCACCTTAAATATTATGCCCTGAGGATTTGAGGCATACCACTCAAATCCAACTGACCACTTATAAGTCGAAATCACTACCATATAAGATATATGGAAGAATCAAACTCCATGATCATCACCAACACTACTCGTCAGTTTGAGTCTACAATGCAATGTCTTAATAGTCTCATTGCTAAACAACAACTTATAGACATAGATATAGTCATGTAGAGACAACAACTCATAGTCAAAGTTGTGGTCCTAAAAAACAACTAGACTGCCATGGTACGGGTCAAACTCATTGTAGTATATGTGATACTACAACATGTGCTAAATTGTTGTAATAGATTGTAATATCACAACATACTCAAACCCGTTGTAAAAGACTATAATTACACAACATGCTCTAACATGTTGTAATAGTCGTGTATGCTAACTTGTTGTAATAGATCATCATTACACAACATACTCTAAACCGTTGTAAAAGATCATAATTACACAACATGCTCTAACCTGTTGTAATAGCCATGTATGTTAACCCGTTGTAATAGACCATCATTACACAACATACTCTAACCCGTTGTAAAAGATCATAATTACACAACATGCTCTACCCGTTGTAATAGTCACATATGTTAACCCGTTGTAATAGGACATCATTACACAACATACTATAACCCATTGTAGTATACTATAATTACACAACAAGCTTTCACCTATTGTAATAGTTACCCGTTGTAATAGACCACAGTCACACAACAGGTTTGCACATCATTTGTTGTATATGTACAACAAAGAATATATGTGTTGCATAAAATGAAACTGGTTCAGCGGTTTGAGATGTGCCTTACTTTCAAGTGGTCTCAAGTTCGAAACCTTGTGTCTAGATGTATTTTCCTTTTGTCTCAACATGTAACACCCCTATTGCAATAGGTGTGTTCAATGATCTACAACATGTATCAACTGTTGTATAAAATACATATATTACAACATGTGCAACACCTGTTGTATAAAGAATCCTCCATAAGACCACGCGATCTAATACAACAGTTGACACCCGTTGTAAAATGGAAAAATGAACTGTTGTAGAAACCATTTTTTGTAGTAGTGAAGATATATGGAAGAATCAAACTCCATGATCATCACCAACACTACTCGTCAGTTTGAGTCTACAATGCAATGTCTTAATAGTCTCACTGCTAAACAGCAACTTATAGACATAGATATAGTCATGTAGAGACAATAAATCATAGTCAAAGTTGTGGTCCTAAAAAACAACTAGACTGCCTTGGTACATGGCACAACACTAGAGAACAGACTCATACATGGTTGTTCTATAACAAAACATTATACCATTACTTCAAAAATTTAAGGATACATGGAGTTATCTCCACTGGTACCCCACATATTCAACAATATACGCTCCAAGTTTCTGGTAGGAGTTACTCATTTCACCATCTAGCTAGATATTGACATTGAAGATGGATCTATGGTACAAGGAAACTACATGATTAGGGATTCACTTTATTAGGCTTTCCAGTTGAGTATCTTTTAATGCATCAATCAAGTTACAGCGTATTAAACCTAAACAAATTCTACAAAAATTAAGGTAGGATACAACTTTTACAAGATATAAAATGTACAAGGTGAGAACTTGTCTCATCATCACATCACTATGGGATATCAATCCCTCAATTTATGCACAACGCACTTGCTAGGTCATTAAACCATTTCATATAACTCTTGCACCTTCAATATCATAGTATGCCTCAACAATTACCCATAAATACCACCCTATATTACATAGGGATCAACATAGCATTCTCATAGACATGACATTCATCTCACCTACAAGTTTGTGTTACACAAGAAGGAGAGAGAAAGCACAATCAAATAATAATTTATTCAAATAGAAGGAGCACATTTATCTTGTTATCATAAGATTAGGGTTAGGTTTCACATGTATCTGATTAGAGATTTATAACATCAGGCAATCACTAAAACCTAATTTCTACTACCTCCCACATGTTTGGAGAACACTAGGGTTCCATACTATTGTTGATGATTAACCATTCCTAGCTACAACACCTTAAGTATACCATCACATTGGGTAATGGTCATGTACATACTCACATATAGGTTCCTCATCCACTTCACAAACCATGGTCTCGACCACCTTCAACTCTTAGGTATCGATCTACATAGTCTCGAACTCCCATAAGACATGGTCACAACCATCACAACCAATGTCATGATCGAGATAACATATGTGTCTTGACCCCTCACTTACAAGATTTCACGGTCATGATGCATCATAGGGTCACAACCAAAACCGTCATAACATATGTCTTGACCCCAAACATAACAAACACACAACCACCCTGACATGAATTCACAACCACGACAACATGAGGTAATAAACAGGACGTCGTGACCACCCATATACATGGTCACAACCAAGATGCCACCCAAGCATAGCATCATGATTGCGACACAAGGAGGCACCCAATAGGGCATTGCGACTAGATCCAATGCGACATCTCGCTAACTTCAGGTGTCTCCAAGGCAATTGAAGCCCTTGGTAGCTTCGCTGAAGTGAAGCAGAGATCGTGGTGAATGTGCTTGATGCCCAGAAGAATCAGATCCTAAAGTTGATAAGAAATTTGACTTGCTCCTGGTTTGCTCGTGAAGAAGCAAGGAGGAAGATGAACCCTGCTAAAAAGATCACTGTACCCCCAATGCCCCTTCACAATGGTAAGGGTATGTTCGTACTTTTATCTTAGTTTCCTCATTTGACTAGGAGAGTCCATGTAAGCACGGACCATCAGGTGGCACAAGCCCATTGGGTGGCCATCAAGTTGGAAGACCGGGACACAGGGATCCTTGCCTAGGTGGCATGTCCCTATTGGTATAAAAAGATTAATTTTGTAAAAATCCTTATAATTAGTAGGATAATCGGATTAAGGCATGTAATATATGTGTTTTGCTCAGAATAATACAAGAAATCGAATGAAAATATGCACACTACCTAAATCTACTTCTAGTTTGAAAAATACCTAAAGTTAACATCTTTAATGTAATTAATGAACTTGAACTCTAAGTTTTAGGTTTTGGTGATTCTAATGAGTCCAATTGACGTTGATGATAAAAGTTTTATCTTTTATGGATAAAAAGAGCAACTTGAAACTTATACGAACTTAACACCCCATGATTTGGGTAATTAGGGTTTCTTTGAGGTTAAAGGTGCAATTAATGATGGGATTAGGGTTTGTCAACCCAAAAGTCATGAAAAGTAGTAATTAGGGTTTGGGAATCCAAGATTTTAATGAATCCCTAACTTGAGAGCCAAGTCAGTCTTGATAATGATTAGGATAAAATAATAATACATGGGTGTATTGCTTTAACTTTCAAGATAATTACTTTTTTTTAGGGTTTCAAGATAATTACTTAGTTGCTTGTTTGCTTATTCTTCATTGCTCTTGATTGGACATCAAGAACACATGATCAAGGTATGTGGTTATGCCTATGACTAATCACATTAGTTTCACGACGTTTTTCTGAGATTTTTTCAAATTGTTTTGAAATTAAATGCTTGCATGTTTATTAAATTACTACAATCTATAAAGTCATTATGGCTATCACCATTTATGCTTATAACTTGATTGAACCTGCGTACCAACTCTGGAACTTTGAGAATGGAAAGAAATATAAAGTCATGGTGATGAATAAAGACCAGGTCCCATATTGGGAATGTCAGACCAGGCCCCAGATTGGGAAGGGCATAAGAGGTCATGCCCCAGATTGGGAAGACCTACATGGCACCTAGCTCCAGATTGAGAGGTGGCCTACAGTTTGTTGTAGGGACAAAATACTAAGAGAGAGTATACCAGCTGTTGAGTAAAAATGGTTGACAAGTTATAAAGAAAATAATAAATTTTGTTTCTGTAACAATAATTATTGTGGTTATGTTGTTATAAATAGATGCAAACATTTTGTTTTCCCCACATACCAATATAACTCGTTATATTGATTGTGCTTTTGTTTCACATTGTTTTAGGATAATATGCTATTCTGCAAGTAAGCAGAAAAGAAATATCTAGGAAAAGAAGGCACTCAAAGAAAAAGATAATAATGTAATCTTTAGAGGCTTCAGTTAATTTTCTTTTCATGTTGCAAAACTTTAGAAAACCATTTATGTAATTCCTTTATGGAAAGTTAAGCATGTACAAACTCATTCCTATTTAGTGAAAATGTATAAATTATTTCTGGTTATTTGCTAAACCTTTGATCATGTAATAAAGGTAATGGCCCTTGCCCTCTCGGTCCACCTAAAATAGGGGATAACAGGGGGGTCGTTACATTATGACTATGAGATTTGGCAGATGGATGTTAAAACTACTTTCCTTAATGGGAGTCTTCTTGATGATGTGCACATGACACAACCTAAGGGTTTTATAAATCCAAAGGAAGCCAATAAAGTCTTTAAGCTACAAAGGTCAAACTATGGATTGAAGAAAGCATATAACAGATGGAATCTTCTATTTGAAAAGACAACCAAAGAGTTTTCCTTTACTCAAAATAAAGATGAACCATGTGTGTACAAGAAGGTCAGAGGGAACTTATCACACAATCACCACATGGTACTTGTATCAAGGCCATTCTCGAGGCTAATCACCAATGTCACATTATTGTGGGATATCAATCCTCAATCATATCACTGGAGGCTATCACCTCACAATAGACATTAAGCCATAACCAGGTCATAGAACCCAATTACATAAAACCTTACATGTTCATCACCACAATATGCCTCATAATGTGCATAAGCACCACTATGAATCATGTAATCACCCCAATCATATCACTAGAGGCTATCACCTCACGATAGACATTAAGCCATAACCAGGTCATAGAACCCAATTACATAAAACCTTGCATGTTTATCACCACAATATGCCTCATAAATGTACATAAGCACCACTGTGTATTATGTAATCATCACCACAACATATACAAGCCATGGCATTCATTTCACCCACAAGATTAGGGGTTTATAAATAGAAAAGAGAATATCCTATCATTATAACCATTCTAAGAGAGCAAACCAAACACATCAATTATCCCTAGATTAGGGTTAGGGTTCCATACTTAGCCGATTAGGGTTTTATATTTATATTCAATCACTAAACCCTATGTATGACATCTATCATATCCTTGGAATATTGTAGGGTTAAGGATCAATATCAGGGTTGATTAGGCATCCAACCAAACACCATACATGATTCATTACTTATTTTTCATGCTTATGTATCATTCATATGATTAGGTATATGTGTCAACCATTCACCATATAGAACTGTCGCGACCATGATCACATGTGGTGTCATCACCACCAAGACTATCATGTTGCAATCTTAAGAAAGAAGGAAACATCTCGACCAGAACTAAGGGTGTGTCTCAAACCACTTGGGAGTAGGTGTCGTGACCATCAAATAGTATGATGTTGGGACCTCTACAAGGTCAAGGGTGTGTCTCGAACCACTAGGGAGTAGATGTCGGCCATCAAAGAGCATGATGTCGTGACCTCCACAAGGTCAGTTGTCTCGGCCCAAAACCAACATATGAAAGTGTTGCGACCCAAGACAAAACAAGGTATAGAAATCATTAACGGTCAAACTACCTCCAAGGAAAGGAACCGCCAGTAGCCCAGGGTTAACCAAAACCAAAATAGAAGTATAGAATGGCCGAACAAGAAAGAATGATAAGGAAAAACCACTATCTTTAAGGAAGAAAACATCACCCAAAAACAGTTATGAAAATCCTAACACAGCTGTCATGGAATCACCATGAAAAGTTCTCATGCAAAAGAGAAGAAAACCATGTTTAAGGCACCAAAAATAGAAACTAAACCTCTCATAACATAAGGGTACACGAATATGATGCGTGTGATCAAACCCAAGGTCAAAAGATAGTAAGGAAACTATCATTACCCCACAATCACCAAAATCAAGTACAAAACTAGGGTTTTGGATTTCATCCAAACTAAACATGTTTTAACATCAACCAAGTTCTAGAGTTTAGCATCTTCCAGAAGCATGCTTAAGGGAACATTTTAGAGAGACAAAACAACAACTTGCATGTATAAAAGAGTGCAAATAATAGAGAGTGTTGAGTGTTATATCACCCCCCTTAAGGAAGATCATTTCAAAGATCACAAGCTCCAAGCACACGATCACCAAGGATGATGAAGCTCCACCAAAGCTCCACTACTGGTCACAAGAACACCTAAAGAAAGGGAATACAACATGGTTAAAAATTGCCCATGGAAAGAGATCAAGAAGCTCAAGGCCGAACCGAAAGAAAGAAAAAGAAAGAGAGAAGGAAACTTTCTCACAGTTGGGTTTACCTTGTCAAAACTTGGCCTGTGACCCTTGTGATGAGGGGTTTCTCTTTCAAAATGACCATCATGGAAGATCCATGGTCTAAGGCCAAGAAAAGGGGAAGAATACAAAGGTAGGAGATCCAAGAAAATGCCACAAAAAAAGGCAAACACTTGACAAGGTTGAAGATGACTAAGGATCACGACATGCAAAGGATTCGATCACCAAAAGATCCAAGATCAACTCTCCTTGCTCCACCAAGCTCCAAGGATGAGAAAAAGAGAGGTAGGAAGGAATATGGCAAAAAAAGATCACTTGAATGGAGAGAAAATGGTTTATATAGCAAAAGAGGAGAGAGGTAGGGTGAGAGACGAGGTGCTAACAAGATAGGGCTCCACTAGGATACCTGCCCATCCAAGAAACTAACATGGAATTACTTAAAACCTACATACAAGAGATGGTGATACACTATATGTTGGTTCTCAACCACCTAGATCACCCCACATGGTCGCGGTCGTGACCCACCAAGGATCGCCATCCATGGTCGTGACAACAACACCAAAACATCACTTGGTCGAGATAAGGACCACCACACACACCCTAGGTCGAGACACTCTACACAAAAGAAAATTGTCTCAACCCAAGACTATCTTGCACCTAGGGAAGGTGTATCAACCTCGAAACTCACAAAACATGCCCTAGGTCAAGACAACCTACAAGGTACACATCAGTCGAAACACACCTAACCCTAAAAAACCCTAATCACCACTAAGGGTGTCACCACTCAACCAAACCTCAACCAAGGTGCCCTCAAGAACCAAGCTCGCTCTCATGGATCCAAGAGAGAGAAAGAAAACTATAGAGGTGGAAAATTGCAAGGTAACCCTCACAAATGGGCAAATTGCAATTTGTCCCAAAATAAGCACAAAAAGCACAAGCATCATCCAAACAAGCTCAAACTGGAAACTTAAACTTTCCACAAGCTATAAAAACATCTCAAAGGATTGGAGCAAGGATATAAGCACTTAATCAAGCCAAATCAAACAAGGTTAGCCCAAAATATAGGTCAGGGTTCTTATAGGGAAGTACCTTCCCTATGAAGAACTTAGGAAAAGCATCATATATCTTAGGAATCAAAATATATAGAGATATATATACAAGGCTTCTTGGACTAAGCCATAGTAAATACATTGACATAGTGTTGAAGAGGTTCAACATGTAGGACTCAAAGAGAGGGAATTTTCCCATGTCTCATGGAATTAGCCTCTCTAAATCCAATGTCCTTGTTCTTGTGAAGAATGGGTACACATGAGTAAGATTCCATATGTGTCTGTAATTGGATCTATCATGTATGTAATGTTATGCACTCATCTCGACATCTTGTATGCCTTGAGCATGATGTGTAAATATAAATCAGATCCTAGTGGAAGTCACTAGAGTGTCGTAAAGAACATCCTTAAGTACTTGAGAAGAACTAAGGATTAGTTTCTTGTTTATGGCAGTGAGGAAGAGTTGGGAGTAAGGGTTACACCATGAAAGATTCTAAACTGACAAAGGTGATTATAGATCACAATATGGATTTGTGTTTTGCCTAAAAATGGAGTTGTAAGTTGGAAAAGTTTCAAATAAGAAATTGTTGTTGGTTCTACAATAGAGGTTGAGTTTATTGTTGCATCCAATACAACAAAGGAAGTTGTTGAGATCAAGAAGTTCATTAGTGAACTTGGGGTGGTTCCAAGCATTAGAAACACAATAGAGTTGTATTATGACATCAATGGAGCTATTGCACAAGCTAAGGAACCCATATAACATCAGTATTCCAAGCACATAATATGGAGGCTCCATCTCATACGAGAGATCAAACAATGTGTAGATGTGAATATTTGTATAATACCAACTGAAGACAATGTTATTGGCCCACTAACAAAAGAAATTTCATAGTAGAAGCATGATGGACATGTTAGAACACTTGGAATACGATTCATGAGTGAATAGACCTAAAGTGGGAGTCTATTGGTATGTATTCCCAAAGTGCGATTGTAATGTGGCATGATGTAATTGATTTGATAATAAAAAGGTAATTCCATTTATTTTATTTTATTTAGTTATGAGATAATAATATAAACATAACATGTGTCTGAAGTATGATGTTAACATATATCTTTATATTTAGGGTCTGGACAATGAGATCATATGTATGATAAGCATGCATACATTCTTGTTATGTCCCTAGTCAGATATTATTGTGGAAGAAAAATAGATAACAGTAATACATAAGACTAGAATATGTCTTGACTGATGATGGAGTCTCATTAGTCATGATATGGGATCTCAAGACAAGCACGTAGGTACTTGCTAGATAATAGTGTACCGGACAGACCCGCCTTTAAAATGATACATGGAACCATTGAATGATAGCCAAAATCAGTGCTCAATTGATAGTAGTGATCGTAGTTCTTAAACCTGAATTCACAACACTCATCACATGTCATCTAATGAACTTTGACACCATCCAACGTGACCTTGAAAAAGGGTTTCTATAAAGATAGTGCTCGGGTACGTTATGGCACACAGGGATTGAATGTGAGTGAACTAGATGGGATTGGTCCTTTCTATTGGAGTTGATATCCTAGCCATTTGACAAGCAAGATTGAGAAATGCATGACCATGCTCATGTGAGTCAATACATGATATTGAGCTCACGTGTATCTCAACATTTTGCTTTATTTCAAGAAATATGGATTGAATGTTGAGAGGAGGATAGTTTGGTGCCTTGAGTTCAATCTGGATATTAGAGATAAAGAAACTATACAATTACAATAACATTGATCATGCATTGTAGGTTGAAGTTGTTCTCAAACTTTCCAATTACTTGGGTAGCAATGATGTGTTGCTAGATATTTCTCATTGCTTATGACGTAATAAATTAGTTATGGACATTTACTGCCAACATAATTTGAGGCCTATAGGGTCACACACACAGGATCAACCTAGAATAGGAGTTTACTCATGAAAATTGGCTGACTGGGAATATGAGTCGACTAAATCAAGTGTTGTGTCAATCGATTCATAGATCGTGATTACTAAAGTGTCTAGGTAATCAATTTAAACAACATTAGTTGAAAAATGGTTAACTAGAACTATGAGTCAATCGAATCAAGTGTCGAGTCAACCAATTTAGAGTTCGAGATGACTTACTAGATGAACAATAATATTGGATCAAGGATTGATGTTGATGTCATGTTGTGCATTGGTCGTTGCATTGAAAGCCAATATATTTGTGCATAGGAAATAATTCCAATTGACATATTCAAGTGTTGAGTCCATCGATTGGGTGCAAGTCGACCGATGCAAGTGTTGAGTCTAGTGACTCATGATCTACAACAACTAAAATTTTGTGAAAATCTATCTATTCGACTCCCAGTTGATTTGGAAACCCTGATCGTAGCCCTCCTATAAATAGATGGGTAGTCAATGTTGGTATGTTTGTCCAGAGAGCCAATTATATGATGATTGCAATGCGACAATAGATACTTGATTTGATAATAATAAAGGTTATTTCATCTACTATGTTTGTCTCACTCATGAGATGATGACACATACATAGTAGATAACTAAAGATTGATGTTACTCTATGACATATGTCTATAGGTTGAAGACCTGAACAATGAGATCATGTGTATGATAAGAGTGCATACATTCTTATTACATCCCTAGTCAGATATTAGCGTGGAAGCAAAATAGACAACAATAATACATAAGACTAGAGTGTGTGTTGACTGATGACAGAGTCTCATTAGTCATGATATATGATATCAAGTCAAGCACACAAGTACATGTTAGAGAATAGTATATCAGATAGACCCACCTTGAGAGTGATACATGGATACCATGGAATGGTAGTCAAAATCAAATCTCATAGTGATTGTGGTTATTAGACCTAAAGTCACTACATTCATCACATGTCATTCATGTAGTTTAACATCATTCACCGTGACCTCAAATAAAGGTTGCCATAAAGGTGGTGCTTGGGTGCACTATGACACATGAGGATTGAGTGTGAGTGATGTAGACATGATTTGTCCCGCCCACTGGAGATTGATATCAAAGGCCTTTTGATAAGAGAGATTGAGAAATGTACGGCCATACTCATGTGACTCAGTATGTGATATGTGAGTTCACATACTCATGTGACTCAGTATGTGATATGTGAGCTCACATACATCTCATACAATCTACTCTAGTTTGGATTAAACATTGAGAGGATGATGATTCCATGCCTCAAGTTTAATCTAGATATCAAAGACAAAGGAACTATATGATCACGACAACATTGATCGCAGATTATAGGTTGAAGTTGTTCACCAACTTTTTGAATTACTTGGGTAACAATGATGATTTGATAGACACTGCTCTTTAGTTCTGATGTCATAATTGGCTATGGACATTCACTACCAACGTAATTAGGACCTATAGGGTCACACACATAGGATACACTTGGAGTAAAGGAGTATATTCATGAATGATGTTTAGATTGATTACTAAAGTTGTTTAGGTATTCAATTAAACAATAGAGGCTCACAATTGACTTACTAGACTCTAAACTGACCACTTCAAGTGTTGAACTGATTAATTGAAGTGTCAAGTCAATTGGAATCAATGTTGGCTGATCAATGAACCCGGATGTGAAACAACCCGTTCACTGGTCCCAACCGACATGAACCACCTGATTCAATGGTCAATTCAATTGGATCAAGAATTGGTGTTGACGTCATGTTGTCCAATAATCAACATTGAGTATAAATGTGATTCAGAACACGAAACTACATGAACCAACCGATTGGGTATGCAAACTGACCTATTTGCCATGCACAAGTTCTGGAAAATTCATGAATTCAACCCTCTCAACTCCCATAGAGACTCGGAACCCTGACCCTAGCCTCTCCTATAAATAGAGGGGTATTGGGGGCTTCTCAGAATCCAACAATAGCTCTAAAAATTGTTGTTCTCTCTGGCTATGGTAATTAATAAAGAGCCCGAGCAAGTCCTACCAGAGAATGGGAGGGATAACAAGGAGAGACAATTGTGGGAGAGTATATCAATTGTAGTAGGTTGAAGTTTGAAAGGGACAACTCCTTTATGTTGGCTCTTGTAGCACGACATGGAGTTCCCGGTGGTCCACATAGACTTGTCTAGAGGCGGGAGGCTTCTACTAATAGAAGAACTCTGTCAACCACCATTTGTGGTGGCCAGACTAGGAGGTCGTTGCTGACGAATGTTTGAGTGTTGTTGAAGATGAAGTATGATGCTTCTTGAAGATGAAGTATGATGCTTCTTGAAGAAGAAGCTCATTGTTACATGGAGAAGAAGCATAGTACTACATCAAGAGTTATCGTTGGACTTGCTCCATGACTAGGTATAACTCTTGTCACTTTCCTTCCTAGATACATTGTTGTTATAGGATCTTGTTGTTAAAGGGAATCATGATTTACATTTTTGTTTCGCTGCCTTATTTTCCGCCTTAATTTCCCTATAGTGGTATCAGATCCACGTCAATTTATGGTGTATCTGTGATATGATCGAATTTACATTTTGCATACGATGCAAATATTAAATTGGTTAATGTGCATATTTGATTAATTAGCACATATGATTCACAAACTAATATATATATATATATACATACATGGGATTAAGAGAGAAATATTTATCCTTTCCTCTCCCATGCCTCTAGCGGAGGCCGAATGCCTGGGAGGGTGGTAAATCAAGGCGGCAACTTGGATTTGAACCCGGGTCCCTTCATGAGGAGACACCGTGCTTGACCACTTGAGCCACCCCTTGTCAGGTATATATATACATACATATATATACATATGTGTGTATATATATATATGTATGTATATATATATAGTCATGCTAGAATACACTCAAGTGTACAGATCACGTCGTACACCCCAATGGTGTTTCCCTATCTAGACCATGTTTTTCCAAAATCTAATCCATTGATCTTCATGGTTACAATAATAATAGGTCACATACAAAATTTGAACTCATTTGGATGAGTGTAAGTCACTCATCCAAGGACAACAAAATAGACGCACAAAACTATTTTGAAATACATGATTTTTTCCTCCTTTAGATGCATGACCTATAAGTGTCCAAATGAGCTAAAATTTATTATATAGTATGTTCTTATGATAATTAAGAAGATCAATGGTTTAGATTTTTCAAAAATTTATTGCATCTTCAAAAATGACTGAGGTGTATGGTGCCTCCGGTACACTCGAGTGTACACTAGCCTGACTCTCTCTCTCTCTCTCTCTCTCTCTCTCTCTCTCTATATATATATATATATATATATATATATATATATAGAGAGAGAGTCAGGCTAGAATACACTGGAGTGTATTCGGAGCAGAATACACTCAAGTAGTTTTTCATGATGCAATATTTTTTTCAAAAATATAATCTGTTGATCTTCTTAAACATCTTGTGAATAGCTCATACGCAAAATTTGAGCACATTTGGACATTTATAGGTCATGTTGTAAAGACTGCAAAAATTATGCATTTCAAATTAGTTTCGCGCGTTGATTTTGTAGCCTTTGGATGAGTGACTTACACTCATCCAAATGGGCTCAAAATTTGTATGTAGCCTAGTTATAGTATGACGGTGAAGATCAATGGTTTACATTTTGTAAAAAATTGTCTTGATACGCAAACACACTTAAGTGTATTTGTGCGATCTGTACACTCGAGTGTATTCTAGCCTGACTCTATATATATATATATATATATATATATATATATATATATATGCAATTCACATGTATCACCCTAAGTTCAGTTTTGATGGTGGATGTGAAGCATGGTTATGGCCAATAACCCTAGATCTATGTGTGCATGGTTGTGGTAGTTTATTCATATTTATATCTTAGTTTGCTACTGATCCTCTCTCTCTTTTCCAAATGTAAATTAATGTTCTTATTCCTATTTCTCCTAGAATGTAGCTCAAGGTTTTTCCTTATACAATGTAACAAGAAATAGGATAATTTTAATTTATGTTTCATCGTGAGAAGATGTTCTTCACCGATGAACCGATTTCCTCATGAGACAAACTAATCAACTTGAGGACCAAGGAGGCTAGAAGATAAGAGATGAATCAATCAAATGGTGGCCCAACCGATTCATTGGAGGAGTCCAGACATCGATTGAACCTAAAGACCATTCGACTATTTCAAGAGCCCAACCGAACGACTAAGATGTGAGATTGTTGGTTCAAGAGTTGAACCGATCAACCCAGATTGGTTTGAGTATAGATCTTCATCAACAACAGGTTGCATATGATGTGGACCTTAGGTGGTAGTAATTCCTTGTGGCACCAAGGAATTACAATAGAATGGCCATAACCGTCGCTTGTGTGTTTTATAGTGTGTGTTTTCATTATGGTTATAGCATGCATATAATATGTACTATCAATATGTGGTGATTGGATATGTACATGTATTTATATATGAATCCCTCTATATGATATTAAGTCTTAAATCCTTTCCATTAGTGAGATACATGAATAGCTTGATCGACCAAGTGTAGGTTACGCCAAAGCATGTTGCACCATCTATCTCATGGAAGTGTGATGGTAGGTATGTAGATCTACTAAAGCAGGGTATGTACTCTATTGTGTTGGCTTTTGGGTCAAGCTTAATTAGGTGATCTTAATGGGATTAAGTACCTTGAAGCATAAAGATGATTGTGACAAAGAGTTGTGCGCACCATCTATACAAGAGTTGCATAATATGTAACTGACAAACATTGTCTACCTAAATAGTCAAGTTGTGAGCGATTAGCCAAAGCTGACTCATGAATTGACGAAATATGGATATTGGCTCACTAGAAGATTGTATCACAAGAGGGTGGTCAACTTGAACATGATAGTGGGAGTGATAATTACTTAAAATCTTAATTGATATCGCCAATTTTATCAAATCAAATATTTAAAAATATTTTGAAAAGGTGTAATTTTTCTTTGTAGAAACTAATGGCAAACGCAAACATGTTATTATTATGATCAATCCTTACTAAGGAAAAAAATAAATAAGATTAACTTCTACATCTAGTTTTAGACTTTGAGAAGTGTTCTCACCAATGATCTGCATAGTTGTATTCCTAAAGAGGAACTTAGTTCCAAAGGAATCAATGGGAATAAAAGTAGAACTCAAAATGTTCGAGACAAACAAGAAAATATTAAACCTAAATATGTAAGGAACAATGAGAATCACAAATTGTTGTGTAATCTCAACTTCCTTATGTAACACAAAACCTTATAGTTCTAAGTAGAATACACCTTGAGTTTGAAATGTTATGGTATGATAACACATTGAGATGGTAACACATCTTAGGAATCGTGTAAACAAGTAAGTTGTAATGTCTTCAAAGCATTGAATGAGTGAAAATTGACAGGAGGAGACCATGTACAATCCCATGTGCTGAGTATGATTGGGAATGTGTAAAGACTAGGATTTCTTTTAGGTCAAGAGTTGACCATGATTATGAATCTATAAATTGTTGTATGAGTCATACAACTAGTTTATCAAGTGTTACTACTTGAGTAACTTGGATAAACTGATGTCAGAACTACTTGGTATGTTGATGCCAAAATCAATATGAAGTAGAACAAATCCATGATGGTGATCAAAGGAAGTGAGTCCAAGGAAAAAGGCAAGGCTAAGAAGGGTTCTGAGGCTAAGCTAAAGTCCAAGTCTTCAACACTCAAGATAAGAAGAAGGGTAAGAATAACATAGATAGAGATGTCTATATCAAGACCCAATAAGTAGTAAGCTAGAACAATATGGAGCAAGAGTTGTTGCCATTATAGTTGGAATCCATCATTCACAAGCATGTAATAGAATTAGTGAATTTCTATTATATACCTGCCATTGATGAAAGCATCATATATATTGTATGGACAAGAATTGATGTTTTTTGGCAATTCCTTATGTCTCATAACCTATAATTGATAGTTATAAGACAAATGTGTACAAGACATATACTGAATGACTTGATAAATCAAACAACGAACACATATAGCATTGTCATATACATGAGAATTACATTTCTAGAATCCATAATGATGGTTATCTGGACTCTTCTGGTTCTTGAACCAATAGAGACATGCAAGTCTTATCTATTGGGCAATATGACAAGAGCACATTCAATAGATGTAGTGAGAGATCAAGTATTCCATTAGGGCTAGTACATACTTATGAACACAGACTTTTAGCATAAATTCTAAAGGTAATTACAAGCATGTCATTATATTTATTAATTTGATCAGTAGATTTGGAAATTTGGATTTAATGAAATACAAGTATGAATTTCTTGAAATGTTCAAGGAGATCGTGGATGAGGTACATAACAGACTTGGTAAAATTATTAAGATACTTCAATGTGATCGATGTTGAGATATTTTAAACCAAGAGTTTGAGAACCTTCTAAGATATCATGATAATGTATCATGACAAACTCCACCTGAAGCACAAATGATATTGTATCATGTGAGTGTATCGGAAAGAAGGAATCACACCCTATTACTCACGGTGCAATCATCAATAAAATTTAGTTGATCTTCCAATTTCTTTGGGGCACATGTTTTCCACTAAAAAAGATGTACGAACTAAAATGGTTCAAAAGATACCATATAAGTTATGGCTTGGGAAGTGTCTCGATATGTCTCCTATGATGATTAGGATTAAAATCTTATGTAAGAAAATAGTTTCTTAAAAAGCTTTGTACACAAATCACATAAATGTTATTTTTTTAAATACCACTCTCATCCCAATCCAACAACAAAGTTGTTTGTTGGTCTGGATAGTTGTATTCCTAAAGAGGAACTCAGTTCCAAAGGAATCAATGGGAGTAAAAGTAGAACTCAAAATGTTCGAGACAAATAAGAAAACATTGAACCTAAATAGGTACAAAAGGAACAATTAGAATCACAAATTGTTGTGGAATATCAACTTCCTTATGTAACACAAAACATTACAGTTCTAAGTAGAATACACCTTGAGTTTGAAATATTATGATATCTTACGACTCAAAAGGCGATGAGTTGATCATAGATGATGAGTTAACAACCAACCTAGAAGCTATTGAGGGACCAGAATCTGAGAAATGGCTTGATTCCATGGGACCAAAGATGGACTCCATGTGAACCAACAAGGTATGACCTTGGTGGATTCACCTGAAGGGGTAAAACCCATTGGGTACATTTGCGTCTTTGAGAAAAGACCAACATGGAAAGTAATATACAAACCTATAGAGTAGACTGGTTCACCAGTTGCCATGATTGAATCCATTAGGATCATGCTTGTTGTTGTGACATATTATGACTAGTGAGATTTGGCATATGGACGTTAAAACCACATTCCTTAACTGGAACAATAATGAGGATGTCTACATCACACAACCTAGAGATTTTATAAATCTAATAATGCAAATAAATTAGGTAAGCTACAAAGGTCAATTTGAGGATTGAAGCAATCATCTCAAACCTGGAGTCTTCTATTTGACAAGACAGTTAAAGAGTTTGACCTGAGTAAAAGTGAAGATGAAATATGTGATTGTAAAAGATTTAGTGGGAGCATACTTATATGCCACATAATGATGGGGAATGATGTCCTTATCCTGCATGTATTAAAACCTGGAAAAGAAATACCTTCTCTAAAAGGGTTTAGGTGAAGCATCCTATGTGATAGGAATTGAGATTTGTAGAAATAGATCTGGAAATCTTCTTAACCTAAGGAAGAACACATACATTGGCAAGATGTTGAAGGGTTCGGCATGCAAGACTCAATGAGAAAAATCTTGTCTGTGATTCGATGGAGTTAGTCCCTCAAGAGCCTAGTGTGTCAGTTCTTGTGAAGATCAAGAACACATGGATAGATACCATATACATTCACAATTGGATCTATCTTGAATGCAATGTTATGTACTTATCATGTTATCTCATATGTATTGGACATGACGAGAGGATATCATGTTATCTCGCATGTATTGGACATGTTGAGAGGATATATATACCTATCTAGCAATCTTATATGTATTGCATATGGTGAGGGAGTACATGTCAGATGCCAGTGAGAGTCATGAAATTACCATAAAGAACATCCTTGAGTACTTGAGAAGTACTAAAAGGATCAGTTCCTTGGTTATGGTAATAAGGAAGAGCTAGGTGTAAAGGTTTACATCGATGCAAGCTTCTGAAATGACAAATAAAATTAATGATCACAATCTAAAATTATGTTTGGCCTTAAACAAGAACTGTAAGCTGGAAAGGGTTCGAAGCTTATGACAGTATTTTAAATCTACAATAGAAACTGAGTATCTCTGTGTAACGACAACTGCATGGGATATTATATGGATCAAGAAGTTCATAGAGATGAACTTATGGGAGGTTGTAACCATTAATCATGCAGTAGAATACTGCGATAATAATGGAGCTACTGGATAGGCTAGGAATTCTAGATAGCATACTACGACACATCCATCTCATGTGAAAGGTCACACAATGAGTATATGTGAAACTTGCAATATACCATCTTGAAACAAACTTTGATAACCCACTATAAAAGTGCTTGCATAGTAGAAACATGATGGACATGTTAAGATCACTTGGAATAAGATTTGTGGGTGTTTGGATCTAAGTGCAAGTGGAAGTTTGTTAGTATGTATGCTCAAAGAGCCAATTATATGATGATTGCAATGCGGCATTAGATACCTAATTTGATAATAATAAAGATAATTTTGTCTAGTATGTTTATATCACTCATGAGATGATGACACATACATAGTAGATGTCTAAAGACTGATGCTACTCTATGACATATGTCTTCAGGTTGAAGACCTAAACAATGAGATCATGTGTATGATAAGAGTGCATACATTATTGTTACGTCCCTAATCGGATATTAGTGTGGAAGCAAAATAGACAATAATAATACATAGGACTAGAGTGTGTGTTGACTGATGACAGAGTCTCATTAGTCATGATATATGATATCAAGTCAAGCACACATGTACATGTTAGAGAATAATGTATCAGACAAACCCACCTTGAGAATGATACATGGATATCATATATGGTAGTCAGAATCAACTCTCATAGTGATGGTGGTGATTGTGGTTTTTGAACCTAAAGTCACTACATTCATCACATGTCGTTCATGTACTTTGACATCATTCACCATGATCCTGAATAAGGGTTGACATAAAGTTCATGCTTGGGTGCATTGTGACACATGGGGATTGAGTGTGAGTGATGTAGATGGATTTTTGTCCCTCCTACAGGAGATTGATATCCATGGCCTCTTGATAAGCGAGACTGGGAAATCTATGGCGCCATACTCATGTGACTCAATATGTGATATGTGAGCTCACATGCATCTCATATTGTATGCACTAGTTTAAGGAACATGGATTGAATGTTGAGAGGATGACGATCCCATGCCTTGAGTTCATCTGAATATCGGAGACAAAGGAACTATACGATCATGATAACACTGATCACAGATTGTAGGTTGAAGTTGTTCTCCAACTTTTCAAATTACTTGGGTAGCAATGGTATGTTTCTAGACGCCACTCTTTGTTTGTGATGTCATAATTGGTTATAAACATTCATTGCCAACATAATTTTGGACCTACAAGGTCACACATATAGGATACACTTGGATTAAAGGAGTATATTCATGAATAATGTTTATATTTATTACTAAAGGTGTTTAGGTATTCAATTAAACAACATGTGTTCAAAATTGACTGACTGGACTCTGAACTGACCAGTTCAAGTGTTGAACCAATCCGTTGGAGTGTCAGGTCAATTGGAATCGACATTGGATGATTAATGGCTGAACTAGGGTGTGAAATGACCGATTCACATAGTGAACCGACAGGTTCACTGGTCCCTACCAATCGGTTAATGGGATGAACCGCCCAACTCAATGGTCAATTTGATTGGATCAAGGATTGGTGATGATGTCATGTTGTGCATTAATTAGTACACAATGTGATTCAGAATAGGAAACTACACAAACCAACAAGTTTGTGGCATGAACTGACCGGCTCACATACAAATAGGCTGGTTGGGTATGTGAACCAATCGGATCGCCGAACGTAAGTTCTAGAAAAATTGTTAATTCGACCCTCTCGACTCCCGCACAAATAGGGAACTCTGACCCCAGCCTCTCCTATAAATTAGGGGTATTAGGGGCTTCTCAGAACACAACAATAGCTCTGACAATTGTTGTCTTGTCTTATTATGGTAGCCTATAGAGAGCTCGAGCAAGTCCCATGTGATATATGAAGGGATAACAAGGGAGAGACAATTGTGGGAGAGTGTATAAACTCTAGCAGGTTGACGTTTGAAAGGGACAATTCCTTCCCGTTGGCTCTCATAGCGCAACGTGGAGTTCTTGGTGGTCTGCATGGACTTCTGTAGAGGCGGAAGGCTTCTTCTTATAGGAGAACTCCGTCAACTGTCTATTGTAGTGGCCAGACCAGAAGGTTGTTGCTGACAATTGTTCAATTACTGTTAAAGGAGTATGCTGCTACCTAAAGAAGAAGGTCATTGTTTTATGGAGAAGAAGGATGATACTGCATCAAGAGTTATTGTTGGACCTACTCCAGGACCAGGTTTAACTCTTGTTACTTTCCTTCCTAGATACATTGTTGTTGATGCGATCTTACTGTTAAGGGAAATTAGACTTGAAATTTTTGTTTTGGCTACCTTATATGTTGTCCTGATTTCCCTACACTCAAGGCTTTTAGAAGACACAACTAACGTTGGAAAACATTATCCTCTCATAGTTGTGGTAACATTAGAGCCCAAAGCAAGTCTTACCCGTAAAAGGGAAAGACAACTAGGAAGAACAAGTTAGTTCTAGCACGTTGACATCAAAGGGATAACTCCTACCTGTTGGTTCTAGGAAGTGCAATGAGAAGTTCTCACTGGTCTGTGGGGACTATATAGAGGTGTGGAAGCTGTCACCATCACACTAAGAGAATGTCGTCAATCGTTGTATCTGATACTGCACCGGGAGGCCATTGTTGATGCATGTTTATGTGCTACTTGAAGAAGAAGCATGAGATGTTTCGAGGATTGTCTTTGGACTTGGCTCTAGGACTATATATATACCTTACAAACCCTTTTCCTAGTTACATCATTGTTGACGCGATCTGCTGGTTTGGTATTCATGCATATTTTTTGTTTAACTGCCTTATCTATTGTCCCGATTTCCCAACAAGTACCTATACACAATACATTGTGGTATGATATTGATATCAATGTGGCTTTTCACGTCTTCAAATGTTGGTTGATCCCTTATGGTTAACCCAAATGTCGGTTACTACCAAACAACTTACATGGTTCAATAATTATACAATCATTGAAAGTTTTTTGAATCCTAGATAATTAAGACAAACAATTACCATAATTACGAAATTGCTCACAATTATTTGAATACTAAGTAACGTAAATCATAGTTACCTACAAGCTGGAATCTTAGATTGTAATCCAAATAATGGTTTAGAATCCTAGACAGTAAAGAAAAGAAAACCAATTCCTACTTAACATCATATTGGAAGATGTAAATCATTTAAAGCATTTAATCTATTCGTTAAGGACCACTGAAGCTATGGGTTCATGTGGAAATGGATTCAAAGAATCTCCCAAACCATTCATGTCGTTGAAATTTCTTTCAATTACTTCTTCATGTCCTGCTCACGCCTCATTAAGATCTACATAAAAGTAATATGGTTGTGCATCACTAGCAACATGTTGGTCTGGCGATGAATGCACTTGGGAGAACTCTTCACATCTACTCACTAGTTAAGGATCATCTTGCCAATCTTGATGCTGAGATCCTATATCTAGATCGAAGTCCTTCACATTTGCTCACTTGCGTACATGGATCACCTTACCAACCTTGATATTGAGAGCCTATGTCTAGATAGAGATCCTAGATGAATGAATGCATGGTACTTGTTGTTGAGAATGGCAATCTCCTACAATACATGCAAACTCAAAATTATAAACAGAACCACATTGCACACATTTTAGGCATATATAAACTGTTTCCATCTACTTATTTTTTATTCATTTGAGTATATTCTCTCAGCGTCTATATCTCTATAATAAGAGGGAGTCGTCTATTGCATATGTCTACTCATCGACCAACTTGGTTGTTTAATTTGACCAGCTAGGCTATTTGCTTTAGTTCTTATCGTGATATTCTTGTAGTTTCTTGGTTTTTCTTATGTCATTTATATTATTTCTTTTACAACCAATTTCCACAAGCCCAAGACGGGAACAAAGCTTCCAACTGTGTCATTTCAGATGGTTGTATCAACATGAGCAACTGACGTCAATCAACAGTGAGAATCCAAATGTGGCTTTCTATGAAGAGGCTGATAACTAGATATGTTGGACATCTTCATTTATTTTCAGTATACTGACAGATTAACCACTATATCAATCATATAACGGAATGTTTTACTTCGTAAAATTGCTAGAAGTGTTTACTGTTTTGTCAGATTTAATAGTATTTGTGGTAGCATTCTAAGTGCTTATGCAGTCTGTTTGAGAGTTTACCAGTTCAGTTTGAGTTCTAACATCATGTTTTGTCATTTTGTAATATGTTAAATTTTATTAGTTAGAGAAGATGAGTAAAGGTAATTTTAGTTATCACACATTAAAATAAGGAGTTAGTTGTCAATTGATCAAATTATTCTCTTTCACTAGTACAAAAATGTCCTTTAGTGTCAGTTGTATAAGCCTTTTGATGTCGGTTTCCAAGCGACACCCAAGTGGGCGCCGCTAAAAGTGAAATTTTCAATGTCGATTTCATCACCAACGCCATAACCCTTCCCGCCATCAATAAAACATGCCAGTAAGGGCACCATAGGCGTCGATTGTTATATATAACCGACACTATATTCCAGCTAAAGACGTCTGTTTTATACTAATAACGGACGCCATACCCCATCCCGAATAAAAAAAATCACCCCCCCAGAAAGGGATAAAGACGTCGGTGTTATACTAATAACCGATGCAGTAAGGTTTTGTTGTCAGTTTTATACTAATAACCGGTGCAGTACGGTTTTGTTGTCAGTTTTATACTAATAACTGACGCATATGTTCTGATTTTGTTTTTTGTCAATTTGCAGGCTTGCTGTCCGGCTAGTCAGCAGGATGCAGAACCTGCAGTTTAGTTCTAAACTGTAGGTTTACAATATCTATTGATTTCAGCCAATAACAGGCTACAAACCTACAAAATTAACAAGGATAGACAACAATTTATGATCATGTGGTTCACATACATGTATAAGCACATTAAATTCATATTATTTTTCATCACACACATGTAGAAACTAGTAGTTCTATTTTAAATTTCCTCCATTTTCACACACATTTAGCAACCTGTAGTTCCATTCATTTCATCTCTTTTCACATTCAGACACATATAGAAACATTCATGTATCCATATCCACATTCACACATATGACAATTAAAAAAAAATCATTCAAACATGTATATATAAAAGTTTCACATGTCATCAAATACAAAAATAATTATGAAAACAAAGTTTAGAAATATCATTCTTTATTATTATCATCATCCTCATTATCGTCATCATTATTCCAATCATAATAAAAAAATTCCCACTACTTGTAAGGCTTTTGCCCATTGTTCTCTTACATCATCTAATTCTTCCATAGTATAGGGAGTATGTACATCTAATATATTTTCACCTGTAGTGAAGTCAGTTTTAAACACCTGCAAAGAGAATGATGTATATATATAATAAGATTGATATATTTCATATTATCTAATGAGACTATATATAATACATGTTGTACAGTATCAATTTGCATTGCAGCATGTTTGATAATTAGGTCCATATATCACATCACATAGTATGCACATGCCCAGCCGTTGTCTTGTGTAGCACACTATAAATTGAAACATACAAAATGTTCAAAAATATAAACAAGCACAGTTCACATAAATAATATATACATTGGAGTCGGGAAATTACTTTCACATTCTCCCAAATTAGTAATTGTTTGTTTTTCTTGGAGATGTTTCCTCTAGCTTTTTTGAACTCTCTTAAAGCCCTACATGTTAATGTAACACATTAAATTGCATAATTAAATAGTAATGTAATAACAGATGTTAATAGATATAAAAATATGAAATATATCTCACGTGAATAATGGCCTTTTCACTGGGTGTCCATATAATGTGTCCAATTCCTTCCCCGCAAGATCTAGATAATAAATAGTGAACGTCTTGGGGACAATAACCAGTAACTCCCAATGCTTACCACTAGATATAAGAAAGTTAAAAATATATAACTCAAAATCCACAATAAAATGTAATTTTCTAAAGTTTAAATTATAAACAAAGTAAACTTACTCAACATTGAATGGAGCTATTATCACCGTCTTCTTTTTTTATCAAAATATTTAAAAGTGACAGAGCAGTATGAGATAACTGATGAAGGATCATTATCTACACAACTGATCAAAGATGGAATTAGAAATCCCACATGGGGAAATGCAAAATCTTTACATATCGTGTGTAAGTGGCTGCAAAACATATATTACGTATGCATTAATATATAAGAAACCATATCACCATATATAAAACAAGGTATATGGATATATAAACAAGATATCACCATATCCATAGCTCTATCATAGATGTATTCAGTCAGTCATAACGAAACAACTCCAAAATATCTTGTATGAATAGATTGTTATCGTATGATTCACCTGCAACATCTACTGGAATATAAACTTTTATAAGACAATTTGGGTTATGTTCGCCTATCCATACTGCCATACCCTTACAATTAGGACCTAACGAGGTGTATAGGTCCCTTGGAAGCGAACTAGGTACTTCAGAAGGTGGAGGTAGAGGCTGAGATGTAGCAGGTTTCTTCCTTTTGACATGTATATATAATTTTAGATCAATTGACTCATATATATACACACTAATAAATTAACATAATGCAAATTTACCATACAATATAAATATAGACAACATTTGTATTGGGCCACAATATCACTCTACCTTCTGCTTCACCAAGCATTTCAGAATCTGGTTGGGCATATGACAATGGATGATCCCTCCAATTGGGGAGTACATGTATCAGGCTCACACGAACCGCACCATCTGGTACTGGAGTCCCATGAAACGTGTCCCCTGGAAGGGGTGGGTAAGCCTCGACCTCTGCAACGATAAATTCTTTGCTTTTTAGATGGCATGGCTTCAACCCCTACAAATTACGTAAAGAATGTTATATACATATATACATAAACATATCATCTTGAAAAGACTAGCTACTATGTCATAAAAATACTTACAACGAACGTGCGTGGGTCTATATGATTACTCCCAACCTCTACAATAGGAGAAGAGCGACATGGCACATGTACTGTCTGAGTGGCAGTCTGAGACGCTTGCCACTTGCTAATTACTTCATGGAATCTCTTATCAAGTGCTTCCTCAGCTCTCCTATTAATTAACTCATCTACCTATACATGGATAAAAGAAATACTAGCTTATGATTATTGAATTCCCTTTCACAATAACATTAAAAAAAATAATATGTTACCTTAGCTTATGAAAATCCCACTTTTATGACATGTTTGTGATGTGATTGTCCAAAGAACACTTTTATGCCCACACCAACGCCTGCACCCGTAACACGTCCAATATGCTCTAGGTTACCAAGAGCAACTGTCAATTCATCCCTTGTGCCCTCAGGGATGAAGTTTCCTTGCTTCCTCTGCTCGTGAAGCTCCCGTTAATTGCCATCAATAGAAATTGGTAAGTAAACATAACAATAATCAATATCCATTGCTCTAAGAGTTGAATTTTACCATTTTTGCAACCACCTTAGCAGTTGCGAGCTTGGTTATATCTCTTTTCTTATTTTGCCTCCCAGCTATCCACACAACATGGTGAGGCAAAGGTACGAGAGTAATAGTAGAGGAATCCACAGTCTCCTGAGTAGTAGCAAACTCATCCTGTAGTCTTTGGTGAATGCATGCATAGCCTTTTGGACCCATTGTGTGGTCATGCACATTCAGTGCACGCCTTGCTCTTTGAGCATCACTGATAGCCTTGTTAGTAAGCACATTGATTTGTTTAGTAACATTAAAGGTTAATATTGAATAGGTAAATGCATAAGAACATATATTAATTAAATTGGAAGTGGCGCTTAATACCTTGAATTCATCAGTTTCGCTTTTGGCAACAAACTCCTCCCAATCATTGGGGTCCAGGTAGTTCCGTTTCTCAGTGGCTGACTTCTTCCTCTTCTCAACATCTCATATGTAGTCTCGGGTGAGATTTGTCCTATAGTTCCTTAGGACCCTCCCACAACATTGCATCACGCATTTACGACGCAGGATTTCATCTAGTTCAAATATATTCTACAAAATTTTCATATATTTAACTAGTATCCTAAAAATTAGTAATCTACAAAATAGAATTGCAAATAATAATGACTCATGCATAGTTCCTTCCATACTAAGTCTTTCTCCCCCTTAGGAACTTTATGCCAAGATTCTACATTAAGACTATAATGGCTACGAGTAAGAACCTCAAGATATGAAATAAATGAGTTGCAGTTCACTCCAAATGGATTTGCTGCATGATCAAAATCTACAACCAGTTTGGGTCAATTGCCTCTTTGTTGTAGTAACTTGTTTAACATAGTGATGCCCCTCACTTTTTCAATTTTTTTTTAGCTCATTAAGTGCCCCAAGTTCTTTAGGGGCTATATCAACAACCTAAAATTTGACATATTGATGGACATATAGATAGAAATATAGGACATATTAATGGACATATAGATAGAAATATTAATGGACATATAGATAAAACTTACATTGTGAGGCAGCACATTGATATCCTCATCCTCACCCTCACGGTAATCATCATGCTCATCCATATGAAAGTGTCATTAAAAAATCAAACATTTAGCATTTAACATAACTAGAAGATAATAACACATTCAGAAAAATAAAACATATAAAAAAATAAAAACATGCATGCCTCTAATACTGCGATCTTTTATTAATTAACATTCCTTCAGTGTGATCTCCGCGCACATACAATTCATCATTAGCTTCAATATTTGGTGGTGTTGGAAACCCAATTGAGAATGGACTAGAGTCATCATACTTATCATAGTACTCTTCTTCATCAATAGGATCTTCAGTGAATTGTCTTTTACCATAAAGAACAACTGACCATTTATCATTTGTAGGATCATCGATATAAAATACTTATTTCTCCTGTGATGTCAATATGAATGGTTCACCCTTCTCACCAATCTTTTCAAAGTTCACTAATGTGAAACCCAATTCATCCACTATAACTCCTTTGGTGCTATCAACCCAATTACATTTGAAAGAGTGGAATTCTGAAATCTACGTAGTCAAACTCCCATATGTCTTCAATGACACCGTAATATGACATTTTAGCTTCACATGAACTCTTATCCTTTGCACTTGCAAAAAACAATGAAGACGCTTGAAGGGTGACCCCACAATTTTGGACGACACCCTTATCATGTTGACACTTTGTGTAATATGAGAACCCATTTATGTCAAACCCTTCATAAGACATAACATTCAATTTTGGTTTAAAGGCGGGGCATTTTATATTTTCAGCAAATTATTTGCTGTTTGAGATAGTTGATGTAAGACTTTATCTTCAAACCACTTAATAAATGTCTTGTTATGCTCTCTAGCAAGCCACATTGAATTGGCTCGAGGATATTGTCTCTTGATGAAATTGGTATGTTACTCGATATAAACACTCACTTCATCGATGTTGTGTAAAATATACAAGTGAGCTTGTTCCAACAGCTCACAATTGATTACTGTCATCCATGATCCTAAAATTCCTTTTCCAGAATACTCATCAATATTTTTGTCATTAACAAGAGCGTCATTATCACTCAAAAAGTCATTGCAAAAATCCATAACCTCTCTCGCTACATAACCCTCAATAATACTCCCTTCAGGCTGATAACAGTTTCAAACATCATCGTTAAAAACACTCATGTATCGTTCAGAAGGATACATCCAATGTAAGAAAATTGGTCCCAACATTTTCACTCCCCTAGTCAAGTGGACAACAAGATGTACCATGATATCAAAGAACAAAGGAGGAAAATACATCTCAAGCTAACATAGGGTAACAACCACTTCTCTTTGCAACTTATCTAGAGTCTCAGGATCAATAACTTTGATGCACATACTGTTGAATAAGAAACAAAGTCTGGTGATTGCAAACCTTATATGTTTTGGCAGTATAGATCGAATTGTCACATGCAATATTTGTTGCATTAGAGTGTGATAATCATGAGATTTAAGACCTATCAACTTCAAATATTTCATTGATATCGATCTACGAATGTTGGAGGAGTAACCCTATGGCACCTTAACATTTACCAAGCAATTGCAAAAAGCTTTCTTCTCCTTTATAGATAATGTATAACAAGCAGGAGGTAAGTATGTTCTCTGACCGCTACTAGCTAATTTTGTTAATTTTAACCTTATTCCCATTTCACATAGGTCCATTCTGGATTTTATCCCATCTTTAATCTTACCTGGTATATTCAACAGAGTACCAATGATGATATCACAGATATTTTTCTCAACGTGCATGACATTGATACAATTTCTGACTGCCAAAGAACTCCAATAAGGAAGATCCCAAAATGTTGACATCTTCTTGTATAAAGAATTGTCACTCTATGTGGCCATGGTACATTGTGATCTCTTACCAAATTCATTGACAAAGTCTTTTACTCTTTCATAAACAACCTCCCCTAGTATAGGTTTAGGTGCACTCCATTCCTCATTTCTTCCATTGAACGCTTTGCGCAACCTACGATATAATGGAGTTTTGGAAGAAAGCTTCGATGACCAAGATATACAGTCTTTCCGCCATGTTTTAGTCATATTAAATCAGTGTTCTCTTCACATATAAGACATGCTCTAGATCCTTTGACACTATATCCAGACAAATTCCCATATGCTGGAAAGTCATTAACAGTGCAGAACAACATAGCATGTAAACAAAATGTCTCTCTTCGTGATGCATCATAGGTCATCACACCTTCACCCCAGAGTTTCTTTAAGTCATCAATCAGAAGTTCAATATAAATTTCGATATCATTTCCAGGTTGTTTAGGGTCCGATATCAACAACGACAGCATAACATACTTATTTTTTATACACAACCAGGGAGGAAGATTGAATATAATAAGCATAACTAGACAAGTGACATGTTGGCTGCTCAATGTCTCGTACAGATTCATCTCATCTGTATAAAGCCCAAGTCTTAGATTCCTGACTTCTTCACCAAATTTAGGGTACAATAAATCAATCTTCTTCCACTATGGGGAATCAGACACATGTCATAGGATCCCATCATTATTTTTCTTAACATTTGCATGCCAACTCAAATTGTTCACATCTATCAGAGTGGCAAATAAGCTTTGAAACTGTGATATTATAGGTAGATACTACATCACTTTGGCAGGAGAACCAGTTTTAGACTCTCCCGAAGTTGTCATTTTATACCTGGACGCACCACATTTTAGACAATCTTTCAAATCCACATAGTCCTTTTGAAATAATACACAATTATTCGGGCACATGTGTATCTTCTTGGCCTCCATTCCCATTGAGCACGAAAATTTCTTTAACTCATATGTTGAGATTGGCAGCTCGTTTCCTTCATTCAAAAAAGACAACAATGATGTGAAGCTTTTGTCGCTCCTTTTGTTATTAGCTTTCCGCTTATACAATCTCAACACAGCGCTAAACTTTGTAAACTTAGTACAACCTGTGTATAATGGTCTCTCAGCATCATGCACAATGTTTCTAAATATGGGAGGTGGATCGGTGTGCTCAACCCCACAACTATCCAACATTGCATCAACGATATCTTATGGAACTCGTTCGTTCACATCTACGTCATCGAAGGCAATTGCTTCTTCCACACAAGCACTGCTATCGATATCCACTGATTTCATGTTTGAAATCTCTCCATACCAATGTCATTCTATATAGCCTTGTACAATCTTGTTGCACATGACATGATTTTTGATATCATCATCAGTACTGACTTTCAAGTTGTTACCGCAATGCCTACATTGGACAGTAGAACCTAACTCCAGGTTGTTTCCTATATTCCTCGGCAAATCTAATAAGTTGATCAAGACCAGAAATAAACTTTGGGGTACAACAATTTGGAATGGACATCCATGATCTATCCATTCTATGATCAAAGAGAAAATAAGTATATGTTAGGGTCTAGGGTTAAAAGATTAGGGTCTACAATTAAAAGATTAGGGTTTAATGTCTTATATATAATAAATGTGTACCACCTATACCATTCTTGAACACCTAATCTCACTCGTAAGTGTATAATGTGTATTGGGTTTTAAAGAAAATTTCGACAGTATTTCCCCGTTGTTCTCCAAGTACATATGTACTTAGAGAATAAATAGGGAATTGTTGTCGAAATTTTCTTGAAAACCCAATACATATTATACACTTACATCCTAAGTGAGATTAAGTGTTCAAGAACAGTCCCAAATCGGGGACTATCTAAGATTTACTCCTAATGAGTAGATCTCAGACAGGTTTCTAGGTCAACAACACAATTTAGAAATTTATGTTTAGAATCTTCTAATCAGATATCTCATATATGCATTTAGTTTACAATTCATCACAATCTCATTACAATTCATCACAATATAATTTTAGGTTTTGCAATTCATCACAATCTCATTACAATTCATCACATTCCCATTACAATTCTTCACAATATATTATGGTTTACAAATAATTTTCAATTCCAATAAAATACATAGTTACATATATGCATTTTCATACAATCATCACAATATAATTAGATTTAGGACAAAAACATATTAGAATTTATACATAATTCCAACTCTAATCAAATACATTACATGCATTTTTATCACAACAATATAATCAATGCAAAAAAAAGTAGAGAAGGACCAACCTTGTCGGAGGGAAGAAGGTAGAGGCGACAGCGGCTCCGGCTGGAGGAGCAGCTAGAAGCGACGACGACTAAGTGACGGTGGCCAGAGGAGCATCTATCAGTGACGACGGTGGTTGGAGGAGCTGCTAGCAACATGGACAGTGGCGAAGGAGCAGCTAGCAGCAGGGACAGGTACTAGAGGAGCAACTAGCAGTAGGGAAGGTGACGGAGGACCAACTAGCAACATGGATGACAGTTGGAGGAGAAGCTAGCAGTAGGTATGGCAGTGGACCAATAGGGACGGTGGCGGTGGAGGACCAACAAGGACGACGGTGGTGGACGGAGTCGCTGGAATCATCATAATCACCAGACCTAGTGAAATTGCGATGAAATAGAGAATGAAGAAGAGTTTGTTTCACATGGGTGCGATTAAGTTTTCTATAGTCATCGGTTCTTTTAGAAACAGACATCTAAGTTCATTTTAGTTGTCGGTTTCAACATATAACAACCGATGTCTATTCAAATATGCAAAAAAATAATTTCTTCTTGAGTTACGACCATAGTTGTTGGTTGGAAACCTATAACTGACACCTAATATGCGAAAAGTTTCTCGTGGGGACAACGCGCGAACACATCCTCGTCAGTTCATGTACTCGAACTGATGACAAATAAGGGGATGAATTTTGTCTCATGAAGGATCTTTCGTCGTCGGTTCTTTACAAAACAACCGACGCCGATTTGAAAATTTTTGGAGGCAAATATTTTTTCCTGAAAATTTGTATTTCATGGGTGATTATGGATGTCATTTTTTGTCAAACAACCGATGTTATAGAAAAAGCGATACTCGTGTCTTTTGTAAATTGGTCGACCTTCACATATAGGTGTCAGTTATCATTTTAAGCCGACATTGTATCATTTGGCGTCAGTTTTGTATGTGACGTTATCAGTCATTTTTGTAGTAGTGTTTAAGGGAGTTCTATTCAGATTATGGTGGGTAGTAATTATATATTTGTTAGCAACATGAACATGACATAAATGGTGAGCAAACATAATTAGGTACGAACACCATTACACGTTGAAGAGAGTTAGCTAGTATTAATCAAGTTGCCTCTTTTAATGAGTTGAATGTAAATCATTGTAAGTATTGATTATGAAGTTAAAAAAAATAAAATTTCAGGGTAGATTGTATGTTCATCTAATTACTTTGTTTTCTTTTTTTTTACCGTAGTAAACTTCATGTTTCATACTTTCTTTCTTGCTTTTGCTTGTGTTATTTTTCTTAACACTGAATATGTACATCCACAAAAGGAGACCAGAGATAATTTTAAAAATGGCATAGAATCGTCATTTGGGCTTTAATCAAATTTATATCTTCTAGCGGTTTTAATTAAATTAGTATGCTACTGAACGCGAACCCTTCAAATTAAAATATTCCCCAACATATTCTTCAATCTATTTAGTTTTATTTTTATCACATTTTTTATAATTTTTTTTGTTGATTCTTATACTAATTTTCTTTGCAGTCAATGAACATATGATAGAGAATATGGATATGCATAATTTTGGTAATCACATAACTAAGAGATAAAGGGAGTAGCCCATATTTTTTGGTTCTATTTTCTTATATCAGTTTGTAAGTAAATTATTATACTATTTACAAATATGAGAAAAAATCCACTTTGGATTTATCTTTTTGTCAATCGACAATGAGATCATTAACATGAATCAAATGGTTTCAACGATGATTGCCCAAACTGAAATTGAGTCGTTATGAATTTTAGGCAACTATTTCTTATAGAACGTGCTTTTGTTTGATTGTGTCACTAATGATAAGAACACAAATATATGCGTACATGATGCATTATAAAAGACAAATATTTAATAATTTATATTTTATACACATATCGATGTAAATGTTATATATAAATTATCGTAGTGTTAATAAATTTGAGAAGAAAAAGTGATTTTGTTGTTAACCTTTTGCCGAACGAGAATGAGTTTATCAGCATGATTGAATTTTTTTGGAATTTGATTGCTCAAATTTGAAATTAGATCAGTTCCATTTTTTAAAATTAGGATAACCTTTTACAATGTATTTTTCTTCTATTGTCACTAAAGATAAGATATATAAACAAACACGATATTCAATAAATTTCAAAATTTAAATAAATTGCATTTTATAGTCATATATTAGACAAATTCAATTACAATGCACATGCTTAGCACATGTCTTATGCTAGCTCTACAGGGTGATAGAAAGAAGGATGTATATGTAATGTTGAGTGACGACTGACACATCATGGAAACTAACAAAATTTGCTCATTTAAAAAATGTCATTGATAAGGATGTCTGGCTCCGAGTGTTTAAAAGAGATACACAGTTTTCTTTTACTAGTGGACAATAAAGACCAATATATTCTAGTTGAATATCTTCTCAACAGTATGGCTCACCCCCGTCCAATGGGGCTGTACATGGACATGGGTATTCCCGCATACCCCAAAACCCATACCCTCTATATCCAAATTTTTATAACTATGTAACTGCTTCTCCTTATACTCACGTACCACCTCTCACTGGGTATGATTATGGTGATGTATGTATCCGTACCCTATATATCCATATATCTAATTATTATATTTTTATATAAATAAATTATATTAGCATGTAATGGTGCATATGTAGATCTCACATATGGCAAATATAAGTACCTTAAATTAGTAAACATTTATATTAGGATGTAGTGGTCCATATTATAACGCTCAGATTTGGTTAATTTAAGTAGCTCACAATAGTAAAATAAATAGATCTATTAAACCTCAAGCACCTTCATAGCCGCAATGCACATTTCATCAAATGAAGGACATAAATTCATATTCTCATTTTTATGATCTTTCCTCAATGTCTTAAATGATGTTTCTTCATTACAGGTTTAGAGATATGTTACACATTGTTGGCAACACTTTTTCTCCCAATCTTATCAAGTCAACATAATTTTCAAGGTCAATGTTGAGTGTCTAATATATATTAACAGAATAGTCAAACTATGTAATATTCACCTACAAAGACAACAATAATCATTTATTTATTTATTTATTTTGATTTAGTTGTATCAACGTACTAGTCTTAGTTGTCCATTTTAAGTTAACATATTATTTAATCATCAAATACTATATTTGCACAACAAAGAATGTATTTGACGCCATAACAATACTAATATCACAATTAATGTGGTAATTTATTGTATCTTTAAGTTTTTAATGTGTTATTGTGGAAAGTTTATCCACAACTGTATGTATACCCACTTATCTTCCATATACCTTGCGATTATGTGAATACAGATATGATATAGGTATAACTTTTGGAAAAAACATGCACATACCCATATCCATACTCGCTTAGGCTCTGATTGGTTTGCCGTAATTATTTCTGAAAAATTATGAACTGGAGTTCCTTAAGTAGTTTTTCATGATTAGTTAAAAGTAAAATTTGAAACTTGAGTTCCATGACTTCCGATGAGTTACAAATTTATGTACAAAACACAATTTTTGAGTTCCCTTTTAAAAGAACAAAAAGAGAGTTCCGAGAACATTTCTTATATAATTATATTCTTCATTCATCATGACACATGTAAGACATTTATGACTAGAAATATTAGTGGTGTGGAAATGTATCATTGCTCAAACCATAAAATAATATGAAAAAATATCATACACTATGATCACACTATGTAAACTGTTTTACACTATAACCACCACTATCAGTATAATTTACAAAATAAAAAATACAAACATCATAAAAAAGAAACAGACCGCACTATATGAAAACAATGTGATTTACCTAACATATTATTATTCTTCACGCTTAACCGGTATGATGTGAAAATGATAATTAACGATAACCATACAAGATAACATAGTAAAAATTCCCTACAAAATTAATGTAAAAATTAATATTCTACATTGTGTTAAACAGTGATGAACAAAACCATATATTTACAAGCACATGAAATACATATATTATTACAATACTTTGTACACACAAAGTGAAATAAAAATAATGTGATGTGGTTTTAATCATAATATTTTTATTAAGATTATAAATGTACCATAATAAAAATATTTTGCTAAGGCTGTATTATAATCACTTATTAAGGTTATTATGATTTAAGAATATTATGGTTTTTGACAGATATAATTATTTATGTCTTTGTCATCTTTATTTATTTATATTGCACATTAAAAATTAATAAAATTTTTAATGATTTCCATATCTATACTATATAAGAAGGCCCGTTTTGGATTACTTCTACAATTTTTCACACAATTTTTTGAAATTACATAATGGTCCTTTGATCTGAGAAAATAATAAGAAGAGTTCACTATAATTATAACACAATTTTTTTTGCAGAAGAGACTGTCTGAAATCGTTTCGCCGACGTTGGGCATGTTTGGTTTCCTGGATTTTAGCGTATTGGATTATATTTTGGCAACCATTTGCAGAAAGTTTATGTTTGGTTTACATGATTCCGAAAACGAGGCTAATCCCGGTATTTCTAAACATAATAGTAATCCCGCATTTTAGTTTCCATCAAAATTCTCCCGGACGCCAAAATTCAACTGTGGCTGGCCCGTGGAATCAAAAAAATTAAATCATATATTTTAACAAATCCAGAAAACCAAACATAGAATTTGTGCGAAATTTCGACAATTCAATATTTTGTAAGCAAACGTGCCTTTTGCGTCGGTCGGTGTTAGGGTTCTGCCGCCAAAGTTACAGAAGTAGGAGGAGCGCAACTCGAATTACTTCATAGGCGCATAGGTGGGCCAGAAGATCCTTAACGTTGGGCGACATCAACAGCCTTAGGGGCCGTTCAGGACGGAGCATTGAGAATGCCGATAATTTATATATAAACAGGCATCTAGATATGTCGAATAGAAACCACACGGCTTTTAATCCGGTAGTTACATGCACACATTTGTTGCGTTTAGAATCCTGCCATGTCCAACGGAATTCCCAATAAACGCCTTCGCTCCGGTTATTTGCCCGTTCGGTAAAGCGACTGAGTTCATCGCTTCCCACTGCGTCATTTTGACGTGGTTGATTTGATCGCTCTTAGCCGCTGGAGTCACATAGTAATCAACATTTACGGAATGGTGTCCAGCGACAGATCCCACTGGTGTTAGGATACGTTAGCGATTGACCTGCCCGTACTTATTTCCAGGCTGCCCGCGTCCATAAGTCTCTGTCGGCCACTCCCAACAGCTTTGCCGAACAAAGCCTATATACAATTTGAAAGGTTATGGGCTGGTACCAGCAAGCTATTTACAGTATTAATAGCCGCACGGTGTTGCGGTAAGTAGTTATCTAGATGGCCCCTTAAGGTCCCGTTTGGATGCTGCAATTCGTGGTGGTATTGTAATCTAGTATGGTATTTTAAGTACCACAATCACAATGTTGTCGTTTGGAAACACTAGGAAGTATTTACAGAATTTTGGTCGTCAGGCCTGCGAGATTTGTCCCGATCAATCATGACACTCTTACGGTATGTTTGGTTCATAGGATTCTGAGTAGGATGAGACTTGAATTCTGCTACTATTCCTAATCCTACGTTTGTTTGCACAAAAACAACAGAAGGATAGTACTCTGACGGTAAAGCGAGTCCTGACGGAAATGGATTCAAAGTTTGGCCATCCCCCCTAGTACTGTTGGTGTGGTATACACACCTCAGGCCCAATCACTCTCTTGACGGCTGGCCCTAGCTTTGGTTCTCCGCTTGCTACAACATTTGATTTTCTTGCCCTAGCTTCACCTTGGCTCAGCCCGCCCTTCCTTGTCAGCGGTTGGTGATGCTCATTCCCTTCCATTTCACGCTGTCGAGCTTAACCCTTCTCTGTTTATCTTCTTCTATGACTCCGTCCATTTGTATGAAGCTTCTCTCAAGGTCAACTCCAGGTCAGTTTCATCCTATTCACGACGGTATGCTTCCACGGTTGTCAAGGCTAAATCGATCGAAATAGTGTCGTTGATCACTGCAAATATTATACTAAGGAAGCGTGCGTTCAGATGCTCATCAGCCAGGTATGGTGTAGTGGTAAATTTTTGTTTTTTTACAGTACTCCAATTCGTTAAGTTTCAATTAATGACGGTATACGGTATTACACCTAGGCCCAGTTTGGCCGCTTGCATTGTAAATCTCGGTAATCTAGTAGTAGGCGTCATTATTTTTGTGGTAGAATGACGGATGAGACGTACACGTCATGTGGACATCACAGTGAATCTGTTGAGAAAAAGATGAAACAGGGCAAGAGATCGAACAGGAGACGGACTTTGTCAATACCCCTCATTTCAGCGTGCTTAAAGAAGGCTGGTATTATCATAACGTTGATTACAGAACGGTAGTTACGAGTCCCACTTATAACGTGATGGGCCTTCGATAACTATGTAAATTACCAGGATATAAGAAATCTGCGGCCAAATTAGGCCTAAGAAACTTTTTAACATTGTTGCATCCGCCACAATGATGCAAATTTGGTCTAAAGAAAGTTTCAATATTACTGCTCTTTGCAAAGGTATGCGTTATCTAAATCAAAATTCATAAGGTAACTTTTTGTTAGAAAAAAGTCATCAATTTACATATCAAAGAGTATTAAACAATGATAGATGGCTTGTACACAGCAAGTTGGGCGTAAGCTTTTAATTTGACGTTGTTAAATGATTTTTGGTTATTCACATCCAGATTTAATTGCGCCAGATAAAGCTGGGATTATTCATGGTAAAGAAGTATATCAAGAAGGAGACGGAGTGTCAATAACACGTGTGAACTAACAATGAAAGCAATGATAGAAATCCTTTCCAATTGTACATCCAAACGTATGATGGAAAACTTAAGCTCCTATCCCTTACGTGTACCATCCTAGCTATTTTAATGATGTATCCCATCATAATCCTTTCATTTAAACCAAACATGCACTTAAAGTACGCCATATTCAGTGTGATTTTGGAATACCGAAGGCCACAGACGTGAGGGTTTAGGCCCTGAACTCCCCGATACCCGCGACACCTATCACCACCTGCCTCATCCAATCCATCTCCCCCTACCATCTCCTCCTTCTTCGCCTCTCTTCCTTCACCCACCGTCCTTCTTCCTTCTCCGTCGGTCTTTGGGGTGTTTGTTCTCACTGCGATTCGAGATCCCAGCGATGATGGCACTTGGTGGCTCGCCGGTGATCTGCGCTGCTCCTGGACCGAGGTCAACTTCCCGTTGAGCCGGTATTTTCTATCCTGCTCCTCACCTTCTTAGCCTACGTCAACACAGAATCATCAAGAACATGCTGGACCTGCTGACCAAGCTTGGAGGGGGCTCACCTCCTTTACCAACGACTAACTTGCTCAATCACTCTGTCAGTTTCGATTCGACAACTGGATTGCTCCAGCCGAAAATGCCCTGAAGAGGGTCGTCAAAGGAAGTGATGGATGGGCTATGCTTTGCTGGTTCTGACGGTCGGGGTGGTTGGGATGGGTGTATTGGAGATGTATTTTCATAATTGCTTTTATCCAAACGAAGTAATGAAAAACTACTACTTTGTTAATCGGGCAGTTGGAATCTCGTAATTCATTAACTATTGTAGTAGTTAAAAAGGACTCACCCAAATGGCCCCTAAGTGATCTGGTAGGCAACTCTCTAATCTTCTCATGATCGTTTTCAGTCTGCTGGCCCTTTAGGTCCTAGCGGCTACGTTTTTGCGGCGCCTAGAGTAAAGCCTGCAAGACACCTCCCTTGAGAGTTACAGCCCGAGTCCTAGCATAGAATAGGAACAACTTTTTTGTTGCCCACCGTGTTACTGCTAATGGAACCTTCTTCCAAGGCCACCGTTGTTTCCGCTATTTCTGATTGATCACTCATTTCCACTAAATCTTTAAATTTTGCATCTAATTGTCGATTTCATAGATTTTGTGTAGCAAGTTCTTTTTTTGTCTTGCGATTCTATGGCTTTTGTGTGTGGCGTTGTTGTTTATCAATACATATGTTAGGATTTTTTAGTGTTGTGCCCAAACATGTCTCTGTAGTGGTAAATTCTATAGGTCTAATTATTATATGTTTACTTTTACACGTGCATCATGTAAGATGTGTTCTTATTATCTTATTCGCAATTAGCGTGATATCTTTGTTAGAGTTCATGGATTGAACTTTATGACGTCTAAAATAAGGCCTATTTCTATGTGTGCTTAGTCTGTTAAAAGTTATATTTTGGTTGCCGGTATCATATATGTGATGAATTTGTTGTATTTTAATTGTCACTTCTATTCTTATTGAATAGTTAGTACTCGATGCATACTTGAGTATGTATCTGGCATAATCTTCATGAATCCCATTCAATGCTGACCAAGAATTTTAGTTTTTGATTCAACATTTAGATAATTGGAAGTTCCATCTTCTACGCATCAAAGAAATCTCAGTTTAATGAGAATATGAATTTATGTCCTTCATTTGATGAAATGTGCATTGTGGCTATGAAGGTGCTTGAGGTTTAATAGATCTATTATATACTATTGTGAGCTACTTAAATTAACAAATCTTAGTTAGACAAATGGTGTAATGATGAATGCAGCAGTTGAAATCCCTTACTCAACTACAATACCGCCCCCAAATTCCGTACCCAAACGCAACCTGTGTAAACTAGTCATCTCTCGAGCGATGCACGAGATTTAGAATAATGTTGTGTTAGGTCAAAATTTTGAACTATTAAAATAGGTGAGATGTATATACATACATTAAAATTTTGAAAAAGTTGGATACAATATAGAGAAGATAGTTCTTCTTTCATTTTGACAACCAACATTACAAAATCAGAGTTTACAGAAACTTTTTTTTACAACAGAACAACAAAAGATTAGCAACTCATTATTCATAAATGAACTTTACGTTCTCTTTCAAGTAAGTTGTTTTGTTTTCCTTAAATCTTCATGCCGAGCACCTTGATATCTTTTTGTATAAGACTTATTGAGAGACTACTAAATTAAAATGAAACAAAAGACAGTTTGGAATAAACAGAAGACTACTAAATTAAAAATCCTCAAGTCGCAAGCACCATACATCCAATTACATAAAGTTACATCTTTGATGAAGATAATATAAGCACATAAGAGTAATGGATGCTAAAATGTGAATATTTAACTGAATCAGAAAACTTTAAACATCTACTACAACCTTGGAGTAGTGCTCTTGTGTATACTTTGACATATACACAAGCTCCTAGAATGTTGGCAGAGAATTATATGTAGTTGTCTCTCAGACCTTCTACAATAGCTTTGCTTGATAGTTGATACGTTCGTTTAGCAATTTGAGTAAAAATATGGAGTCAGTAGAAATGGCCTTTTGTATAATAGAATGGTTGGGGATTTGGATTTGCGGATCGACCCAACTTACTAAGAAAAACAGATTCAATGGTTCATGACAGGATCTAATTAATCTTTTCTAGGCAACATACAATAATACTTTTGCAATTTGGTTCCAAATTTACTTGGTCAATGGACCACAAATCATTTAACAACGTCAAATTAAAAGCTTATGTACAACTTGCTATGTACAAGCCATCTATCATTGTTTAATACTCTTTGATATGTAAATTGATGACTTTTTTCTAACAAAAAGTTACCTTATGAATTTTGATTTAGATAATGCATAGCTTTGCAAAGAGCTGTAATATTGAAACTTTCTCTATACCAAATTTGCATCATTGTGGCGGATGCAGCAATGTTAAAAAGTTTCTTAGGCCTAATTTGGCCACAGATTTCTTAAATCCTGGTAATTTACATAGTTATCGAAGGCCCATCACGTTATAAGTGGGACTCGTAACTACCGTTCCATAATCAACGTTATGATAATAGTGGCCTTCTTCAGGCACGCCGAAATGAGGGGTATTGACAAAGTCTGTCTCCTGTCCGATCTCTTGCCCTGTTTCATCTTTTTTCTCAGCAGATTCACTGTGATGTCCACAGGCTGTATACGTCTCATCTGGCATTCCACAACAAAAATAATGACGCCTACTACCAGATTACCGGGATTTACAATGCAAGCGGCCAAATTGGGCCTAGGTGTAATACCGCATACCGTCATTAATTGAAACTTAACGAATTGGAGTACTGTAAAAAGTGAAAATTTACCACTACACCATACCTGGCTGATGAGCATCTGAACGCACGCTTCCTTAGTATAATATTTGCAGTGATAAACGACACTATTCCGATCGATTTAGCCTTGACAACCGTAGAAGCATCCCATCGTGAATAGGATGAAACTGACCTGGAGTTGACCTTGAGAGAAGCTTCATACAAATGGACGAAGTCGTAGAAGAAGATAAAAGAGAAGGGTTAAGCTCGGCAGTGTGAAACGGAGGGGAATGAGCGTCACCCACCGCTCACAAGGAGGGGTGGGCTGAGCCAAGGTGAAGCTAGGGCAAGAAAATCAGATGTTGTAGCAAGCAGAGAACCAAAGCTAGGGCCAGCCGTCGCGAGAGCGATTGGGCCTGAGGTGTGTATACCACACCAACAGTACTAGGGGGAGGGCCGGACTTTGAATCTGTTTCCGTCAGGACTATGTTTACCGTCGGAGTACTATCCTTCTGTTGTTTTTGTGAAAACAAACGTAGGATTAGGAATAGTAGCAGAATTCAAGTCCCATCCTACTCGGAATCCTATGAACCAAACATACCGTAAGAGTGTCGTGATTGAACGGGACAAATCCCGCAGGCCTGACTAGCCAGAATTCTGTAAATACTTCCTAGTGTTTCCAAACGACAACATTGTGATTGTGGTACTTAAAATACCATACTAGATTACAATACCACCACGAATTGCAGCATCCAAACAGGACCATAAGAGGTCATCTAGATAACTACTGACCGCAGCACTGTGCGGCTATTAATACTGTAAATAGCTTGCTGGTACCAGCCTGTAACCTTTCAAATTGTATATAGGCTTTGTTCGACAAAGCTGTTGGGAGTGGCCGGCAGAGACTTATGGACGCGGGCAGCCTGGAAATAAGTACGGGCAGGTCAATCGCTGATGTATCCTAACACCAGTGGGATCTGCCACTGGACACCATTCCGTAAATGCTGATTACTATGTGACTCCAGTGGCTAAGAGCGATCAAATCAACCACGTCAAAATGATCCAGTGGGAAGTGATGAACTCAGCCGCTTTACCGAACAGGCAAATAACCGGAGTGGAGGCGTTTATTGTGAATTCCGCCGGACATGGCAGGATTCTAAATGCAACAAATGTGTGTAGGTAACTACCGGATTAAAAGCCATGTGGTTTCTATTCGACATATCTAGATGCCTATTTATATATAAATTATCGACATTCTCAATGCTCCGCCCCGAACGGCCGCTAAGGCTGCTGATGTCGCCCAACGTTGAGGATCTTCTGGCTCACCTATGCGCCTATGATGTAATTCAAGTTGCGCTCCTCCTGCTTCCGTAACTTTGGCGGCAGAACCCTAACACCGACCGACGCAAAAGGCACGTTTGCTTACAAAATATTGAATTGTCAAAATTCCGCACAAATTTAATGTTTGGTTTTCTGAATTTGTTAAAATATATGATTTAATTTGTTTTGTATATAGGCCAACTCAAAAATATTATACACTGATCACACTATGTAAACTGTTTTACACTATAACCACCACTATCAGTACAATTTACAAAATAAAAAATACAAACATCATAAAAAAAGAAACAGACCGCGCTATATGGAAACAATGTGATTTACCTAACATATTATTATTCTTCACACTTAACCAGTATGATGTGAAAATGATAATTAACGATAACCATATAAGATAATATAGTAAAAATTCCCTACAAAATTAATGTAAAAATTAATATTCTACATTGTGTTAAACAATGATGAACAAAACCATATATTTACAAGCACATGAAATATATATATATTATTACAATACTTTGTACACACAAAGTGAAATAAAAATAATTTGATGTGGTTTTAATCATAATATTTTTATTAAGATTATAAATGTACCATAATAAAAATATTTTTCTAAGGTTGTATTATAATCACTTGTTAAGGTTATTATGATTTAATAATATTATGGTTTTTGACAGATATAATTCTTTATGTCTTTATCATCTTTATTTATTTATATTGCACATTAAAAATTAATAAAAATTTTAATGATTTACATATCTATACTATATAAGAAGGCCCGTTTTGGATTACTTCTACAGTTTTTCACACAATTTTTTGAAATTACAGAATGGTCCTTTGATCTGAGAAAATAACCAGAGGAGTTCACTATAATTATAACACAATTTTATTACAGAAGAGACCGTCCGAAATCATTTCGCCGACGTTAATTGGGCATGTTTGGTTTCCTGGATTTTGCCGTATTAGGTTATATTTTGGCATCCATTTGCAGAAAGTTTATATTTGGTTTACATGATTCCATAAACGAGGCTAATCCCGATATTTCTAAACATAATAGTAATCCCGCATTTTGGTTTCCATCAAAATTCTCCCGGATGCCAAAATTCAACTGTGGCTGACCCGTGGATCCAAAAAAAATTAAATCATATATTTTAACAAATCCAGAAAACCAAACATAAAATTTGTGTGGAATTTCGACAATTCAATATTTTGTAAGCAAACGTGCCTTTTGCGTCGTTCGGTGTTAGGGTTCTGCCGCCAAAGTTACGGAAGCAAGAGGAGCACAGCTCGAATTACTTCATAGGCGCATAGGTGGGCTAGAAGATCCTCAACGTTGGGCGACATCAGCAGCCTTAGGGGCCGTTCGGGACAGAACATTGAGAATGCCGGTAATTTATATATAAACAGGCATCTAGATATGTCGAATAGAAACCACACAGCTTTTAATCCAGTAGTTACCTGCACACATTTGTTGCGTTTAGAATCCTGCCATGTCCGACAAAATTCACAATAAATGCCTCCGCTCCGGTTATTTGCCCGTTCGTTAAAGCGACTGAGTTCATCGCTTCCCACTGCGTCATTTTGACGTGGTTGATTCGATCGCTCTTAGCCGCAGGAGTCACATAGTAATCAACATTTACGGAATGGTGTCCAGCGGCAGATCCCACTGGTGTTAGGATACGTCAGCGATTGACATGCCCGTACTTATTTCCAGGCTGCCCGCGTCCGTAAGTCTCTGCGGCCACTCCCAACAGCTTTGCCGAACAAAGCCTATATACAATTTGAAAGGTTACAGGCTGGTACCAGCAAGCTATTTACAGTATTAATAATCGCACGGTGTTGCGGTCAGTAGTTATCTAGATGGCCCCTTAAGGTCCCGTTTGGATGCTGCAATTCGTGGTGGTATTGTAATCTAGTATGGTATTTTAAGTACCACAATCACAATGTTGTCATTTAGAAACACTAGGAAGTATTTACAGAATTCCGGTCGTCAGGCCTACGAGATTTGTCCCGATCAATCACAGCGCTCTTACGGTATGTTTGGTTCATAGGATTCTGAGTAGGATGGGACTTGAATTCTGCTACTATTCCTAATCCTACGTTTGTTTGCACAAAAACAACAGAAGGATAATACTCCGACGGTAAAGAGAGTCCTGACGGAAATAGATTCAAAGTTTGGCCCTCCTCCCTAGTACTGTTGGCGTGGTGTAAAGAGTGGGATCCGAAAGGGGATCCACTCATACGATATAATACAAGATCCATGTAATAATTAAGCAGCGGAAACAAAACTATTACAAAGTCACTTCATAATTCATTTATACAATTGTTCCTCACCATAATAGGTGATTTTACAAAAAACTTGAACTAAGTACAACTAAAGCTAATAGCAGAGGGCAGCCCATCCATTCCAAGCTATCCTTAAGTTCATGACGTGTTAGTGATCTTTTTGAGCTCTTGTCTTCCAATGTACCTAAACCTGGGTGGAAAGGAACATCACCCAGAACATAGGAAACAACAAAGAGGTCAGCAAAGGCTGAGTATGTACATATATAAAACAATTTGGGCATTATATAGGATTATAAGTGCAAAATGAGATGTTCCCATAAGAAAAGGGGGCTATTTGCAATTAGGTTTGTTCAAGAGAAAAGTAACAAAAGAAATGAAGCAAAAGAAATGAGGCATATTAAATTTCAGATTAGAAGCATGATAATAAAAGTGTCTTGCCATAACAATCATCCACATATATTCATATTTTAACAATAAACATTTGCATGCATAACAATGTAGACTAAATATACCTAAAACAGGGCCATAACACCATAGGATCATGGCCTAAAAATATATAAGGGTGGAAACGCACACCCCGGGCGGAATACGCACGCCCTATATAAGTATGGTTGTACATAAGTACCACTATTCTAGATAATCTAGTCAAACACGCAGCATGCTATAATAGAGTGGCAAGACTATCATTTTAGTCAGTATCAAACAAAAGACTGCAATGCAGGAGGGGCCTAAAGACCCATATAACATGTCAAATTAATAACCACAACAGTAAAAGAGGTTTATATCAGGAATTGGAAATGTTCATGATTATTAGATTTGTAAGAGAAACAATATTACAAGAGACGCCTCATTAAAGGAAATTAGGTTTTAGTCAAATAATGCCCAAAATAAAATAGAGAGTATACATACCTTATGACCAGTCCTAGATATTCATTAACACCTCCTAAGTTCAGGCTCAGGGATTGTCTCAACCTAGTCACAATATATGTGCATACAATTAATATAATATGCATTAAATCCTTAGCTTAAAAATCGACCCTACTGTCGGTTGGAAAATTGGTTGTGAATCTTGTCCCAATAAATCAGTCATATTTTTCTGATCCCAAAAACATATTTATCCGTATTATTTGGATAAGCCAATAATTACTTATGGATTTTACAAGTTTATTTCATTCTTGCTAATTACTAAATTGAACTGTCAATTGGCGTTTTTACCCTTGAATAAGCATGAGGATAAACAAGGCTCATTGTCACGCAGACTATAAAGAAATACACTAGTAAACAACGCTTGGGTCAACAGAGTCAAATGAAACAAAATTCCGATTTTGCCCTTGTGGGCGTGACATGAGAATCATTGGTCTCCTGGGCCAGACAGGGCTTTCACCCGAGGTATTCATCTACCTCACGCGCCATGGACTCCTGCTGGAGCTCAGATCGATCAAAGGGTGCACGACCCTGGCTCCTTCTCATGACGGGAGGACAACCCACTAGCTTCGGCTAGCCCCTGCGGAACCAACGGTCCACACGGGACCGAAGGTCACTGGCAGCTGAGGCAACACAGGCGGCGACAAAACGGGGCAGCAGAGTCCAGTCACGGAAGGAAAATGCAGCGGGAATCGGCCAATGGTGTTAGGCCATTGCAGAGAGGCACCTCACTGTGAGGTTCGCGAGGCACAGGCATGCACAAACCCGAGACCCATCAACATCCGCGAGACCAAGGGAAACAAATGGAGGACCACCGCCATCCACAGAACCAGCGACGTAGGCATCAAAACAGACGGGGATCCTAGCCACCCTGTAGGAACCCCAGCACGACCCTCACATCCGGAGCAAATCCACGAGGGGTCCCAAGTTCCAAAACAAAAGCACAAGGTGTCAAAGCTACCTCCGGCGGTGGCAAAAAAATAGGGGTCGACGATGAGCTTTTCGGCCCAGGCATAGAGCATGACTTGGGGCAAAGTAAATGTGCAGGATGAAAGAGGGAGGTCTGTAGATTGTTACCTCGAGCGGAATTGCGTCGAGGTTGCTCCAGCTGCTGGAGCTACATGTTCTTGCTTTGTGGAAGATGACCGCCGTCCGAGCTCTCCACCCGCCCGCGAACTGAATTGCTTGCGGGAGAATGTAGGCACGTCACTGAGGTCGACTTCCGAACCGAGAGGGATCGAGAGGAGGACCCGAAACGAGAAGTTGAGAGGGAGGGGAAAAGAGCAGCGGTGGCTGCTCAGCCTAAAATGGGCATTTTTGATGTGGGGCACCGCACGAGATGAGGTAGGGTTTGTTGGACTCGGAAGAGTGAGGGGGTTTTGTTGGCGAAGAAAACGCGAGGATATGTTGGTTGTGGCAAGAGAATGACGTAGAGGATCATCGCTGGTTTGAACTAGTCCTGCGCACGCGGGGACCTCGGAGGTGGAAGATGAAGTCTTCCACTCGATAACCCGGCCCAAAAGAAAAATAAACCGATCGTGACCCTGGGTTCAAAGTGTGACAAAATTTGTTCCAAAACCTTATGTTTAATAACACATTATCCCCTAGGGTCCAATTAAGGGTGCATCTAACATCCAAAAGACCCCAAATTTTGAGGGTTGACTAATTAAGCTATGGGGAACTCGATTATGGGCTTAGATTTGGGTTTTGAGACTTCCTTAACTATTATTCAACCATTATGCATAAATCATTCAATTAATGAAATGAATTAGACCTAATGGTCAAAGGTGGTCAAATCTTCCACCTAGACTCGATCCTATTCTTATATGATACCCAAGTCTATCCTAATACATCAATCTAGGGTAAGGTAGTCTAGGTTATCATGTTTGCCTATAAATTTGCCAATTGAGGTATTAAGTTAGCAAATTCACATGACTTCAACTTTATGGATCCCAACTTGAGTCAATCTAGGGTTTGATGGTCAAGAGTTATCTAATTATGGTTTTAAACTTATACTAAAGGTCAAATTGAGTAAACCCTTTGTAGATGTATTCAGTTCTCTCACTCAATATCTAAACATCACACTATGGTATTAAATCCATATAGGGACAATAGTGTGGTATCACTATACACGAATCTCCCATATATCAATTATTAGTGCTATAACATCCTAAGATTTATGTCCATGGGATACAATTGAGTCAATTAGACTATTAGTTCCCAACAATGTATAATCTCTCATAGATTTAGGGAATTATGCACACTAAAAGATACCTCTTTGAAACAAAAATCAAGAGGAAGTAAAGAGGGCTATTGGATAACAATATAATCGAGTAGGGGCCTAGAAGAACGGAGGATTAACCTATGTGTCTGGAATCGAGTATGTTACACGTGGTATACACACCTCAGACCCAATCGCTCTCCCGACGGTTGGCCCTAGCTTTGGTTCTCCGCTTGCTACAACATCTGATTTTCTTGCCCTAGCTTCACCTTGGCTCAACCCGCCCCTCCTTCTCAGCGGTGGGTGACGCTCATTCCCCTCCATTTCACGCTGCCGAGCTTAACCCTTCTCTGTTTATCTTCTTCTATGACTCCGTCCATTTGTATGAAGCTTCTCTCAAGGTCAACTCCAGGTCAGTTTCATCCTATTCACGACGGGATGCTTCCACGGTTGTCAAGGCTATATCGATCAGAATAGTGTCGTTTATCACTACAAATATTATACTAAGGAAGCGTGCGTTCATATGCTCATCAGCCAGGTATGGTGTAGTGGTAAATTTTCACTTTTTTTATAGTACTCCAATTCGTTAAGTTTTAATTAATGACGGTATACGGTATTACACCTAGGCCCAGTTTGGCCGCTTGCATTGTAAATCCCGGTAATATGGTAGTAGGCGTCATTATTTTTGTGGTGGAATGACGGATGAGACGTACACGGCCTGTGGACATCACAGTGAATCTTCTGAGAAAAAAGATGAAACAGGGTAAGAGATCGGATAGGAGACAGACTTTGTCAATACCCCTCATTTCGGCGTGCCTGAAGAAGGCCGCCATTATCATAACGTTGATTACAGAACGGTAGTTACAAGTCCCACTTATAAAGTGATGGGCCTTCAATAACTATGTAAATTACTAGGATTTAAGAAATTTGCAGCCAAATTAGGCCTAAGAAACTTTTAAACATTGCTGCATCCACCACAATGATGCAAATTTGGTCTAGAGAAAGTTTCAATATTACGGCTCTTTGCAAAGCTGTGCGTTATCTAAATCAAAATTCATAAGGTAACTTTTTGTTAGAAAAAAGTCATAAATTTACATATCAAAGAGTATTAAACAATGATGGATGGCTTGTACACAGCAAGTTGGGCGTAAGCTTTTAATTTGACATTGTTAAATGATTTGTAGTTATTCACATCCAGATTTAAGTGCGCCAGATAAAGCTGGGATTATTCATGGTAAAGAAATATATCAAGAAGGAGACGGAGTGCCAATAACATGTGTGAACTAACAATGAAAGCAAGGATAGAAATCCTTTCCAATTGTACATCCAAACGTAGGATGGAAAACTTAAGCTCCTATCCCTTACGTGTACCATCCTAGCTATTTTAATGATGTATCCCATCATAATCCTTTCCTTTAAACCAAACATGCACTTAAAGTACGCCATATTCAACGTGATTTTGGAATGCTGAATGCCAAAGATGCGAGGGTTTAGGCCCTAACCTCCCCGATACCCATGACACCTATCACCGCCTGCCTCATCTGATCCATCTCCCCCTACCATCTTCTCCTTCTTCGCCTCTCTTCCTTCACCCACCGTCCTTATTCCTTCTCCGTCGGTCTTTGGGGTGTTTGTGCTCGCTGCGATTTGGGATCCCAACGATGATGGCACTTGGTGGTTCGCCAGTGATCTGCGTTGCTCCTGGACCGAGGTCAACTTCCCACTGAGCTGATATTTTCTGTCCTGCTCCTCACCTTCTTAGCCTACATCAACACAGAATCATCAAGAACATGCTGGACCTGCTGACCAAGCTTGGAGGGGGCTCACCTCCTTTATCAACGACCAACTTGCTCAATCACTCCGTCAGTTTCGAGTCGACAACTGGATCGCTCCAGCCGAAAATGCCCTGAAGAGGGTCGTCAAAGGCAGTGGAGGATGGGCTATGCTTTGCTGGTTCTGACGGTCGGGATGGTTGGGATGGGTGTATTGGCGATGTATTTTCATAATTGCTTTTATCTAAACGAAGTAATGAAAAACTACTTTGTTAATCGGGCAGTTGGAATCCCATAATTCATTAACTATTGTAGTAGTTAAAAAGGACTCACCCAAATGGCCCCTAAGTGATCTGGTAGGCAACTCTCTAATCTTCTCATGATCGTTTTCAGTCTGCTCGCCCTCTAGGTCCTAGCGGCTATGTTTTTGCGGTGCCTAGAGTAAAGTCTGCAAGACACCTCCCTTGATAGTCACAGCCCGAGTCCTAGCATAGAATAGGAACAACTTTTGTGCTGCCCATTGTGTTGCTGCTAATGGAACCTTCTTCCAAGGCCACCGTTGTTTCCGTTATTTCTGATTGATCACTCATTTCCACTAAATCTTTAAATTTTGCATCTAACTGTCGATTTCATAGATTTTCTATAGCAAGTTCTTTTTTTATCTTGCGATTCTATGGCTTTTGTGTGTGGCGTTGTTGTTTATCAATACATATGTTAGGATTTTTTAGTGTTGTGCCCGAACAGGTCTCTGTAGTGGTAAATTCTATAGATCTAATTATTATATGTTTACTTTTACACATGCATCATGTAAGATGCGTTCTTATTATCTTATTCGCAATTAGCGTGATATCTCTGTTAGAGTTCAATGATTGAACTTTATGACGTCTAAAATAAGGCCTATTTCTATGTGTGCTTAGTCTGTTAAAAGTTATATTTTGGTTTCCAGTATCATTTATCTGATGAATTTGTTGTATTTTAATTGTCACTTCTATTCTTATTGAATAGTTAGTACTCGATGCATACTTGAGTATGTATCTGGCATAATCTTCATGAACCCCATTCAATGCTGACCAAGAATTTTAGTTTTTGATTCAACATTTAGATAATTGGAAGTTCCATCTTCTATGCATTAAAGAAATCTCGGTGTAATGAGAATATGAATTTATGTCCTTTATTTGATGAAATGTGCATTGTGGCTATGAAGGTGCTTGAGGTTTAATAGATCTATTTATTTTACTATTGTGAGCTACTTAAATTAACCAAATCTTAGTTAGCCAAATGGTGTAATGATGAATGCAGCAGTTGAAATCCCATACTCAACTACAATACCGCCCCCAAATGCAGTACCCAAACGCAACCTGTGTAAACTAGTCATCTCCCGTGCGATGCACGAGATTTAGAATAATGTTGTGTTAGGTCAAAATTTTGAACTATTAAAATAGGTGAGATGTATATACATACATTAAAATTTGGAAAAAGTTGGATACAATATAGAGAAGATAGTTCTTCTTTTATTTTGACAACCAAAATTAAGAAATCAGAGTTTACAGAATTTTTTTGTTACAATAGAACAACAAAAGATTAGCAACTCATTGTTCATAAATGAACTTTACGTTCTCTTTCAAGTAAGTTGTTTTGTTTTACTTAAATCTTCATGTCGAGCACCTTGATATCTTTTTGTATAAGACTTATTGAGAGACTATTAAATTAAAATGAAACGAAAGACAGTTTGGAATAAACATAAGACTACTAAATTAAAAATCCTCAAGTCGCAAGCACCATACATCCAATTACATAAAGTTACATCTTCGATGAAGAGAATATATGCACATAAGAGTAATGGACGCTAAAATGTGAATATTTAACTGAATCAGAAAAATTTAAACATCTACTACAACCTTGGAGTAGTGCTCTCGTGTATACTTTGAAATATACACAAGCTCCTAGAATGTTGGCGGAGAAGTATATGTAGTTGTCTCTCGGACCTTCTACAACAACTTTGCTTGATAGTTGATACGTTCATTTAGTAATTTGAATAAAAATATGGAGTCAGTAGAGATGGCCTTTTGTATAATAGAATGGTTGGGGATTTGGATTTGCGGATCGACCCAACTTACTAAGAAAAACAGATTCAATGGTTCATGACAGGATCTAATTAATCTATTATAGGCAACATCCAATAATACTTTTGCAATTTGGTTCCAAATTTACTTGGCCAATGGATATTGAACTTTAGCTACATTAAAAACATGTTTTAGCTATATCAATATATGATTAATGCACAAACACAACATATATAGACTAAATCTTAAATGTTAGACTCACAAATGTAGCATATCTGTAGTGCTTTAGCGGCATGACTTGCACCTAATGGCCCCAAAATATTTCTAAAAAGACCGAGATTTCTTTGATGCATAGAAGATGGAACTTCCAATTATCTAAATGTTGAATCAAAAACTAAAATTTTTGGTCAGCATTGAATGCGGTTCATGAAGATTATGCCAGATACATACTCAAGTATGCATCGAGTACTAACTATTCAATAAGAATAGAAGTGGCAATTAAAATACAACAAATTCATCACATATATGATATCGACAACCAAAATATAACTTTTAACAGACTAAGCACACATAGAAATAAGCCTTATTTTAGACGTCATAAAGTTCAATCCATGAACTCTAATAGAGATATCACGCTAATTGCGAATAAGATAATAAGAACGCATCTTACATGATGCATGTGTAAAAGTAAACATATAATAATTATATCTACAGAATTTACCACTACAGAGACCTGTTCGGGCACAACACTAAAAAATCCTAACATATGTATTGATAAACAACAACGCCACACACAAAAGCCATAGAATCACAAGATAAAAAAAGAACTTGCTACAGAAAATCTATGAAATCGACAGTTAGATGCAAAATTTAAAGATTTAGTGGAAATGAGTGATCCATCAGAAATAGTGGAAACAACGGTGGCCTTGGAAGAAGGTTCCATTAGTAGCAACACGATGGGCAGCACAAAAGTTGTTCCTATTCTATGCTAGGACTCGGGCTGTGACTCTCAAGGGAGGTGTCTTGCAGACTTTACTCTAGGCACCGCAAAAACGTAGCCACTAGGACCTAGAGGGCGAGCGGACTGAAAATGATCATGAGAAGATTAGAGAGTTGCCTACCAGATGGTCGTTTGGGTGAGCCCTTTTTAACTACTACAATAGTTAATGAATTACAGGATTCCAACTACCCGATTAGCAAAGTAGCAATTTTTCATTACTTCGTTTGGATAAAAGCAATTATGAAAATACATCGCCAATACACCCATCCCAACCACCCCGGCCGTCAGAACCAGAAAAGCATAACCCATCCTCCACTGCCTTTGACGACCCTCTTTAGGGCATTTTCGGCTGGAGCGATCCAGTTGTCGACTCAAACCTGACAGAGTGATTGAGCAAGTTGGTCATTGGTAAAGGAGGTGAGCCCCCTCCGAGCTTTGTCAGTGGGTCCAGCATGCTCTTGATGATTCTGTGTTGACGTAGGCTAAGAAGGTGAGGAGCAGGACAGAAAATACCTGCTCAACGGGAAGTTGACCTTGGTCCAGGAGCAGCGCAGATCACCAGCGAGCCACCAAGTGCCATCATCGTTGGCATCCCGAATCGCAGCGAGCACGAACACCCCAAAGACTGACGAAGAAGGAAGAAGGACGGTGGGTGAAGGAATAGAGGCGAAGAAGGAGGAGATGGTAGGGGGAGATGGATCAGATGAGGCAGGCGGTGATACGTGTCGCGGGTATCGGGGAGGTTAGGGCCCAAACCCTCACATCTGTGGCCTTCGGCATTCCAAAATCACGTTGAATATTGCATAATTTAAGTGCATGTTTGGTTTAAAGGAAAGGATTATGATGGAATACATCATTAAAATAGCTAGGATGGTACACGTAAGGGATACGATCTTAAGTTTTCCATCCTACGTTTGGATGTACAATTAGAAAGGATTTCTATCCTTGCTTTTGTTGTTAGTTCACATGTGTTATTGGCACTCTGTCTCCTTCTTGATATACTTCTTAACCATGAATAATCCCAGCTTTATCTGGCGCAATTAAATCTAGATGTGAATAACCACAAATCATTTAACAACGTCAAATTAAAAGCTTACGCCCAACTTGCTGTGTTCAAGCCATCTATCATTGTTTAATACTTTTTGATATGTAAATTGATGAATTTTTTCTAACAAAAAGTTACCTTATGAATTTTGGTTTAGATAACGCATAGCTTTACAAAGAGTCGTAATATTAAAACTTTCTCTAGACCAAATTTGCATCATTGTGGCGGATGCAGCAATTTTAAAAAGTTTCTTAGGCCTAATTTGGCCGTAGATTTCTTAAATTCTGGTAATTTACATAGTTATCGAAGGCCCATCACGTTATAAGTGGGACTCATAACTACGGTTTCGTAATCAACGTTATGATAATGGCGGCCTTCTTCAGGCACGCTGAAATGAGGGGTATTGACAAAGTCTGTCTCCTGTCCGATCTCTTGCCCTGTTTCATCTTTTTTCTCAACAGATTCACTGTGATGTCCACAGGCCGTGTACGTTTCATCCATCATTCCACCACAAAAATAATGACGCCTACTACCATATTACCGGGATTTACAATGCAAGCGGCCAAACTGGGCCTAGGTGTAATACCGTATATCGTCATTAATTGAAACTTAACGAATTGGAGTACTGTAAAAAAGCAAAAATTTACCACTACACCATACCTGGCTGATGAGCACCTGAACGCACGCTTCCTTAGTATAATATTTGCAGTGATCAACGACACTATTCCGATCGATTTAGCCTTGACAACCGTGGAAGCATCTCGTCGTGAATAGGATGAAACTGACCTGGAGTTGACCTTGAGAGAAGCTTCATACAAATGGACGGAGTCATAGAAGAAGATAAACAGAGAAGGGTTAAGCTCGGCAGCATGAAACGGAGGGGAATGAGCATCACCCACCGCTGACAAGGAGGGGCAGGCTGAGTCAAGGTGAAGCTAGGGCAAGAAAATCAGATGTTGTAGCAAGCGGAGAACCAAAGCTAGGGCCAGCCGTCGGGAGAGCGATTGGGCCTGAGGTGTGTATACCACGCCAGCAGTACTAGGGGAGGGCCGGACTTTGAATACGTTTCTGTCAGGACTCTCTTTACTATTGGAGTACTATCCTTTCTGTTGTTTTTGTGCAAACAAATGTAGGATTAGGAATAGTAGCAGAATTCAAGTCCCATCCTACTCGGAATCCTATGAACCAAACATACCGTAAGAGCGTCGTGATTGAACAGGACAAATCCCGCAGGCCTGACTACCGGAATTATGTAAATACTTCCTAGTGTTTCCAAACGACAACATTACGATTGTGGTACTTAAAATACCATACTAGATTACAATACCACCACAAATTGCAACATCCAAACGGGACCTTAAGGGGCCGTCTTGATAACTACTGACCGCAGCACCGTGTGGCTATTAATACTGTAAATAGCTTGCTGGTACCAGCCTGTAACCTTTCAAATTGTATATGGGCTTTGTTCGGAAAAGCTGTTGGGAGTGGCCGGCAGAGACTTATGGACGCGGGCAGCCTGGAAATAAGTACGGGCATGTCAATCGCTGACGTATCCTAACACCAGTGGGATCTGCCGCTGGACACCATTCCGTAAATGCTGATTACTATGTGACTCCAGCGACTAAGAGCGATCAAATCAACCACGTCAAAATGACGCAGTGGGAGGCGATGAACTCAGCCGCTTTACCGAACGGGCAAATAACTAGAGCGGAGGCGTTTATTGTGAATTCTGTCGGACATGGCATGATTCTAAACCCAAAAAATGTGTACAGGTAACTACCAGATTAAAAGTCGTGTGGTTTCTATTCGACATATCTAGAAGCCTGTTTATATATAAATTACCGGCATTCTCAATGCTCCGCCCCGAACGGCCCCTAAGGCTGCTGATGTCGCCCAACATTGAGGATCTTCTGGCCCACGTATGCGCCTATGAAGTAATTCGAGCTGTGCTCCTCCTGCTTCCATAACTTTGGCGGCAGAACCCTAACACCGATCGACGCAAAAGGGAAGTTTGCTTACAAAATATTGAATTGTCGAAATTCCACATAAAGTTTATGTTTGGTTTTTTGGATTTGTTAAAATATATGATTTAATTTGTTTTACACTATGATCACACTATGTATACACACCTCATGCCCAATCGCTCTCCCGACGGCTGGCCCTAGCTTTGGTTCTCTGCTTGCTACAACATCTGATTTTCTTGCCCTAGCTTCACCTTGGCTCAACCCGCCCCTCCTTGTCAATGGTGGGTGATGCTCATTCCCCTCCGTTTCACATTGCCGAGCTTAACCCTTCTCTATTTATCTTCTTCTACGACTCCGTCCATTTGTATGAAGCTTCTCCCAAGGTCAACTCTAGGTCAGTTTCATCCTATTCACGACGGGATGCTTCCATGGTTGTCAAGGCTAAATCGATCGGAATAGTGTCGTTGATCACTGCAAATATTATACTAAGGAAGCGTGCGTTCAGATGCTCATCAGCCAGGTATGGTGTAGTGGTAAATTTTCTCTTTTTTACAATAATCTAATTCATTAAGTTTCAATTAATGACGGTATACAGTATTACACCTAGGCCCAATTTAGCCGCTTGCATTGTAAATCTCGATAATATGGTAGTAGGCGTCATTATTTTTGTGGTGGAATGACGGATGAGACGTACACAGCCTGTGGACATCACAGTGAATCTGCTGAGAAAAAAGATGAAACATGGCAAGAGATCGGACAGGAGACTGACTTTGTCAATACCCTTCATTTCGGCGTGCCTGAAGAAGGTCACCATTATCATAACGTTGATTACAGAACGGTAGTTACGAGTCCCACTTATAACGTGATGGGCCTTCGATAACTATGTAAATTACCAGGATTTAAGAAATGTGCGACCAAATTAGGCCTAAGAAACTTTTTAACATTGCTGCATCCGCCACAATGATGCAAATTTGGTCTAGAAAAGTTTCAATATTACGGCTCTTTGCAAAGCTATGTGTTATCTAAATCAAAATTCATAAGGTAACTTTTTGTTAGAAAAAAGTCATCAATTTACATATCAAAGAGTATTAAACAATGATAGATGGCTTGTACACAACAAGTTGGGCGTAAGCTTTTAATTTGACGTTGTTAAATGATTTGTAGTTATTCACATCCATATTTAATTGCACCAGATAAAGCTGGGATTATTCATGGTAAAGAAATATATGAAGAAGGAGACAGATAACACGTGTGAACTAACAATGAAAGCAAGGATAGAAATCCTTTCCAATTGTACATCCAAACGTAGGATGGAAAACTTAAGATCCTATCCCTTAAGTGTACCATCCTAGCTATTTTAATGATGTATCTCATCATAATCCTTTCCTTTAAACCAAACATGCACTTAAAGTACGCCATATTCAACGTGATTTTGGAATGTCGAAGGCCACAGACGCGAGGATTTAGGCCCTAACCTCCCCGATACCCGTGACACCTATCACCGCCTACCTCATCTGATGCATCTCCCCCTACCGTCTCTTCCTTCTTCGCCTCTCTTCCTTCACCCACCGTCCTTCTTCCTTATCCATCGGTCTTTGGGGTATTCGTGCTCGCTGCGATTCGGGATCCCAGCGATGATGGCACTTGGTGGCTCGCCGGTGATCTGCGCTGCTCCTAGACCGAGGTCAACTTCCCGTTGAGCAGGTATTTTCTGTCCTGCTCCTCACCTTCTTAGCCTACGTCAACATAGAATCATCAAGAGCATGCTGGACCCACTGACCAAGCTCGGAGGGGGCTCACCTCCTTTACCAACGACCAACTTGCTCAATCACTCCGTCAGTTTCGAGTCGACAATTGGATCGCTCCAGCCAAAAATACCATGAAGAGGGTCGTCAAAGGCAGTGGAGGATGGGCTATGCTTTGCTGGTTCTGACGGCCGGGGTGGTTGGGATGGGTGTATTGGCAATGTATTTTCATATTTTTTTTATCCAAACGAAGTAATGAAAAACTGCTACTTTGTTAATCGGGCAGTTGGAATCCCGTAATTCATTAACTACTGTAATTTTTAAAAAGGGCTCACCCAAACGGCCATCTTGTAGGCAACTCTCTAATATTCTCATGATCGTTTTCAGTCCGCTCGCCCTCTAGGTCCTAGCGGCTACGTTTTTGCGGCGCCTAGAGTAAACTCTGCAAGACACCTCCCTTGAGAGTCACAACCTGAGTCCTAGCATAGAATAAGAACAACTTTTGTGCTGCCCACCGTGTTGCTGCTAATGGAACCTTCTTCCAAGGCCACCGTTGTTTCCGCTATTTCTGATTGATAAATCATTTCCACTAAACGTTTAAATTTTGCATCTAACTGTCGATTTCATAAATTTTCTTGCTATTCTATGGCTTTTGTGTGTGGCGTTGTTGTTTATCAATACATATGTTAGGATTTTTTAGTGTTGTGCCCGAACAGGTCTATGTAGTGGTAAATTCTATAGATCTAATTATTATATGTTTACTTTTACACGTGCATCATGTAAGATGCGTTCTTATTATCTTATTCGCAATTAGCGTGATATCTCTGTTAGAGTTCATGGATTGAACTTTGTGACGTCTAAAATAAGGCCTATTTCTATGTGTGCTTAGTCTGTTAAAAGTTATATTTTGGTTGCCAGTATCATATACGTGATGAATTTGTTGTATTTTAATTGTCACTTCTATTCTTGTTGAATAGTTAGTATTCGATGCATACTTGAGTATGTATCTGGCATAATCTTCATGAACCCCATTCAATGCTGACCAAGAATTTTAGTTTTTGATTCAACATTTAGATAATTGGAAGTTCCATCTTCTATGCATCAAAGAAATCTCGGTCTTTTCAGAAATGTTTTGGGGCCATTAGGTACAAGTCATGCCGCTAAAGCGCTATAGATATGCTACATTTGTGAGTCTAACATTTAAAATTTAGTCTATATATGTTGTGTTTGTGCATTAATCATATATTGATATAGTTAAAACATTTTTTTAACGTAGCTAAAGTTTAGTTTCCATTGGCCAAGTAAATTTAGAACCAATTTGCAAAAGTATTATTGGATGTATAATAGAGTAATTAGATCCTGTCATGAACCATTGAATATGTTTTTCTTAGTAAGCTGGGTCGATCTGCAAATCCAAATCCCCAACCATTCTATTATACAAAAGACCATCTCTACTGACTCCATATTTTTACTCACATTGCTAAACGAACATATCAACTATCAAGCAAAGCTGTTGTAGAAGGTCCGAGAGACAACTACATATACTTCTCTGCCAACATTCTAGGAGCTTGTGTATATGTCAAAGTATACACAAGAGCACTACTCCAAGGTTGTAGTAGATGTTTACAGTTTTCTGATTCAGTTAAATATTTAGTAGTCTTATGTTTATTCCAAACTGTCTTTCGTTTCATTTTAATTTAGTAGTCTCTGGATAAGTCTTATACAAAAAGATATCAAGGTGCTCGGCATGTAGATTTAAGGAAAACAAAACAACTTACTTGAAAGAGAACGTAAAGTTCATTTATAAACAATGAGTTGCTAATCTGTTCAGTTGTAACAAAAAGTTTATGTAAACTCTTATTTTTTAATGTTGGTTGTCAAGACGAAAGAAGAACTATCTTCTATATAGTGTATCTAATTTTTTCCAATTTTCAATATTTGTATATACATTTCAAAATAGTTCAGAATTTTGACCAAACACCACATTATTCTATAAATCCCGTGCATCGCACACGGGTGATGACTAGTTTAGTTTACACAGGTTGCGTTTAGATACTGCATTTGGGGGCGGTACTGTAGTTGAGTAAGGAATTTCAACTGCTGCATTCATCTTTATTAAGATTTATAGAAATCGGCGGTTGAAATGCCGTATTTTGCCCTAGTCGTAATCTGCGGACATCCAGAAACACGCCAGATTTGGCGAGATTCTCAAACGCCGAGGCGAGAGTTCCGCCCCGACTCTCCCCCGACTCTTCCCGTTAGTCCCCGTTCATCTCCTCGTCTCCCTCGCATCATCGCCGTCTTTTTCCACCTCTCCTTCCCGGTCGTCTTCTCTTCGGGTCGAGGCCGATCCCCCTCCTATGCCCAGTCCTCTTTGGGCTAGCTAGGGTTTACCATCTCCTCCCGCTCCATCTCGATTCCCCTCGTCTCCATCTTCCCTGACAAATCTCCAGCTGCTCGTGCTCGAGGGTTGAAGAGATCGGGGTTGCTGGCTCGCAAAGCTCTCCAGCTGATTCGATGACTCGACGGTGAAGGTGGTGGTGGTTCCTGGCGATTCCGTGACGACGCATCGTGTTCTTCTCCTCGCCGAGCAGGTAATGCTTCCCTTCATCCTCTTGCTTTCCACTATGCTTCCCCCTCTCGTCATCCTCCTCCTCCTCTCGTCTCTACAGGCGCACACCACACTTCCCCCTCCTGCTGATCGAGACATCGAGTGGGGGAAAGGAGAGGGGACAAAAGGAAAGGTGATGTCTAGGCGGGGCGGTGGGGTGGGCTTATGCTTGGGGTTTGTGTTCGTGATGTCTAGGTCAGACCCCAACTTCTCCACTATCATCTCTGATAGCTACCGGAGGGGAAGGTGAGCGTGGACGGGTGGGTTTGCGGCGGCGCGCCGTCTTGAGGGGGCACCCGGGGTCACCGGGTCTTGCCGAGGCAAGGAAGGTTCTCAGATGCTCTGAGTGGCAATCAAAATCATGCAGTTTTCTCTATTGATTCGACTATATAAAGACAGAGTGCCCTCTATATTGGTCACACTCGTACAACGTATAAGAATGGCACGCAGGCCTGGGGATCATAAGGCAACCATTGCTTTACTGCCCAACGGCTACAACTCAGTCGGCGTGATTCCCGGCGTTGCTGCTGGTGGTGGCGCAGGCTGGCCGAGCAGTAGTGGCTGTGTCAGTGGGGTCTTTCGCCAGCTGGATTAGGCTTGTATCAACTCCCCCCGTGTGGAAGCCTGCCACGTCCTCGTGGTCAGTCCATGTCGGGAAGGTGCGGCGGAGCTCTGCGTATGACATCCAGGACGCGTCGGATTCCGGTTGGTTGATCCATGACACTAGGACTTCAGCTTCCGCGTGGTTGCCCTTCTTGACCATACGGCGTTGAAGGATGGTATCAGGGAACCGATCGGCGGCTGGAGTGATCGGCCAGTAAGCCGGAAGGGATTGTGGGCCTGCCGCCGGTGTGTCACCTATGTGTTTCTTAAGGAGGCTGACATGAAAGACCAGATGAATTTTTGAGTGGTCCGGCAGCTGTAGTTTGTAAGCTACAGGTCCTATCTTCTGCATAATCTGAAATGGCCCGAAGAAGCGAGGTGCCAGTTTGTTGTTTGATCGAGCTGCTACTGAGGTTTGACGGTGAGGTTTGAGTCTGAGGAATACCCAGTCGCCCACCTCATAGTCTTGTTCCCTGCGGTGGCGGTTCGCTTGCCGCTTCATCCACTGTTGGGCGTGGCGGAGGTGGTCTTTCAGTTGGGCCAGTTGGATTGCGAGTGCTCGCAGTAAGTCGTCCACAGCCTGTAGGCGAGAGGTGCCCCACACATACTGGAGCAGCGATGGCGGCGGTCGACCATAGACGATTTCGAATGGTGAGGCGTGCGTGGATGAGTACCAATTGGTGTTGTAGCTGTATTCTGCCCACGACAGCCATTGTGGCCATTCTTTGGGGCACTCCGAGCAGTAGCACCGTAGGTAAGTTTTGAGGCCGCGGTTAACGACTTCCGTTTGGCCGTCCGTTTGCGGGTGATAGGCCGTGGAGAAGGTGAGCTTCGTTCCCAATTTCCTGAATAGGTCTTTGAAGAACGCAGATTGGAAAGTTGGGTCCCTGTCGCAGACTATGGTTTTAGGGACGCCGTGGAGCTTGATGACATTGCCGATGAATATGTCGGCGACCGTCGTTGCTGTGTAGGGATGACGCAGGGCCGTGAAATGTGCGTATTTGGATAGGCGATCGACTACCTCGAATATCACCGACGTACCCTTCACTGGTGGCAAGCCGTCTATGAAGTCCATTGACAGATCTTCCCAAATTCTCTCCGGTATGGGCAATGGTTGTAGGAGGCCTGCTGGGGCTGTGTTGTCAATTTTTTGGCGTTGGCATAAGTCGCAGTTGCGGATGTATTTGCGGATAGTGGCTCACATTCCAGACCAGTAGAAATCTCGTCGTATGTGTTGGTATGTCTTGTCATATCCGGCGTGTCCCCCGATCGGACTATTGTGGGGGTTGTGGAGGATGCCTGGGAGTAGGCTGGAGTCCTTACTGATGTATATGCGACCTTTGTAAAACAAAATTCCGTCGTCCTCCTTGTAAAATGCTGGGTTGAGGCGGCCTGCCTCGAGTTCCTTGTGCAGGTGTTTGATGTCTGCCAGTGATGATGCCTCCTGTTTGATGACCGGAATCCAATCGGGTGTGACCGCCGTGATTGGAAGCAGGTGCTCATCTTCACTCCTTCGTGACAAGGCGTCTGCTGCTCGGTTTGCCGTGCCTGATTTGAATTCCACCGTGAAGTCGAATCCCAACAGCTTCACCAGCCAACGTTGCTGAGATGGTGTATGAATTCATTGCTCCAGGAGGAACTTTAAGCTGTGGTGATCCGTCCTTATCGTGAATGGAGTTCCGATGAGATATTGTCGCCATTTGCCCACAGCCGCTGTTAGCGCGATGAGTTCCTTTTCATAAGTGGAGGTAGCTGCTTGAGTGGGTGAAAACATGGCGCTAAAGAATGCGATTGGGTGATCCTGTTGCATTAGGACGACTCCCATTTCTCTCCCAGAAGCGTCACATTCGATGACGAAGGGCTTGGAGTAGTTGGGCAAGGCGAGCACTGGTGGCTGGCTGAGAGCCGCCTTTGTAGCCTCGAACGCTGTTGATGCCTCTGGAGACCAGGTGAAGGCGTCTTTCTTTAGGAGTGCCGTGAGTGGGGCTGTTAGGAGCGCGTATCCTCGGATGAACTTTCTGTAGTATCCGACGAGGCCGAGGAAGCCGCGTAGTGCGCGTGGGGTCTTCGGTTGTGGCCACTGTTGCACGACCGCCAGTTTGTTTGGATCGGCGTGGACTCCCTTTGCTAATGCAATGTGCCCCAAGTAGGCGATCTCCGGTACTGCATAGTGGCATTTGGATGGTTTGGCGTGAAGTGTCGCCGTCTGCAGGATCTGTAGGACCTGCTGGAGGTGTTGTAGGTGCACTGACCTGCAATTACTGTAAACCAAAATATCGTCAAAGAAAACGAGGACAAATTTCCTCAGTAATGGTCTGAAGAGGTCGTTCATGAGGTTTTGGAAGGTGGAGGGGGCATTGGAGAGGCCGAAGGGCATGACTAGATATTCGTAGTGGCCGGAGTGGGTGGAGAATGCTGTTTTGTGCCTATCAGGCAGGTAGACGAGGATCTGGTGATAGTCGGAGCGGAGGTCTAACTTGGAAAAGATGGTAGCACCGTGCAATTCGTCAAGGAGTTCGTCAATTGTTGGAATCGGGAACCTGTCCTTGACAGTGTTGGAGTTGAGTGCGCGGTAGTCGACGCAGAGGCGCCAGCTGCCATCTGATTTTTTGACTAGCAAGGCCGGTGATGAGAAGGGGCTGCAGCTTGGTTGGATTAAGCCTTGATCTAGCAGGTCTTGAACCTGCCGTTCTAGCTCGAGTTTGTGGAAGTGGGGGTATCTGTAACGTGCTCCCACCACTGTTTGTGATTCATCTATGAGGGGGATGCGGTGGTCATGCGTTCTCGAAGGTGGAAGCTGACGAGGTTTCGCGAACACGTTGGCGAACCTTGATAGGAGGAGTTGTATTTCTGGTGGTGGGGCTGACTGGTTGGTATCCGGTGGTTCTGGGGACATGAGGAAGAGGACATCACGGGCATCGCGCAACAAGTGCACTGAAGCCTCGTTGGATACGATGTCTACTTTGGATGAAGGTATGCGGGAGAGGGAGAATGGTGGTGACGCCTCAGGGAAGGACACCGTATTGTTTTTAAATGACCAAGTCGACAGATCATGGAGTTCGAGCCATTCGACTCCTAGTACCGCGTCGTACGCGCCTATCGGAAGAGGAAATCCGCTACCCCTGAATATGCCTGGAGAATAAGCGGGATCTGGCTGACTTTGCCTGAATACTGGAGGGTTCCTTCGCCGGCAACTCGGACTGGTCCAGATGTGGCACTGGCTGTTGCTAAGGCGTGGGGCGGCAGAATTTTTGGATCGATGAAATTCCTCGAACTTTCTGAGTCAAGGAGTATGAGGATCTGTACGCTGACGACCTGTCCCCAAAGCTTGATGGTTTTGTTGCCTGTGGATCCTGTCAGCGCCATGGTGGATATTGTTGGGGTGTCCTCTGGGGGTTCCTCTGGTGGATGTGGTGTGGGGGTTGCTGGTGGTGAGTCGAGGGAGCATCCTGGCCAGTAATCATTGTCTTCATCCCCTGTGTCGCATAGGAAGAGGATTGGATTGGTGCAGCGATGGCCTGGGACGGATTTTTCAGGGCACCTGAAGCAGAGGCCCTTGGCGCGGCGGTCGGCGACCTCCTCCTTGGACAAGCGTTGGACCGGCGCCATGGTTCGTGTCGGCTTGGCCGTGTTGTGGTTAGGTGCCAGGTAGGTGCCCCCGTATCTCGATTTACGGTTCATCTCGAATATGTCTTCGATGCGTTTTGCTCGTCTCCCTATGAGGTGCCTGTCCATTGATGACTCGATGCCACGAACGTCGAGTTCAGCCTTGATTTCCTCCTTGACGCCGCTGAAGAAGTAGGCCGATAGCTGTGTGGCCCTTACCCCTGGGCATCGGTTCGTAAGGCGTTGAAATTCGACTTCGAATTCCTCGACGGTGCATGTTTGCCGTATTTTGGAGAGTTCCCCACGCGGGTTGGACGATGTAGACTTGCCGAAGCGGAGCATGAGGTCCTCGCAGAAATTGTCCCATGATGGTTCGAGCATGGATTTCTTGTATGAAGCGAACCAATCCAGGGCTGCGTCGTCGAGATGAAGTGCAACGAGGCGGAGTTTAGCTGCGTCCGACTTGATGTTGCCTATGTCGAAGTGGTATTCACATTTCTGGAGCCAGAGATTTGGAGCCACCCGTCCGTCGTACACCGGAAAGTTGAGTTTCCAGCGTTTGCCGTAGTCGTCTTCACCGCGACGGCGTTCTGGGGACGGTTCTCTAGACTTGTCCTTCTGCTTGTCGATCTTGACGCTGAGATCTCTGAGGCTTTTGTGGATGAGTTCGAACTGGGTTTCATGTGCCTCGATGATCTTGGCTTGTTTGCCGAGGATTTCCTGCATCCCGGCGAGGATGCCTTCCATGGTGTTGCTGCTAGCCATTGTAACAGACAAGGGTGGGAGGGTGGGAAGCGGAGGTGGATGACCGAGCTCTGGTACCAAGTTGATAGCTACCGGAGGGGAAGGTGAGCGTGGACGGGTGGGTTTGCGGCGGCGCGCCGTCTTGAGGGGGCTCCCGGGGTCACCGGGTCTTGCCGAGGCAAGGAAGGTTCTCAGATGCTCTGAGTGGCAATCAAAATCATGCCGTTTTCTCTATTGATTCGACTATATAAAGACAGAGTGCCCTCTATATTGGTCACACTCGTACAACGGATAAGAATGGCACGCAGGCCTGGGGATCATAAGGCAACCATTGCTTTTACTGCCCAACGGCTACAACTCAGTCGGCGTGATTCCCGGCGTTGCTCCTGGTGGTGGTGCAGGCTGGCCGAGCAGTAGTGGCTGTGTCAGTGGGGTCCTTCGCCAGCTGGATTAGGCTTGTATCAATCTCCTCCGACAACACATCCTCTTCGTCTTCCTCCTTCCCCCTAATTTTGTCCAACTCCCACCTCCTTCCCCCTCCTTTCCCTTTCCAGTAACCAACCAAATCTCTCCAGTAACACCCCATACCCAGACCTGTGTAGTTACTTCAACTACAAGAGAAACTCAAGGCTATCTATCGCCCAATTTTCCATGAGTAGTTACTTCAACTACAAGACAAGATGTGATGTGATGGTCTTGTTTGTCCAGACTCCACACTTGAGTTTTTCTATGTTCTATCCTAATAGAGGCCGATCAACCACCTAGCAACATTCTTTGTTCCCATCTGCAACCCTTCCAATCCATGTACAGTAATCCTAAGCCTTCCCCTGCTGTGAATTGCTAATGTCGCCTGCAATCACCATCATCCTGTTTCTCGCTTCAGTCACACGGCCCATCACCTCACCACCCATAATCCTCTTCGGCCGACTTTGAAGATACTGGTGCTAGTAGCATGCTGGCTACATACACAAACCCAAACGGTACATCCAAAAGGCAGATTGTTATGGGATTAGGAGATGTTTATCTGGCTGTGTATTGTGAGGAAAAATTGTTTTTGTTTTTGTTTTTGTAGATTTTTTGTTGTCATTGTGTGGGGTGTGTTTTTTAAACCTTTGAATGTCCTTTTTGGGTTTTGTATATGAAATTCATTATATATTCTTCTTATTCCATTGTTGGTTTCAAGGTCCCGTGTTCAATGGCTGTGAAAACGAATGAACAAATTAATTATAAGATGATTTTTGTTTAAAGTTGTGTATGCTTGTTGTTGTTATTCGGTCCATTGTTCAGATTGGTTATATATAATGTTTTAATTTCTTCTAACCCTTCTATACCGAATTCAGCAAACATTGCGGTAAACCTGGCCTTATTAATACCTCATCTGTGAATGGTAGCATGGGCGTACTTCACATCACACACTATATTACTGGGGTGTTGATCTCAGGGCTCGGTTTTAGATAGCTATGAAAAATTAATGAACAATCTATTAGTTAATTAATTTTTTTGTGGGTTGAATTTTGTATATGTTTGTTTAGTTGTTTGGTTTCTCCCCTGATGGGTTATGTATATTATTTGTTCCACTCTTATCCTTGGCTTCCATCTCATTTGATGTTTGCTCACTTGAAAGAATTTGAGCTGTTCTGTCTGTTCTTGCAACTCGGTCATGGATTTTGGGCCATGGAGTCAGGTGCACATGCTGGGTGTTTCCTTTTTCCCCTGTAAAAGAAAGAAGATGAGGGGAACAACTCCTGCTGGCTCTGGATGGGTTTATAATCTGAGTCTGTTTTTATTGGCACCTCTAGTCCTATGCGACACACCTTTAGCACTCTATGTTTATGCACACCTTTCATCTTAAGACATCGACATCATCTTGTTAATTTTGTTTGACCGTTAATTGTTAATGTTTGCAGCCTCTTTGAACTCTACTAGTGGGGCTCTTCAATCTCCTGTTCAATATCCTATTCTAGGTATATTTGACTTGCACTTCTTAATATATTATAGTGTTTAATGTGTCTAATATGTTCTAATTGAGGTCACTTGGTACTTGCTAATTGCTAATTGCTAATTGCCAATGGAGAGATAGAAAGAGATGATTCTCATGTTAATCTAGGTATGAATCGTGTAGATTTTTACTATATCTTGATTTAATGGTATCTTCAACTATAGTATTATTACTGATCTGCTCCCACATCTTTTTTTGAACTGTAGGTGCTTTCAATGAAGATGCACAACAATTGCGGCTAAATGCATCTAGGTATGGCTGATTGATCTTTTCTTTTTTGTACTTGGTTCTAGTACTGTCTCATTATGTACAGGTGGTGGAAGCAGCAACTTGTTGCCGTGCTTGGTGTTGTTGGCCGGTGATGGTGACCGATGGGTGGGAGTGCAGGTGTTGTTGGCTGGTGGTTGGGAGTGCTGATGGTCAGGTGGTGGTGGTGGCTGAATGCGTGGGCTGTTGTTGATGGATGGTGGCTGCTTGTTTGGAGGTGGGGGTGTTGGTATGGAGGATGTATGGAGCACGAGCATGGGTCATTAGGTCTTGTTGTTGTATTTGGTGTTGAATGATGGTGGCTGGTGGTGTTGTGGTGTTGCTGTGGGTTGATGGTGGTGCTTGGGGTTGTGGTGGTGCTGTGGGTTGATGGTGGTGCTTGGGGTTGTGGTGGTGCTGTGACTTGCACCTAATGGCCCCAAAACATTTCTGAAAAGACCAAGATTTCTTTTATGCATAGAAGATGGAACTTCCAATTATCTAAATGTTGAATGAAAAACTAAAATTCTTAGTCAGCATTGAATGGGGTTCATGAAGATTATGCCAGATACATACTCAAGTATGCATCGAGTACTAACTATTCAATAAGAATAGAAGTGGCAATTAAAATACAACAAATTCATCACATACAGGATACCGACAACCAAAATATAACTTTCAACAGACTAAGCACACATAGAAATAGGCCTTATTTTAGATGTCATAAAGTTCTATCCATGAACTCTAACAGAGATATCAAGCTAATTGCGAATAAGATAATAAGAACGCATCTTACATGATGCACGTGTAAAAGTAAATATATAATAATTAGATCTATAGAATTTACCACTACAAAGACCTGTTCGGGCACAACACTAAAAAATCCCAACATATGTATTGATAAACAGCAACGCCACACATAAAAGCCATAGAATCGCAAGACAGAAAAAGAACTTGCTACAGAAAATCTATGAAATCGACAGTTAGATGCAAAATTTAAAGATTTAGTGGAAATGAGTGATCAATCAGAAATAGCGGAAACAACGGTGGCCTTGGAAGAAGGTTCCATTAGCAGCAACACGGTGGGCAACACAAAAGTTGTTCCTATTCTATGCTAGGACTCGGGCTGTGACTCTCAAGGGAGGTGTCTTGCAGACTTTACTCTAGGCGCCGCAAAAACGTAGCCGCTAGAACCTAGAGGGCTAGCGGACTGAAAACGATCATGAGAAGATTAGAGAGTTGCCTACCAGATGGTCGTTTGGGTGAGCCCTTTTTAACTACTACAGTTGTTAATGAATTACGAGATTCCAACTGCCCGATTAACAAAGTAGCAGTTTTTCATTACTTCGTTTGGATAAAAGAAATTATGAAAAAACATCGCCAATACACCCATCCCAACCACCCCGACCGTCAGAACCAGCAAAGCATAGCCCATCCTCCACTGCCTTTGCGGACCCTCTTCAGGGCATTTACGGCTGGAGCGATCCAGTTGTTGACTCGAAACTGACGGAGTGATTGAGCAAGTTGGTCGTTGGTAAAGGAGGTGAGCCCCCTCCGAGCTTGGTCAGCGGGTCTGGCATGCTCTTGATGATTCTGTGTTGACGTAGGCTAAGAAGGTGAGAAGCATGACAGAAAATACTTGCTCAACGGGAAGTTGGCCGCGGTCCAGGAGCAGGGCAGATCACCGACGAGCCACCAAGTGCCATCATCTCTGGGATCCCAAATCGTATCGAGCACGAACACCCCAAAGACCGACGGAGAAGGAAGAAGGCCGGTGGGTGAAGGAAGAGAGGCGAAGAAGGAGGAGACGGTAGGGGGAGATGGATCAGATGAGGCAGGCGGTGATAGGTGTCGCGGGTATCGGGGAGGTTAGGGCCTAAATACTCGCGTCTGTGGCCTTCGACATTCCAAAATCATGCTGAATATGGCGAACTTTAAGTGCATGTTTGGTTTAAAGGAAAGGATTATGATGTGATACATCATTAAAATAGCTAGGATGGTACACGTGAGGATAGGAGCTTAAGTTTTCCATCCTACGTTTGGATGTACAATTGGAAAGGATTTCTATCCTTGCTTTCGTTGTTAGTTCACGCGTGTTATTGGCACTCCGTCTCCTTCTTGATATACTTCTTTATCATGAATAATCCCAGCTTTATCTGGCGCAATTAAATCTGGATGTCAATAACCACAAATCATTTAACAACGTCAAATTAAAAGCTTACGCCCAACTTGCTGTGTACAAGCCATCAATCATTGTTTAATACTCCACTTGATATGTAAATTGATGGCTTTTTTCTAACAAAAAGTTACCTTATGAATTTTGATTTAGATAACGCATAGCTTTGCAAAGAGCCGTAATATTGAAACTTTCTCTAGACCCAATTTGCATCATTGTGGCGGATGCAGCAATTTTAAAAAGTTTCTTAGGCCTAATTTGGCTGCAGATTTCTTAAATCCTGGTAATTTACATAGTTATCGAAGGCCCATCACGTTATAGGTGGAACTCGTAATTACCGTTCCGTAATCAACGTTATGATAATAGTGGCCTTCTTCAGGCACGCCGAAATGAGGGGTATTGACAAAGTCCGTCTCCTGTCCGTTCTCTTGCCCTGTTTCATCTTTTTTCTCAGCAGATTCACTGTCATGTCCACATGCCGTGTACATCTCATCCGTCATTCCACCACAAAAATAATGACGCCTACTACCAGATTACCGGGATTTACAATGCAAGCGGCCAAACTGGGCCTAGGTGTAATCCCATATACCGTCATTAATTGAAACTTAACGAATTGGAGTACTGTAAAAAAGCGAAAATTTACCACTACACCATACCTGGTTGATGAGCATCTGAACGCACACTTCCTTAGTATAAAATTTGAAGTGATCAACGACACTATTCCGATCGATTTAGTTTTGAAACGGAGGGGAATGAGCGTGACCCACCGCTGACAAGGAGGGGCGGGCTGAGCCAAGGTGAAGCTAGGGCAAGAAAATCTGATGTTGTAGCAAACGGAGAACCAAAGCTAGGGCCAGCCCTCGGGAGAGCGATTGGGCCTGAGGTGTTTATACCACGCCAGCAGTACTAGGGGGAGGGCCGAACTTTGAATCTGTTTCTGTCAGGACTCTCTTTACCGTCAGGGTACTATCCTTCTGTTGTTTTTGTGCAAACAAACGTAGGATTGGGAATAGTAGCAGAATTCAAGTCCCATCCTAGGAATCCTATGAAGCAAACATACCGTAAGAGCGCCGTGATTGAACGGCACAAATCCCGCAGGCCTGACTACCGGAATTCTGTAAATACTTCCTAGTGTTTCCAAACGACAACATTGCGATTGTGGTACTTAAAATACCATACTAGATTACAATACCACCACGAATTGCAGCATCCAAACGGGACCTTAAGGGGCCGTCTAGATAACTACTGACCGCAGCACCTTGCGGCTATTAATACTGTAAATAGCTTGCCGGTACCAACCCGTAACCTTTCAAATTGTATACAGGCTTTGTTTGACAAAGCTGTTGTGAGTGGCCGGCAGAGACTTACGGACGCGGGCAACCTAGAAATAAGTACGGGCAGGTCAATCACTGACATATCCTAACACCAGTGGGATTTGTCGCTGGACACCATTCCGTAAATGCTAATTACTACGTGACTCCAGCGGCTAAGAGCGATCAAATCAACCACGTCAAAATGACGCAGTGCGAAGCGATGAACTCAGCCGCTTTACCGAACGGGCAAATAACCGGAGCGGAGGCGTTTATTGTGAATTCCGCCAGAGATGACATGATTTTAAACGCAAGAAATGTGTGCAGGTAACTATCGGATTAAAAGTCGTGTGGTTTCTATTCAACATATCTAGATGCCTGTTTATATATAAATTACTGGCATTCTCAATGCTCCGCCCCGAACGGCCCCTAAGGCTGCTGATGTCGCTTAACGTTGAGGATCTTCTGGCCCACCTATGCGCCTATGAAGTAATTAGTGCTGCGCTCCTCCTGCTTCCGTAACTTTGGCGGCAGAACCCTAACACCGACCGACGCAAAAGGCATATTTTGCTTATAAAATGTTGAATTGTCCAAATTTCGCACAAATTTTATGTTTGGTTTTCTGGAATTGTTAAAATATATGATTTAATTTGTTTTGTATATCGGCCAACTCAAAAATATTATACACTATGATCACACTATGTAAACTGTTTTACAGTATAACCACCACTATCAGTACAATTTACAAAATAAAAAATACAAACATCATAAAAAAGAAACAAACCGCGCTATGTGAAAACAATGTGATTTACCTAATATATTATTGTTCTTCACGCTTAACCAGTATGATGTGAAAATGATAATTAACGATAACCATACAAGATAATATAGTAAAAATTCCCTACAAAATTAATGTAAAAATTAATATTCTACATTGTGTTAAACAATGATGAACAAAACCATATATTTACAAGCACATGAAATACATATATTATTACAATACTTTGTACACACAAAGTGAAATAAAAATAATGTGATGTGGTTTTAATCTTAATATTTTTATTAAGATTATAAATGAACAATAATAAAAATATTTTTCTAAGGCTGTATTATAATCACTTGTTAAGGTTATTATGATTTAAGAATATTATGATTTTTGACAGATATAATTCTTTACGTCTTTGTCATTTTTATTTATTTATATTGCACATTAAAAATTAATAAATTTTTAATGATTTGCATATCTATACTATATAAGAAGGCCCGTTTTGGATTACTTCTGCAATTTTTCACACAATTTTTTGAAATTACAGAATGGTCCTTTGATATGAGAAAATAACCAGAGGAGTTCACTATAATTATTATAACACAATTGTATTTCAGAAGAGATCGTCCGAAATCGTTTCGCCGACTTTGGGCATGTTTGGTTTCCTGGATTTTGCTGTATTGGATTATATTTTGGCATCCATTTGCAGAAAGTTTATGTTTGGTTTAAATGATTCCGGAAACGAGGCTAATCTCAGTATTTCTAAACATAATAGTAATCCCGCATTTTGGTTTCCATCAAAATTCTCCCGGACTCCAAAATTCAACTGTGGCTGGCCCGTGGATAAAAAAAAATCAAATCATATATTTTAACAAAATTTGTGCAGAATTTCGACAATTCAATATTTTGTAGGCAAACGTGCCTTTTGCGTCGGTCGGTGTTAGGGTTCTGCCGCCAAAGTTACGGAAGCAGGAGAAGCGCAACTCGAATTACTTCATAGGCGCATAGGTGGGCCAGAAGATCCTTAACGTTGGGCGACATCAGCAGTCTTAGGGGCCGTTCGGGGCGGAGCATTGAGAATGCCAGTAATTTATATATAAACAAGCATCTAGATATGTCGAATAGAAACCACACGACTTTTAATCCGGTAGTTACCTGCACACATTTGTTGCGTTTAGAATCCTGCCATGTCCGGGGGAATTCACAATAAATGCCTCCGCTCCGGTTATTTGACTGTTCGGCAAAGCGGCTGAGTTCATTGCTTCCCACTACGTCATTTTGACGTGGTTGATTTGATCGCTCTTAGCCGCTGGAGTCACATAGTAATCAACATTTCCGGAATGGTGTCCAGCGGCAAATCCCACTGGTGTTAGGATACGTCAGCGATTGACCTGCCCGTACTTATTTCCAGGCTGCCCGCATCCGTAAGTCTCTGCCGGCCACTCCCAACAGCTTTGCCGAACAAAGCCTATATACAATATGAAAGGTTACGGGCTGGTACCAGCAAGCTATTTACAGTATTAATAGCCGCACGGTGCTGTGGTCAGTAGTTATCTAGACGGCCCCTTAAGGTCCCGTTTGGATGCTGCAATTCGTCGTGGTATTGTAATCTAGTATGGTATTTTAAGTATCACAATCGCAATGTTGTCGTTTGGAAACACTAGGAAGTATTTACAAAATTCCAGTAGTCAGGCCTGCGGGATTTGTCCCGTTCAATCACGGCGCTCTTACGGTATGTTTGGTTCATATGATTCCGAGTAGGATGAGACTTGAATTCTGCTACTATTCCGAATCCTACGTTTGTTTGCACATAAACAACAGAAGGATACTACTCTGACGGTAAAGAGAGTCCTGACGGAAACTGATTCAAAATTCGGCCCTCCCCCCTAGTTCTGCTGGCGTGGTATATAGACCTCAGGCCCAATCACTCTCCCGACGGCTGGCCCTAGCTTTGGTTCTCCGCTTGCTACAACATCTGATTTTCTTGCCCTTGCTTCACCTTGGTTCATCCCGCCCCTCCTTGTCAACGGTGAGTGACGCTCATTCCCCTCCGTTTCATGCTGCCGAGCTTAACCCTTCTCTGTTTATCTTCTTCTACGACTCCGTCCATTTGTATGAAGCTTCTCTCAAAGTCAACTCCAGGTCAGTTTCATCCTATTCACGACGGGATGCTTCCACGGTTGTCAAGGCTAAATCGATCGGAATAGTGTCGTTGATCACTGCAAATATTATACTAAGGAAGCGTGCGTTCAGATGCTCATCAGTCAGGTATGATGTAGAGGTAAATTTTCACTTTTTTACAGTACTCCAATTCGTTAAGTTTCAATTAATGACGGTATACGGTATTACACCTAGGCTCAGTTTGGCCGCTTGCATTGTAAATCCCGGTAATATGGTAGTAGGCGTCATTATTTTTGTGGTGGAATGACGGATGAGACGTACACGGCCTGTGGACATCACAATGAATCTGCTGAGAAAAAAGATGAAACATGGCAAGAGATCGCACAAGAGACGGACTTTGTCAATACCCCTCATTTCGGCATGACTGAAGAAGGCCGCCATTATCGTAACGTTGATTACGGAACGGTAGTTACGAGTCCCACTTATAACGTGATGGGCCTTCGATAACTATGTAAATTACCAGGATTTAAGAAATCTGCGGCCAAATTAGGCCTAAGAAACTTTTTAACATTGCTACATCCGCCACAATGATGCAAATTTGGTCTAGAAAAGTTTCAATAAGGTAATTTTTTGTTAGAAAAAAGTCATCAATTTACATATCAAAGAGTATTAAACAATGATAGATTGTTTGTACACAACAAGTTGGGCATAAGCTTTTAATTTGACGTTGTTAAATGATTTGTGGTTATTCACATCCAAATTTAATTACGCCAAATAAAGCTGGGATTATTCATGGTAAAGAAGTATATCAAGAAGGAAACAGAGTGCCAATAACACGTGTGAACTAACAACGAAAGCAAGGATAGAAATCCTTTCCAATTGTACATCCAAACGAAGGATGGAAAACTTAAGCTCCTATCCCTTACATGTACCATCCTAGCTATTTTAATGATGCATCCCATCATAATCCTTTCCTTTAAACCAAACATGCACTTAAAGTACGCCATATTCAGCGTGTTTTTGGAATGCCGAAGGCCACAGACGCGAGGGTTTAGGCCCTAACCTCCCCGATACCCGCGACACCTATCACCGCCTGCCTCATCTGATCCATCTCCCCGTACCATCTCCTCCTTCGCCTCTCTTCCTTCACCCACCGTCCTCCTTCCTTCTCCGTCGGTCTTTGGGGTGTTCGTGCTCGCTGCGATTCAGGATCCCAACGATGACGACACTTGGTGGCTCGTCGGTGATCTGCGCTGCTCCTGGACCGAGGTCAACTTCCCGTTGAGCAGGTATTTTCTGTCCTGCTCCTCACCTTCTTAGCCTACGTCAACACAGAATCATCAAGAGCATGCTGGACCCGCTGACCAAGCTCGGAGGGGGCTCACCTTCTTTACCAACGACCAACTTGCTCAATCACTCCGTCAGTTTCGAGTCGACAACTGGATCGCTCCAGCCGAAAATGCCCTGAAGAGTGTCGTCAAAGGCAGTGGATGATGGGCTATGCTTTGCTGATTCTGACGGCCGGGGTGGTTAGGATGGGTGTATTGGCGATGTATTTTCATAATTGTTTTTATCTAAACGAAGTAATGAAAAATTGCTAGTTTGTTAATCGGGCAATTGGAATCCCATAATTCATTAACTACTGTAGTAGTTAAAAAGGGCTCACCCAAACGACCATCTGGTAGGCAACTCTCTAATCTTCTCATGATCGTTTTCAGTCCGCTCGCCCTCTAGGTCCTAGCGGCTACGTTTTTGCGGCGCCTAGAGTAAAGTCTGCAAGACACCTCCCTTGAGAGTCACAGCCCGAGTCCTAGAATAGAATAGGAACAACTTTTGTGCTGCCCACCCTGTTGCTGCTAATGGAACCTTTTTCCAAGGCCACCGTTGTTTCCGCTATTTCTGATTGATCACTCATTTCCACTAAATCTTTAAATTTTGCATCTAATTGTCGATATCATAGATTTTCTGTAGCAAGTTCTTTTTTTGTCTTGCGATTCTATGGCTTTTGTGTGTGGCGTTGTTGTTTATCAATACATATGTTAGAATTTTTTTAGTGTTGTGCCCGAACAGGTCTCTGTAGTGGTAAATTCTATAGATCTAATTATTATATGTTTACTTTTACACGTGCATCATGTAAGATGCGTTCTTATTATCTTATTCGCAATTAGCGTGATATCTCTGTTAGAGTTCATGGATTGAACTTTGTGGCGTATAAAATAAGGCCTATTTCTATGTGTACTTAGTCTATTAAAAGTTATATTTTGGTTGCTGGTATCATATATGTGATGAATTTGTTGTATTTTAATTGTCACTTCTATTCTTATTGAATAGTTAGTACTCGATGCATATTTGAGTATGTATTTGGCATAATCTTCATGAATCCCATTCAATGCTGACCAAGAATTTTAGTTTTTGATTCAACATTTAGATAATTGGAAGTTCCATCTTGTATGCATCAAAGAAATCTCGGTCTTTTCAGAAATGTTTTTGGGCCATTAGGTGCAAGTCATGCCTTTAAAGCGCTATCGATATGCTACATTTGTGAATCTAACATTTAGGATTCAGTATATATATGTTGTGTTTGTGCATTAATCATATATTGATATAGTTAAAACATTTTTTTAATGTAGCTAAAGTTCAGTTTCCATTGGCCAAGTAAATTTGGAACCAAATTGCAAAAGTATTATTGGATGTTGCCTATAATAGATTAATTAGATCCTGTCATGAACCATGGAATCTGTTTTTTCTTAGTAAGTTGGGTCGATCCGCAAATCCAAATCCGCAACCATTCTATTATACAAAAGGCCATCTCTACTGACTCCATATTTTTACTCAAATTGCTAAACGAACGTATCAACTATCAAGCAAAGCTGTTGTAGAAGGTCCGAGAGACAACTACATATACTTCTCCGCCAACATTCTAGGAGCTTGTGTATATGTCAAAGTATACACGAGAGCACTACTCCAAGGTTGTAGTAGATGTTTACAGTTTTCTGATTCAGTTAAATATTCACATTTTAGCGTCCATTACTCTTATGTGCTTATATTCTCTTCATCGAAGATGTAACTTTATGTAATTGGATGTATGGTGCTTGCGACTTGAGGATTTTTAATTTAGTAGTCTTATGTTTATTCCAAACTGTCTTTCGTTTCATTTTAATTTAGTAGTCTCTCGATGAGTCTTATACAAAAAGATATCAATGTGCTCGGCATGAAGATTTAAGGAAAACATTGCAACTTAATGTGTTAATTTATTATTTAACATATTATTTAATCATCAAATACTATATTTGCACAACAAAGAATGTATTTGACGCCATGACAATACGAATATCACAATTAATGTGGTAATTTATTGTATCTTTAAGTTTTTAATGTGTTATTGTGGAAAATTTATCAACAACTGTATGTATACCCACTTATCTTCCATATACCTTGCGATTATGCGAATACAGATATGATCCAGGTATAATTTTTGAAAAAATAGGTACATACCCATATCCATACTCGGTTAGGCTCTGATTGGTTTGTCGTAATTATTTCTGAAAACTTATGAACTGGATTTTCTGAAGTAGTTTTTCATGATTAGTTAAAAGTAAAATTTAAAACTTGAGTTCCATGACTTCCGATGAGTTACAAATTTATATACAAAACACAATTTTTGAGTTCCTTTTAAAAAGAACAAAAAGAGAGTTCCGAGAACATTTCTTATATAATTATATTCTTCATTCATCATGACACATGTAAGACATTTATGACTAGAAATATTAGTGGTGTGGATATATATCATTGCTCAAACCATAATATGAAAAAATATTATACACTATGATCACACTATGTAAACTGTTTTACACTATAACCACCACTATCAGTACAATTTACAAAATAAAAAATACAAACATCATAAAAAAGAAACAGACCGCGCTACATGAAAACAATGTGATTTACCTAACATATTATTATTCTTCACGCTTAACCAGTATGATGTGAAAATGATAATTAACGATAACCATACAAGATAATATAGTAAAAATTCCCTACAAAATTAATGTAAAAATTAATATTCTACATCGTGTTAAACAGTGATGAACAAAACCATATATTTACAAGCATTTGAATTAAATATATTCTTCTACTATAGTATTATTACTGATCTGCTCCCACATCTTTTTTTGAACTATAGGTGCTTTCAATGAAGATGCACAACAATTGCGGCTAAATGCATCTAGGTATGGTTGATTGATCTTTTCTTTTTTGTAGTTGGTTCTAGTACTGTCTCATTATGTACAGGTGGTGGAAGCAACAACTTGTTGCCGTGGTTGGTGTTGTTGGCTGGTGATGGTGACCGATGGGTGGGAGTGCAGGTGTTGTTGGCTGGTGTTTGGGAGTGCTGATGGTCAGGTGGTGGTGGTGGCTGAATGCTTGGGCTGTTGTTAATGGATGGTGGCTGCTTGTTTGGAGGTGGGGGTGTTGGTATGGAGGATGTATGGAGCACGAGCATGGGTCATTGGGTCTTGCTGCTGTGTTTGGTGTTGAATGATGGTGGCTGGTGGTGTTGTGGTGGTGCTGTGGGTTGATGGTGGTGCTTGGGGTTGGTGGTAGTGGTTGAAGGTAATGTTGGTTGTGGATGGTGGAGGCAACAACTTGCTGCTGTGTTTGGTGTTGAATGATGGTGGCTGGTGGTGTTGTGGTGGTGCTGTGGGTTGATGGTGGTGCTTGGGGTTGGTGGTAGTGGTTGAAGGTAATGTTGGTTGTGGATGGTGGAGGCAACAACTTGCTGCTGTGTTTGGTGTTGAATGGTGGAGGTTTGTGGTGTTATGGTGATGTGGGTTGATGGTGGTGCTGTGGATGATTATTTTTGGAGGTGGTGGTGTTATTTGAGGTGTTATTATTGCAGGTGCTTGTGTTGTCTGGAGCTGGGTGTGTTTGTGCTTGTATAGCTGAAATGTAGGTTGATGGCTGGGTGTGTATGTGCTTGTATAGCTGAAATCGTGCCATTTCGTTTGGGGCTCCGTGTTCGTCCCTCTCAGTGTGTGTATTGCGTCGTTGCTGCAGCCCATTTGCTGGCATAAAGAATACTACTCACTCCTGCTGCTGGCTGATGAGTTGTGATGGTGCTCAGGAGAGAATTGTAGGAGATTCTCATGGAGGATCTGGAGCTGGGTGTTTGTGCTCGTATAGCTTAATTGCAGGTGTTGGGTGATGGTAGCAGTTGTTGGGCATATAACCAATGTGTGTGTTTGTTATGTGTAGGTGTTTGGATGGTGATTGAGTGGCTGTTGGCGGCTGCTTGTGATGTTGTGGTGGTGATGGTGCTGTTGTGATGTTGTGATGGTGGCTGGTTGTGATGCATGGCCTTGGTGGCTGCTGGTGGTGGTAGCTGTTGCTGTGGGTGTGTGGTGGTGCTGTGGGTGCTGCAGATCAGTGTTGTAATTGGGTTATTTGCAAGTGTAGGTAGGTGGTGGTGGCAGATCTTGTTGTAATGGTTGAAGGTTGATGGGTGATTGTGTGGAGTGGAGTTGGCGCTGGTTATGGTGGTGTTAGTTATGTTGGTGTTGCTGGTTGTGGAGGTGTTGTTTATTGAAGGTAGTGGTGGTTGTGGTGGTGTTGGTTATTTTGCAGGGTTGTGTTTATTACCATGTGTATAGGGTATAGGTCACTTCTTGGGATAGAAAATAAATGCATGCGTATCTTGCTTCTGTATATTTATGTTTATGCTGACAAAATGTGTTGTGGTAGTTTCTGATTGGATATTTTTGTATTTATGGGCTCTTCGTTATTCAAAAATCTTCATTTGGAGGCACATTCCAGCAAAAAAGTCAGCATTGATAGCAACTCATATTGGTTCTACCAGTAGTCCCACTTTTGTCTATTTTGTTTTACCATTGTACTTGATGTTGACCTTGGAAACAATGTGTGTTGAGACATTGTACCCACAAGAGTTCACACCAAGGTCTTTTAGAAGAGATTGTACCCACAAGAGTTCACAAGTTGTGTGAGTCATGGCCCGGTACTCTGCCTCAACACTAGATCTAGCAACAACATTTTGTTTTTTGCTCCTCCAAGTGATAAGATTTCCACCAACAAATGTGCAGTAACCGGAAGTAGATTTTCTGTCTATCTTACTTTCAGCATAATCAGAATCAGAGTAGCCTTCAAGAGAGCAATGACCATATTTTCTATAGGAAAAACCTTTACCAGCGGATTTCTTCAGATACCTCAAGATATGACATAGTGCTTCCCAGTGACACTGTCTAGGCTTGTCAAAATACATGCTAACAAGACCAACAACAGTAGAAATATCAGCTGTAGTAATAGTCAAATAGATTAGTTTGTCAACCAGTCTCCTATATCTTTTACTGTCAGGATATATGGGAGATTCATCATCATCCCAATTTACATTAGGATCTAGGGGCGTATCAGTGGTCCGAGCTCCAAGCATCCCAGTCTCCTGTAGAAGATCTTATACATACTTCCTTTGAGATAAAACAAGAGCATTAGCAGTCCTGGAAACTTCAATTCCCTGAAAGTATCTCAGCTTAATTCAGTACCGTTACCGTTCAAGCGGCCAACACCGACTGAAATAGCCTAAACGTCACCCCTCATTTTGACGAAGCTGAGAACGACGTCTTACCCGAACAGTTCAGGCAAGGCAGGTTGCGCATCAAAATAGGAGCGGGGTCAGGAAATTAGGACCAGTGGTAGGGCTACCACTTAAAGAATGAATCACATTGCCTCAGGATTGCCGTATTCCTTTGATCCAGATCATCCTAATTGGTTAGGCACATACAAGCGAATTCTAGGATTTTGGTGCTTAACACCCAAAATGAAGCAAGCTTTTGGGTTTTACTGGAATAGCTATGGTGGTAGAAATAGAGATTCTCTATGTCGCATCTCTTTGAATTAGTTGCACTCCCTGTACTTCTGTATTCTTGAGCAATCAAACTAGCGGCTACAAAAACATGCATTAGAATTACAACAATTAAAATTTTAACTAACACACCAATTGAAACAGTAAGAAGTGAACTCATGCAGTTTGACAGTGTTATTGCTACTATTATTAGTAAGATTTGGTTAAAATGAACAAGATGGCCTATTTATAGGGTCATATAAACTTGGCTAGTTCAAAAGATTCGTGATTGGAAGAAGTCTTATTGATGGGCTATATTCATTAGATGAGTTTGTACAAATCTTTATGGACCATTAACCATGGAATAAAATTTTGCTCGAAATTTCATTTTTTGGCAATCAGACATCAAAACTTACGATCGGATATGCGAAACGCACATATATAGGGGTTGGGACGTAATTTCGTGTAAATTTCGACCCTAGGTGTGAAATTTCACAAAACAGGGTGAAATTTCGCACCAAAAAGCCCAGTTTTGGCCGTAATTTTGCAAAATGGTACAGAAACACAACTTACATTTTGAGAAATTTGTTCCTAAGACTCAATACTACATCTTATGTATTTTGACTTTTTTTTGAATCTCTTGCTTCTAAAGGCTATTTTTCTTAATCCCAAGGTATATTTACGCTATCCTTAGACCATCTATACATCTCCTTCATCAATTTCTACACTCTTCTATAGATATGGAAATATACTCCAAAAATAACTAAATTCTTTCTTGGATATATGTATAAATGTCCAATGTAACCTAGTTAAAATGCTAACACTAGACTTGATACAAGTTGTAGTTCGTATGTTTGTAACTTGTAACTGTAAATTTTAAATTCTAAGTTATAACTTAAAGTTATTTACAGTCTAACTGTCTAGCAGACTTGACATTTCTATTCATTTCTGCACACACTCATCAAGACATGGATCCCATCCTAACCTCTAAACATATAAATTTGTTATATAATCTAGTGTGTTTTTGTCTAAATGTTGTGTTTGCAAAATTTCATAACTTAATTCCTTCATTTTACCATCGTAATTGCCCTTGAAATTCTATCAAAATTGTTCAACTTCCTTCACTTACAAATGTGGGAGCCCCCTCACATATCTAATATGAAATATTATTACATATTTGAGTAGATCTTGGTGTTTAGATCATCCTGGTAAATTTTCATGATTCAATTCGCTTACTTGGTCGTCGAAAACGTTAGGGCCGTAAATATCGAAATTTCGGCCAAAAATTAAAATTTTTTTTTTGTTACTGGGCCATCAGACACGACATCGAAATTGGACATTTGATTCTATGCCATTAACAAGTAACGCGTGACTACTATCCTTCAAATGCATGATGCATGCTCTTCACAAGATGCATGCTCTTTCGAGAACTATCTCTATAGATCTCTATTCCTATCAAATAGGAAAACGTCATATACACATCCTTGTCTTATTCCTCATAGGAATGCTATTTTAGTATCCATATGCGAAATCTCTTAGTCATTAAGTTGCAATCAACAAGCATCATCGTTCTCAAAATGTTATCCATGTGTCTTAGTGCTTAAGACTCATACGCACTTATGAATTTTATTCCAATGGGTGCTACCATCAAGGTCATACCTTATGGTTTACATGGAAGTCATTTAGGATGTAATGATCATAAACCATAACTCAAAATTTGGTTCCTCATATTCATCTAGATAGTTGATTCATCACATGACCAACTCATCACATAGATAATCGAGGTGCATCTGTCAAGGATATAAGAACTCACAACTCCTTGTGATTCTTAATGCCCTTTATTAGTGTGGGGTATTCTTTATTTAAGAAGAAATTAGTTATTTGATAATCATCCTCTAAATCCTTAGAGTATGACTCCTTGTTGATTTAAACATCACCATGCCTTAATCATGAGTTCACTATGATACACTATCATAATCACTCACAAGGTTCTCAAACATTTGGTCCAAGTATTTCATTCATTGATCTCATCAAGAATTAGCACTTTACCAAATTCGCACTTCATCTATGATATTCTTGAACACTTCAAGATATTCATATTGGTATTTCTCTAAACACCGTTTGAAGTATTAACATTTGCTCCAATAGTAAGTAAATACATCACATTTATTATACCTAGTAGGATAATGATTCTCCCACTATGACTAGTGAAGATTGATCATGTCAATGAAATTCATGTCTCTTACTGGTTCTCTAACCAAAAAGAGTCTAGATTTATCCATCATATGGAAACTAGAAATGAATGTCTCATGATAATGCTAATTTGATTGTTTGAGTTATCAATAACCTTTAGGTATCATTTTATCTTATGCATACCAAGTACCACAAGATAAACAAGGCATTGCCATAAAGATCATATCTTTAGGATTTGAAACATAAACTTTATTAATTGCTATCAATATGCAAAAATAATGTGTTTCTATCCATTGGAAAATATGGGGTAAGTGTTGCCGCCATAGATAGGAGTACTTTAGTTTATTTTCAGCCGTAAAGACATGTAATAGAGTTATGAACTGCTATCTATGGCGGCATTGCCATACCAAGTACCACAAGATAACAAGGCATTGCCATAAAAATCATATCTTTAGGATTTGAAACATCAACTTTATTAATTGCTATCAATATGCAAAAATAATGTGTTTCTATCCATTGGCAAATATGAAATAACAGTTCATAACTTTATTACATGCCTTTACGGCTGAAAATAAACTAAAGTACTCCTATTTATGGCGGCAACACTTGCCCCATTTATTGAGTGCTTTACATTTTATATCTTGGTATCATATACCTCAAAAAATGTTACAAGTTTATTTCATGACACCTTCAAGTGGAAACGTCTGTCGCCTCCTTCTTTAGTTCTTCCAGATAGAGTGGACAATTTCTTTTCCAATATCTTGGCTTTTGACAATGGTGGCAATTGCCTCTCTTGGTCACGCCTCCGTTGGCTTTGAGAGTTGAAGACGACTTGGGCTGCTGGCTAGCATCAGAACCTTTCTTAGCCTTGCCTTTGCCCTTGCGCTTGGACTTACCTTTCTTGTTACTGATCATCATCACAGACTTAGGCTTGTCCTTCTTGTTCTGTGTCTCGGCTGTCCTCAACATGCCCAACAACTCTGTCAACGACTTGTCAAAGTTGTTCATGTTGTAGTTCATCACAAACTGACTGTAGGATTCTGGCAACGATTGCAGTATCACATCTGTAGCCAACTCTTGGCTCAGGGGAAATCCCAGTCTCGTCAGGTTCTCCACGTACCCAGTCATCTTGAGCGTGTGAGGACCAACTGGATCTCCTTCTGTCATGATGCACTTGAACAACGCCCTGGAGACATCATATCTCTCTTGCCGTGCTTGATCTTCATACATGTTCTTGAGATGCTGAATCATCTCAATGACACCCATGTTCTCATGTTGTCTCTACAACTCGTGGTTCATGGAGCACAACATCAAGTACTTTGCATCAATGGCATCATCAGATTGCTTCTTATAAGCATCCCTTTCTGCCTTTGGTGCGGTAGGAGCAGGTTCCTCTGGAACTGGAGTATCCAGGACATAGAGCTTTCGGTCTTGAGTGAGAACAATTCTCAATGTCCTAAACCTGTCGTGGAAGTTAGTCCTATTCAACTTGTCCTTCACAAGGACCTCGCAACGAAAATTGATTGTTGTTTGTTGTCATTTGAACTACAAAAGGGAATATATATGCAATTTTAGTCCAAAACTCAATTTTGACTAATTTGATTGATTTGAAAGGTTGACGATATAATTAGGACTTTTAATTAATTATCACTCCTACTATTTTTGTTCAAATTGATAGCCCTCACCATCAATTTGGAAAATTGCAGCGAACAATCTTCTAGTGAGTCAAGATCCTGAAATCCATTGAGTCATGGACCAGCTAGGGCTGTCACCCACAACTTAGATCTTTCAGGTAGGCAACTTTTACCAATTGCATCATATGCAACTCTTGAAAGATGTCATATGCAATCCTTGCCATGATCATCTCAATGCCTCAAGGTGCTAGATCATATCTAGGTCACCTTGTTAAGTCCGACCCAAAGCCAACACAATAAATATGCACCCTGCTAGGGCAGACCCACATATCCATCCTTCACGCTTCCACGAGTTACATTCGGGGGAGCAAAGGTAGGAAAGAAATATCGAGTTATCTGGAGTTACATCAGGAATAAGGAGGTAGGGAATCGGTGCACAGACCGAGATGCAAGCAACCACATACAACCAAGCACACATACATAGGGTTTATTGACCATAACCACGCTATACATTCACCACAAAACTCGTTTATGGGCTACGCGTATCGAGTGCATTCATATTACATATCATATATGTATATTAGGATTTGTGGATTTAGGAATGGACATGCACAAAGCCAATTTTATTCGCATCGTATGTAATAAATAAAGGCGACAAACCAAAATCGATCACATCGATAATCCTAAAGTATATAGCAGTTGACGTGGCTCTGATACCACTGTTAGGTTTTAGGGAGACAGAGAAGGCAGCAGAAAAAAAAATTTCTTCTCCCAAACCCAGAATAAAGGAATCACGTCAACGTCTATACAATAAGAAGGATGGTTTGTAGAGGCATACCTTGTTCCGAGGTTTGCTCGGCGACGTTACCTCGCAAATAGTGCGGTCTTCACCTCCGGTCTTGGACGGTGTCTGAGCAGCTCCTGGTCTCACTGGGACTGTCGGGATTGACAGCTGTCCTCCGAGCGGCAGAAGTCTCGCGCCTCTGAAGTAGTCCACACGAACCACCAGGAACTCTGATCTCCTTGTCCCACAAGGAATCAGAAGGAGTCGTACCCTCCTGTCGGCATACTAGTCACCGACACACTCCTGCAACCAATTGCCTTTCTGCAATTGTCTTTCCCTTGCTGTGCCTCCCTTATCGGGTAGCAATTGCCTTTCTGCAATTGTCTTTCCCTTGCTGTGCCTCCCTTATCGGGTAGCAATTGTAGTTTCAATCAATCCGATACTCTAATCAATCGGTCCAACACCTTGAGCACTATGATACTGAGCTATCAAATGATTGAGTGTTTAATTGAACTACTAAACTCCTTTAGTAATCAATCTAAACATCATTTGTGGATAAACTCCTCTTCCAGGTTAAATCCTATGTGTGTGACCCTGCAGGTCCATTTTACGTTGGCAGTGAAAGTCCATAACACTTATGACTTCACAAGCAAAGAGCGGTGCCTAGTCGCACATCAATGCTACCCAAATGAAAAGGAAAGTTGGAGAACAACTTTCAATCCTACAATCCGTGAATGGTGTTACAGTGAATGTATAATTCCTTTGTCCTTGATATCCCGAATGAACTCAAGGCACAGAACAGTCATCCTGTCAACGTTCATTCACTTTCTTGATCTCAGAGTAGATTGAAGGAGATATGTATGACATCAATATCACATACTGATTCACACATGCGTGCGCACGCCTATCTCAATCCTACTCATCAAGTGACCGTGGATATCAAACTCCCTCAGGAGGGACAAATCCCATATCTATCACTCACCACTAAAAAGCCCCATGTGTCAAAGCCACCCAATCATCACCTTTATAACAACCAATGTTTCAGAACTGCGTTTGATGATGTCAAAGTGTACCCAACGACATGTGTTGAGTGTTGTGATTTTAGGTCAAAGAATCACAGTCACCACCATCACTGTGAGAACTGACTGTGACTACCATGTCATGGTTCCATGTGTCAAACTCACGGTGGGTCTGTCCGGTAAACTTGTTCTCTAACAAGTACCTATGTGTTTGGTTTGATATCTCAATATCATGACTAATGGGATTATGTCATAAATCAACACCACAATCTAGTCTTGTGTGTCATTGCTGTCTATCTACCTTCCACAATGACATTTGACTAGGGACATAATAAGAATGTACAAACTCTTAGCATCCGTATGATCTCACCGTTCAGGTCCTCAACCTGAAAACATACGTCATTGAGTATTGTCATTCTCTAGACATTCAATCTGTTCTATCATTATCTCATATGATTGAACCAGAAAGAATTGGAAGCTTGCCTTTGATGTTTATCAAATCAATCTTAATGTAACATACCAATCATCCCATGATTGGCTCTCAGGCCATACATACCAACAAGACCCCCCCCCCCACACACACAGACAACCAATCTTCTCCTCTAGAAGGTCCTGCACCTGTCGAGGTAACTTCTGACCTGGATATACCTGTTGCTCTCAGAAAAGACACTCTCTCATGTACATCTCATTGTATTGCTGACTATGTTTCTATTGTACATCTTAGTGTCTATGTTAGTAACTTTGTTGTTGCCCTTTCTGCTGTTTTCGTTCCCAAAAATGTTCATGACGCTTTACAAAGTACTGTCTGGACACATGCCATGACTGAGGAGATGATTGCTCTTACTGAAAGAGGTACTTGGGATTTGATGGATCCTCCGTCTGATTGCAAGCATGTTGGATGTATACTGTGAAATATCATCCTTATGGGACTGTTGAAAGAGTGAAGCCCGCCTAGTAGCCAAAGGGTACACTCAAACCTATGGTATTGATTACTTTGAAACATTTTCTCCTGTTGCCAGGCTCAATTTTGTACGAGTTTTTCTCTCCGTTGCAATCAATCTGGATTGACCTCTTATACAACTAGATGTCAAGAATGCCTTTCTTTATGGAAGTCTATATGTAACAACCAATTGGGTTTGTTGCTCAGGGGGAGTCACACAAGGTCTGTCGCCTCAAAAAACTTATTTATGGACTCAAATAGAGTCCACGTGCCTGGTTTGACAAACTGAGCAAGATTTTGGCTACTTATTGCTTCCTGAGATCTCATGTTGATCACTCTGTCTTTATTAAGAAGACTTCCTCTGCTATTATTGTTCTGATTGTGTATGTTGATAATTTTATTTTGTGGCAGTGATTTTTTTGGAAATTCATGCTACTAAAGCCTACTTATGCAAGCACTTTGCCACATAAAATAATATCATCAACATACACAATCAGAACAACAATACCAGAGGAAGTCTTCTTAATAAAGACAGAGTGATCAACATGAGATCTTAGGAAAGCTGAGATAATTTCTAGGAATTAAAGTTTCCAGGACTGCTAATGCTCTTGTTTTATCTCAAAGGAAGTATGTATAAGATCTTCTACAGGAGACTGGGATGCTTGGAGCTCGGACCACTGATATGCCCCTAGATCCTAATGTAAATTGGGATGATGATGAATCTCCCATATATCCTGACAGTAAAAGATATAGGAGACTGGTTGGCAAACAAATCTATTTGACTATTACTACAACTGATATTTCTACCGTTGTTGGTCTTGTTAGCATGTATTTTGACAAGCCTAAACAGTGTCATTGGGAAGCACTATGTCATATCTTGAGGTATCTGAAGAAATCCGCTGGTAAAGGTCTTTTCTATAGAAAATATGGTCATTGTTCTCTTGATGGCTACTCTGATTCTGATTATGCTGGAAGTAAGATAGACAGAAAATCTACTTCTGGTTACTGCACATTTGTTGGTGGAAATCTTGTCACCTGGAGGATCTGCCTTAGTTAACGGAACGCCGGTGGCAAGTGCAACAGCTAAGTCATTCCGGACCTTGTTGAGATCCTTCTGAGTGGCTTGTTCCAAATGGCCATGCCCTCCCTGATCTCCCTGATGGAGACTTGCAAACTGATAGGACCGTCAAATGAGTCAGACTCCTCAGTGTTGGCCCCTCCGACACGTTTCTCCAACTCCAGAAACTTTGCCTCAAGAATGGCATAGAGTTCCTCCATTTTGGCGGGCCTGTTGCTTTCCTCTCCTTTTTCACCTTTCTCGTCCTTCCCCGCCATGGCTCTCCCTGATATATATATATATATATATATATATTGAGGGTTTTACTCATCCTTTACTCTTTTTCATGTCCTATTTTCACTTCAAATCTTCCTTTTTTCTCGCTTCCACTTAGTTGGTCAAACTGGGGGTGTCACTAGCTTTGCTGCTGCGGTGAGATGATGCTGGAGATGCTATTCGTGGAAGTGGTAGAAGCATCACCTTCCAGTGGCAACCAAGCCAGGCAGCTGGCAGCCTTTACCAAGTTGAGGCAACTACGAATTGGAGAAATGTACAAGGATTAGGAAACTTGATGCTAGACCTGTGTGCAATACATGATTGTACTATCATTTTCTATTTGAAAACTTAATACCATCTGCTGCTAAATTGTTGTATTATGTTCTGGGTCCACGCGACATTGATCTCAGACTTCGTTTAGATATCATGGTCTTTTTATTTGGAAAAAAAATTCCAGTTTGGTTTTTAGTAAGTTGTTTCATTGAAATCATGGCGGTTCAGACATGCATGTACTAGTTGTTAAAAACTGTAGAATATTGAAGTGCAATGTTAACTAAAGGAAGTTCCAAGCATGGAACTAAATGTTGTTGACATGGGGTGAAATTTCGCCGATAATGTCGATGTCTACAGTCGACGACGTCGAATCCATGGAAACATCCTTATTCCACAATATCCTCGACATTTCGTCAAAGTTGTCAACATTTCCCCATATGTCGGCGAAGTTGACCCAAGTCCATACAAAAATTCCATAATGTCGTTGACATTTATATAAGTAGTCGAAGTTGGCGACATTCTTCTGGTATTTTGTGGAGTTGGCTGTGTGAGGGGGAAGAAGTGTTGGAGCTTGAGGTAAGATGATTTTGATGTTATCTTTTGCTATTCTAAGCTTATAGTAATAGACCGACCCTCTCTCTGCTAAATCTACCATAGATTTACACTATTTGTATGTAGTTTGTTTGTTGTCACAAACTTTATATATGGAAGAACTCCGTAGTTTGGAGACGACTGTATGTAAGCGTGCATTTATCTGCATATATAAACCTTATGGATGGCTATATGTAAACATATATAGTGTTTTTTAGCTAGATTTGATGAAATATGTCGATTTTCATCACAAAATGACTATTTTTAGCTTAATTTTTGTCGAAGTTGCATCGAAGTTTGGTTGTAAAATTCCTCGACATTTCCACAAACTTCCATGTCCGCACTTGCCGAAGTCGGCTCGAAGTCGAAGTCCTGTTCCGTGGTTCCAAGGAATTTGAGCAACCATTTGGGTGACAATTAACGTCATACAATCTTACATTGAAATTTTGGTGTCCCTACATTTGGATGTCATACTTAGCTAGGGACTAGATTCACAGGCTGCCCGAATTTGTCATGCTGTATTCACCTGCAGTATATACAAAATAATTCTACAGTAGAATTATTTTGCTTTTATTTTATCCTTACCATTTCGTTCTTGATTTTTTAACTAATTCCTGTAGCTTTACAAATTGGAAAGTATAATTTTTGTATAAACTTAAAGGAGAAGGCTCTCGGAAGCTCAAATTGCTACCTTGGAGATATTTCAATGGCAAAGTGCAAGGACAGAACAGAAGATTTCAAGGATGCTGTTCAGTCTGTGGCTCGCTCTTCAGGATACACTGAGGTTTGTGCTTCCTCTTAATGCTTTACTTGTTCTTTTTGGTAAACTAGTGGCAATAAAATTCTTTATTTAATTTAATAATAGATGCCCATCATGACCATATAAAGTCATCTGAACCAAGTTGGCGTGGTGATACACTTTCTATAAAGTGAGAATAGAATTGCGCTGGTTTAAGTTGATAATAATTATAAACAAAGTGGGTCATTAGTTTTCTTATTCCTCAAGACTCTTGACATCTTCATGAATCGAGCAATGGACCAAATTGGCTTATAGTTGTCTGCTAAATATCTTTTGGTTATGTTGTTTCTCCCTTTGTCTCGGCAAATTATGATTATTCTTCAATATTGGCTAGGTGCTTTAACAGTGATTCGTAAAAGAAGCAATAATTAATTGCAGGGAGTTTATTGCTACTAGTTTACAGTTCATGCAATGGATGGGGACAAAGAAAACAGCTGAGTTCTTACCTAAATGTGCATTTTGAAGATTTAAGAACAAAACATAATAAAAATTGATTAGCTTTTATGAGTAGTCTATTTAGCTTAAGTATTACTAACTAGCATAAACTTAACGAAATTGTTTTTATATAACAGGGGGCTATACTTAGTTGATTGTTCTTGTAATGTTCTTCTGTCTCTTCATCAGTTCATCCTCTCAATTCCCTATGCCCTCTCCTTTTCCCTCCACCATCAAGGCCACCATTGTGATCGTGATCATTACCTCGCTTTGTGATCCTTCCCCCTTCATGTTCTTATAACTTATCCTACCTCTTCTTTCTTTTTCTTCAACCCCTCCACCTGATGTGTACCTTATGCATCTTACTGCTAACGACACCACACCAGACTGTTGAGAGAGTGAAGGTGTATGGTGGAGACTGCAATGCACGTCGTGAAAATCTCATTTATGGCGGTATTCTTAAATGGGGGATTCACTTTGGAGTAAAGAGTAATGAAAAAAGTGGTGACAAGCAACAATCTTCATTGCCTAAATCACTAGTCTTTGAAAAACCCATAGAAATCCCTCTCTCTCTTCCCATCTCTCCCCCATTATAACTATCCACCCTCGTCAGCATCCACTTATTTGTGTGTGTGACCTGTAGACCCCCCCTCCCACCCCAAAAAAAAACACTTTAAAGCAAGGTTTTAGAACCGAACCAGTGAAGTATGTAGATCACTAGTCATTGGCCATGAAAATCCTTCTCTCTTTCATCTCTATATTATTTACTACTATCCACTGTCTCCCTTGTCGGCCTCCCTGTGTGTGACCTCTAGACCCCCCCCCCACCAAACACACACACTCAAAGCAAATATTAAAAAAACGGTTCACGCGAAGCTTAAGCGGTCAGCTGAGTAGCAGTGTCAGAATTACTGCTGAAGTGGCCCGCTGAGTGGATTATAGTGAAGCGGTCTCTTTGAACAGTTTTCCCCACTTTGGGCTGCTTAAGTGGGACTGGTTAGCCGGGTTATTAAGTGCGCTTTTGTAAGAAAGTAGTTGGGTTGGCAGTACAGTAATCATGCAAGGGCTGTACTCACTGTATCGGAATGTTCAGATGGTGATGTCATCATAACATCATAAATAATTTTTGAAAATATAAATATATATCTAGGCGATAGCATTGGGAAGCATACTTTTTAAGGTTTAAGAGAATGCACAAACATAGCTACATCGGGCACCACCATGATCATTGATTTTGTAGGAGCAAGAGAATCAATTGAATTGAGGAAATCATAGTTGTAGTAGAAATAAGAAAGAGTAAGCAAAGAATTAGAGCAAATGAAGAAAAGGGTCACCAAATCAGCATATGAAGAGGCACACGGTAGGAAACAACAATGTGCACCGGCACAAGCTACACAAAATTGGAACCCAACAACAGTGGCAGGGGCCGCTATGATATTTAAAGGAGGACAAGGAAGAGAATTAGAGGAAGAGGGGGAGGCAGACTAGTAGCAATCAGCAACAGATGCAGCACATAACTATGACTGCTGCTGCTGGAGTTAGCTACGGAAACAAGAGGGGCTGCTGGAGTCACCGGTGGCAGGGCCTGTGGCGCGGCTTGTCATCAGTAATAGGCTCCCCTCTAGGGCAGTGGAGTTGGGGAATTGCTGGCTATGTAGAAGTTTGGGCGGTGTTTCCCTATTGAAACAGCCTACACATGAGCGGAACACAGGGATCAAATTCACATTTTTGGCTAACCGGTCGGTTGGATGTAATCCGGGCCGGTCTGCCGGTTCAACCCGTGGGCTCAAATTGAACCACCACAGTCACTGGTTCTTGGTTGAATTGACCGGTTCAGTTCAGTTCTGACAACCCTGTATGAAGTGCACCTCTCTATCCTTAGCAGTGAGCATTTCAAAGATCTTCTGTTGGCCATGGGGTCTTAGTTCTGCTGCAATTAATCAAGAGCCACTCAGAAGGCACATCTCATATTTGAAGGTTGTTTTGGCTGTTAAAAAAGCCATATTATGTTCACTTGAACCATGCAAGCGGTATTCTTACTGGAAGTCCTTTCCAACTTATCCTACATCTCGTGATCCAACCTGCGTCTTTTAGGACAGTAAAAACTCAGTTCTGAATTTATTTGTAGTTTTTTAAAATCCGGAATTGTGTACATTCTTCAGATAACAATCAGCAAAGTACATACAACGTTACAAAAAAATCATGTAGAATACAAAAATATTCGTGTAGGTTTTTGGTTTCTAGGTACCCACATTAATTGTATGCAGGAAACATGTAGTATCCAATTCTAACTCATCTATAGTAAGTTTAAATGGATATTTAGTGAGATTCAGAATTATCATTGCATCAACAGGGATGCATATGCTTGTGTGTTTGCGTATGTGTATATTTAAATTTCATCAAGACTGCCTGATTGATGTATGGATGCTTGAGAAATAAGGAGCCATGATGGCACCATTTTAGCTTCTGGAACCCTAGAAAGGTGATGTGGAACACATCGTGAAGAAGAACAAAGATTATAAAACCGAAATAATATATTTCTCAAATCATATTCAACTGCTCGGATAAAGGCCCCAAGACTGGCTTTTATAAGACTACATGACAAGTAATTAAAATAAACTTTTATTCAATAAAATTCGGAATTAAATAAAACCTAAAATAAAGAAAAGTATAAAAAATTTATGATTCAGTACATTAACTAGATAATCTGCACTTAGGTCCCTAAATATAAAAATAAAGTAAAAACAAGTAGAATAAAGCCTTTTACGTCCTACATCAAAAGGTCAACTACATGGGCCTCACCTGAAATTTCCACGAAATTGTCAAAATTTCGGCCGAAATTTTTGTTTCTGTGGCAATTTGACATCGAAATTGACTGACGAAACTCTCGAAACAGGCAGATCATAGTTTTTTTTTCTATGTTTTCATATATCATGTACTACCTAAAGCATATTTTTTTTGCACAGTTTTATATATTTAAGTCTAGATATTGTGCTTGCAAACTATAATGACTTAATTCATTGATTTCACCTTTTAAAATTAACATAAAAAATCCCCATCGAAATGCCCATTGAAACAGGGTCATTCACTAAAAAATGATGAGGCCCCACCCCCACATATCCAATATGAAATATTATTACATATTTGAGTAGATTTAAACTAGTAGATCATTATTGTTAAATTTCATAAATTAATTCGTTTAATTTTTCGTCGAAACACTAGGAACACATTTATCGAAATTTCTGTCGAAATTTGTCGAAATTTCTGTTTCTGTGGCCACCAAAACGACATCGAAATCAGACATTTTCTTCCTTGCTCTAATTCCAACAGGAGTACCCCTTGCTATTGTGCGTTGGACGATTCAGAATTATGGGTCATGTGCCGCTGAGCATATTTAATATCCACATAGTTGAGTAAATCAGTTAGTTTGGCAAAGGATGCTCAGCTGCTGAGGTAACAGCTCGTTTTATGGATCTCTCGTTTGGAGGCTCGCACTGCTAAAATCTGAGTGTTAGATACGATAGTTGGAGGTTTAAGCGGTGCTATGCAGATAGTGTGTTCCCAAAAAGTGTCCATTCCTAACAATTTTGGATGATAAATAGATGTGAGGAGACAACTGTACGCTTCAAAGAGATTATAATGAGCAATCGCTTGAGCTTCTGTAATCCTACTAGCAAATAGAAAGGTTAACCACATGAACCTCACCTTAATCAACCAATCCTTCCTCATGAGGAGTAGCTTCAAATCTGATTCAAACATGTTGGATGATTCTCATTTATGGGCCATTGGCTGCTGAGCATATCAAACATCCTCGTTATGAGTAAATCAGTAAGTTACCTCATAGCCAGGCTCACCATTGTAAAGACCCAGGGTGCGCTGTACTTCTGCGTAGCTGATTTTATCGACCGTTCACTGGGGGTCCACACTGCCAAAATCTGAGTCTTAGACTAAGGTATGATAGGTGGAAGGTGCACTGGGTGCTATGTAGATTGAGAGTTCCCCAAAAGTTTCCATCCCTAACCTTTTTGAAGTATAACTAGATGTGAGGAAACAACTGTGCGTTTTAAAGATATTATAAAAAAGCAATCCTCTCTTTGAATAAAAGAGAATATTGGTTGGATATGTGCATCCGTTCCATTCTCTGATATCCGGACATCATTGAACATGGCCATTATTGTCATGTGTGTGTGGGGTGGAGGGCTCGTCAATTCCTAGAGATTGGGATAAGTGCATAGAAATTCACAACTTGCTATATTTGATTTTTGGGAGTGTAGTGCCTGTAATCTATACTTTAGAGGAAAAGCCTGTACAAATCACAATTCAAAATGCAAAGAATATAGTGACTGCACTTGAAAGCCGAGCAAGCGATCAATGAGCAGTAACAGGGGATGAGCAGAATAAGAAATGTATTAAAACATGGTCCCAATGTCAGAGACGATAGGAAGTTCTGAAGGTCACTTGGTGGAAGGACTCCGTCTATCTTATTTTTTCTCTCGATACGTCAAATTTAGTGATGTTCGCTTTGTAATGAAGCATTGGGTAGGATCTCAAAGGGAATGGCTACTAGTTTTCTTTATGAAACGCTCATATCCGAAAAGCTGACAAGTATTCCTTTCCCGTGGTTTTACAGCAATGTTACCATGCGTTGATAGGATTTGTTTATACTTTATACATACTGGTTTTCTAGATATCACAATGTATCAACTGTTGTTTTGTTGGAAATATAATGACGGTGCTTACTGTTTATCATCTGAAACAATATGGGATTGTGGAATTCACATGCAGCACAGTTGCTTTAAAATCATCCCACAGAAAGGTCCACATAAAGTTTTCACATTGTATTTTCATTTTCTGGATATTGGTTTTGTGGATCAGAGTCCGTCACATTGAAAAAATTACGAAATGCCTAAGTGAAATAGTTTACTTATAAGCGTCAGTTTGGTTTTTCATAGCATTAGAATATATTCTGAATGTTACCGTTTTTTGGAAACTCACCTGATGTTATGCTTACTGTTTAGTGTTTACTGACATAAGAATATTGTTCCTCCAGTCTGAAATGGCTACATTGCTGACATCCTTAATTATGCACAAGCCCATGCAGAGATCTTCTTTTATGCTGGCTGCTCTCAAAACGGTGAGTTCATTTTCTGATTTTGTCAAACTAAGCTGTTACGTGATGCTTGGTTGAATACTTACTGATGTTTTTACCTGTATGTTGTCCTCTCTTCTTGAAGTCGAGAACACCACCACCCCAACCCACCCCCACCCCCCCAAAAAAACACACACACACACACAAACACACACACACACACACAAAAAAAAAACAAGCAAAAGAAAAGAAAAGACAACAAAAAGGAAGTACTTACACTTCAACCATACTGAAGAGTAGTATGTGCTATACTAAAATTGAAATACAGATTGTAGTCAGTTGCATTATAATTTATAAGAATTCATTGCAATTTATTTACTTAATGTAAAAATAGAACTATTGCCATTTGACATTTGGTAAGGCCAGTCACCATTTCTTTCTTTGGTGTTTTATTATTTATTATGCGGAAGAACTCAATTCCAAATATCTTGCCACAAGCTGGTTCAACCTAGCTGGTGAACATGTTTGTTAGTTGATGGAACTTGTGTACCTACCTACTGGAAGCATGTGGAATTGGGAGCAGATAGGCCCCTATTGGATCTTTGGGTGAGGTGGTAATGATATTTTGTAGCAAAAATACCTGTATACTGAGACACCAAAGGTAAACTATAACTGTCTAGGTGGCTAAGGGTGGCCTCTAGGACAGGTTTACCTAGGTGCCCATTTTTTTTAGTTTAAAGTTTAATATGTGTTTATGTTTAGTTTACGCTAACATACACACCAAGCGTCAAACATATACTTAGGGCATACGAAATTTCCCTACATTGATCTCAATGAAGACAGGGTTCTCAGAGGTTTCTTAGCCCTTCCGTCTGAATCAATTAACGTGAGATATCAAGAGGAAATTGGTCAGGTCACATGAAAACTTGAATTTCGGCAGGGTAGTTGAACTAGCATCTTTTGAATGTGCATGAATAATTACTTAATTAGAAAGCCTTAACAAGAAGTGTATAATTGGTACATATTCAGACAGAAATTGTAGTTACTATAGTTGATTTTAATGCATTTCATAAGGCATTTGTTGGTAAGTACTTATTTAATATATATTTATATTTTGTATATGATTACTCGTAACAAATATCAACTTTTGGATTCATTATATATATGCAATGACGTCATCACATTCTATGTTGGATTCGTTATTTCATTAGGTTTTGTACTATATCTACACAATTACTTATGTGATTTACATTCCACGTCTATATAGCCCCCTTCCCAGTGAAGTTAAATGCAAATTTCATGAATCATTATATTTTTTATAGTTAAATGTTATATATGATTTGTATACGATGTACTGATGTATTTGGGTCTGCTGGGACAACTCGACAATTGGACTGGGAGTATGTGACCAGGGAGCTTTTCTAGCTCTCCACCTGGCGCTTGAAAGCTTTACTATAATATTACTGTAGGGATACATATTTTAATTGTCAGTTGATGTAGACACAAACCTTTAATGTTAAACAGCACTAGAGCTAAGAATACACATTGATTTCTAGAATACCCACAATACACAAGCCTGAGGAACTTTTTGGTAAATAAAAGCAATAATATATATGGAATATGGCTTAGATAACAATATTTATTAAGTGTTGGAAGTAGAAGTAGTTTGGAAAATTGATGTAAACAGAACTGATATATGCGATCAATGAGGATGACTTGTATGCAAAAATAATTAAACATGGCCTTAAGTTTCCAAAAGCTTTTTATGACTTGCCTTCTGCAAACTGTACACCACTTGGACAAATCTACTTGATTGTTGAAGAAACCATGAGATGACCCACCGTGAAAATGCTGGTCCTAATAATCTGCTAGTCAGATTTAACCATAATCTTACTGTTAAATGATGCATAAATGCAAATTAGATAGGTATGCTTTCAATCAATGCCTTTTTTGGAGTTACAATTTACTTGAAATAATTTTTTTTTTCCTGATTGTATAGCTTGAAAGCATTGGGACATTGGATCATTTCATTACAAAACATCGTAAGGATTATATTGATCTGCATCGGTCAACAGAGCAAGAACGAGACTCCATTGAACATGAGGTAGTTCATAACCTTTCTACCTTAAATTTTGTGGTCCTATGCTCCCTTCAAAATCTGCCTTGAGAAAATCACAATTGTGCTGCTGTTTTACGTCCAGAATATTAATGATATTTCTTTCGATTTTGCTTTGCTTTCCTTTGAGGAGTTGATATAACATGACAACTTATACTGGGAGGATTATTATTATCTTTCTACATTGAAAAACTAGGACAACTGAAATGTATGAAATTCAAGATAGAGAGAAAAGGCAATGAACCTTGGTAGTAACTTACCTTGCAATTAGTTCTGTTCTGAGAGTAAACCTGAACATTGCCTGGATCAGATTTGGGACCCCCAGTTCTATAGTTGCGTTCAAATAAAAAAGTAGTATAGCTGACTCTTTGTAAACAGATAGGGCCAGCTTGGGCTTAGACCAACTTGGGTACTGCTGATAATTTTTAGTGTAACCACATACCCTGCTGATTGCATGAACTTATTTTCTGTGGAAATCTGAATCATAAAGTATACCAGAAAAGATAGGCGGGGCTCTCAAATAGCATAAGTGGACATTGTTCTTGGCAACAAATAAATTTACAACTTATGGGAAACAACCAACTAAACATTCAATCCGCTTTGCTTGGAAAAAAGTGTATTATGGTGTAAATAATTTACTATAGATACATAGAGGCTTTGTTCCAATTATATCTCACAAAAAAGAAACCGAAAATTAAAATTGGGGTTAATGACAAATGTATCTTATGCTAATGCATTATACCCAAACAATTTATCATGTAAAATATTCAACAAAACATTGTCTATGTTATTTAACTTAAAATTATAGAATAGGGTTCAAAATTTGTTGCAGTTAGCACCTCCTTTGACTTTTGATTCCCGCAGATGTTTCTCTTTCTAACCAAAGAAAAACTAGTTCACCTATAGTATTTCCTAATGTCAGAATAATTATACAGATAAGGACCTATATGAGTTTAGGCCTCTTTTCAGAGTTCAAACTCAAAAAAATATATTAGCTTGTACTTCCATTGTGTCAATTATCATTCCAATGATGAACCCGCCCCATAATTACAATCACCAAAGGACATGTAATCTTCCTTAGAGTACACTTCTTCCTTCAGCTCTTCTACATCTGTTTTCGCTCATCTTATCTGTTGCTACTGCTACCCATCAAGCCATCATGGCATCAACTTCCCTTACTCTATCCATCTTTCCTTAGTCGCCATCTCTTCTCCCCCTTTTCCTCTCTACTGCTACTTCTAGCACGTAGCAGATGGAGGGAAAATAAGATTGGCAGAGAGAAAAGGGTGGAGAGGATGACGGATGTAGCACATAGTAGATGGAGGGAAAAGGAAAATGGCCGATAGAAAATGGTGGAGAGGGTGGCAGATTCCCTTGCGTATCTACATTGGCATCACAGTGGGCACTGCTGCCATCCATTTCTAGTATCAAATTTGTCAAGGTCATATGTGGTCGACTACTGTGGTAATCATTTCTATGGACATCTGATGTAGGATATCCTGTTTATCTAGAGCCTGTCTATTGGCTAGGGTTTGGCGCCTCTCAGTGATTTAAAAAACGGCCCAGGCGGCCGCTTAAGCGGCCGCTTAATTGGCCATGACCCTCATCCGCCTAATTTAGCCCCTAAGCTCCCGCTTAATCGTTTTGAACATAATTGCCCGCTTCACCTGCTTTTCACCCGCTTTTTTTCCGTTTTTTTTCCGCTTTTGTTTAAAAATCCTAATGTAAGCATCTAACATTAATTAATTACATAGTCCAAGTAGTGTTGACTATAATATATGAAACTTGTATACATTAAATGTTCTATGATATAGCTAGTCCTAATTTACAATGTATACTTTGGTGTAAGCTGTAATAATTGGTACTTCTGTAATGCATCTAAGTAAATATCATATTGCTCTATTATACTACTAATGCATGATTAGTTTTACTGATTTCCTTGCTGCTTTCAGTGATTAATGATTGGTACTACTGGTTAGTATTACTTTAGTGATTACTTTAATTCAATAATTCATAGTTTGTTTTTTACAATTACTAATCTGCTTGCTGATTTTAGTGATTAGAGATACTGATTAATAGTAAAGTATTGATGAATACTTAGTTAATTGCTGATTTACTGATTAGATATGTATCGAAGTTCCTTATAAATATATTTTTAATATACACATACATGTAATTTTGTATAAAAATATATAAAATTTAGACTCCCGCTTTTTCAAAAATCGCCCGCTTAATCGCCCGCCTACCACTTAATCGGTTACAGGGTGCTGTCCGCACGCCTCCCGCTTCCCTCTTTCTGATACCTTGGCGCCTCTTGATTACAGTGCATCATTAGTTGTTTTGTATCTATGTTCGTCTTTCATTTTGTTCTTGCGTCTTGGTTGTCGTCTGGGGTTTATTATGCTATTGTTTCAGTTTTAGGACCTAAGTTAATATTGCAACTTAATTGTAAGTTCTTAATTAATTAGTATTTGATTCTTATGTTAGTTGGGTCTTGAGTGGAAATACGTCAATTAGGGCTTCCCACGAGTTATCTAAAAATACCTTTTCCCGAGGGGTATTGTCCAATAGTGTTTAGCAATATGAGAGTTTTGTTTTGCAACGTGGTTTGCATCATCCCTAATACAAGGAGTTTCTGCCTCTTTACTAGCCTAAACCCTACTCTCTCCTCTCTCGAGGGGTGGGGGATTGCAGGAGGGGCAGAGGCTAGTGTCAAGGTAATTGTGGCTTGTGGAGCTAGTGGAATAAGCACTAAAAGGGGTTTTCCACAATGATGGAAGGGCAACTAAAGTGTCCTAGACAAAGAAGGATAAGGGCAAAAAATGTGTGATTTTGACTTTTTCACTTTTTAAGGATAAATTTGTGCACTTTTTAAGTCTTAAACATAAGTCAAATGCTTTGTTATTTTTGCTAAATTTGGGGTGGATGTTGGATCCTGGTATGTGATCCGTCTCTTTTATTATAAACAATTGATAAAGGCTGAAAAACATAATATTATGATGAAGGTTTTAGTTTTATTTTTTGTTTCAGGTTATAAGGTATAAACTAGTGTGGATATACTTGTCTACCCACTACCCAAAAGCTGAAGGGTAGCTATTACAAGCCATTTTGACACTACCTGTGGATTGCATTAATGGGTAGGGTAATAGTATAGAATTTGACTGCATTTATTAACTTGTTCACTCAAAAACAATAGTTTTACACAATGTTTCACAAATCGTTAAAGAGGTAAGCGGTAAGCGCGCAAACAACATCTTCGAGCTGGTTAAGCGGTAATCGGGTAATTTTTGAGAAAACAGGTTCTAGTTTCCTATATAATTTTATACAAAATCACACATGTGTATATAAATACTATACTTTTTGGAACTTATATACATACATATACATATACATACATACATACACACACACACACCAACAATATAAAACACCCAAATAGTTTTAAACCCAACTATAAAATAGATTATAGCTATGATATAGTAAACAAATGACTTGCAATAGATAAAACACCCTACATACATGATACAATTTGCTAAATTGTAAACAATAGACTTATCATGGATACCTTACTAGCTTACTGTTGTATACTTATATTTGCATATCATCAATTAGTCATACATTATAGCAGTACATTTAATCAAAGTATGTGTAAATAGTGGTATATTGGGAGAAGGAAACGACCTAAAACGCAGGTCTCTCCATGACTTGTATATATATGGAAGCAGTTTCTTACAATTTTGCATGTAGACCCTTACTTATCTACTTATTACAAGAAGGTCCTGTGTACACCATATTAACACCCCCTCAAGCTGGAGCATGTATATCATATGCTCCTAGCTTGTTACATAAGAACTAAACCCGATAACCATTCAAAGACTTAGTGAATAAATCAGCTAACTGATCTTCAGACTTGACAGGTGATAACTGGATCAAACCCTCCTGGAACTTTTCTTTGAGAAAATGACAATCAACTTCTATATGCTTCGTTCTTTCATGAAAGATAGGATTTTGGGCTATGTGGACAACATGCTGATTGTCACACTTCAACTCCATGGGACTACTCTGACCAAAGCCCAATTCTTCTAATAGATGTTTGACCCATAATAACTCACAACTGGCTAAAGCCATAGCTCTATACTCTGATTCAACACTAGATCTAGCAACAACTGTTTGCTTCTTACTTTTCAGATTACCTCCCACAAAGACGATAGCCAGAAATAGACCTCATGTCAATGCTAGATCCTGCCCAATCTGCATCAGAAAAACCCTGAAATCTCATGTGGTTATGATTTTGGTACAATAGTCCTTTCGTAGGAGACTTCTTCAAGTATCTCAGAATGTGCATGATAGCCTCCAAGTGACTAGTGCATGGCTTCTCCATGAATTGACTAACAACATCGGTGGTAAAGGCAATGCTAGGTCTGGTGACAGTCAAATAATTCAATTTTCCAATAAGCCTTCTGTAACACCAAAGGTCATCAAGTGGCTCCCCTTATTCCACAGATAATCAGATCTTAGGGTCCATTGGACTCTCTACTGGCTTAGCTCCAAGCATATCTGTCTGTGTAAGACGATCTAGAACATACTTTCGTTGTGAAGTGACAATTCTAGCCTTTGATTTGGCTACTTTAATCCCAAGAAAATATTTCAGGTTGCTTAAATCTTTTGTTTGAAACTTGCCCTGAAGAAAGTGCTTGAATTGTTCAATACATTGTCTATCATCACCAGTGATCACAATATCATCAACATAAACTAACAGAAATGTACATCCAGAATCATGTTGCGGGTAGAAAATAGAGTGGTCCATGATGCATCTGCGGGGACCAAACTCAGAAAGAACACAACTAAATCTACCAAACTAAGCATAAGGTGATTGCTTAAGACCATAAAGAGACTTGTGGAGTCGACAAATCATACCAGACTCCCCCTAAGCAAAAAACCCTGGTGGTTGCTCCATATAGATCTCTTCATTCAGATCGCCATGTAGAAAGGCATTTTTGATATCAAGATGATGCACGAGATAAAAGAAGTTGAGTACAATTGTGACTAAAGTACTCTCGAGCATTGTCAGTGCAAAGGATATGAATATGCTTGTCATAAATATTTTCAACTTCTTGGTAAAAAGATTGGAAGATGGAAAAACTTCAGATCTGTCCTTTATCAAATATAACCATGTGACTCGTGAGTGGTCATCTATAAGGGTGACAAAGTACCTATATCCAAGTTTGATGGAACCCGAATGGGACCCAGACATCTGAGTGAATCATATGAAAAGGCGATTTTGCTCTATTTTGGGTTCTGGACCTGAATGGTGATCGTTGGTGCTTACCTAGCTAACATGACTCACAATCTAGTTTATCCAAGTTGCACAACTTAGGGACCATCATTTTCAATTTGTCTGACGCCATATGACCTAGATGACTATGAATATGTAGAGGAGATGCAACTACACACGTTTTTGGAGGGTCACCAAGGTAGTAACTATAGGTGGAGAAGAGGAGACGCAACTACACCCTTCGCCAATAGTCTTATGCGTCTTCAGATCTTGTATAACACAACAATCAGGCAGAAATATAACAACTTGAAGTGAACGGGTGAGATGACTGATGGATACTAAATTGAAAGGGAACTTTGGGATGCACAAGGCTAAATCAAGAGAGATATTTGGCAAGGGATTTATTGTTCTGATACCCCGAACAACAATTTTGGATCCATCATCAATAGTGACATTGGGTAAAGGCATTTTAGTGGGATGGATGGATATGATATGAGGCGTACCTGTCATGTGGTCTGTGGCACCTGAATCCAAAACCCAAGATGATGATGTTGCTCTGACGGACGGAGAAACACCCACAGATAATTCCACCTTCTGAGCTAGACGATTTGATGTGTTAGAAGCACGAAAATGCATCGAATATAGGTATTCATGCCTTGTCTCAAACTGACTTGGTGTAGCATAAACATAAGTAGCTTAGTATTCCAAACAATAATTCCTCAGTAGTTACCAATCAACATTTAGTAATCAACAACAACAACACAAAATAGTCAACAACAACAGTAGCAGTAGAATAAATGATTTTGGGACATAACAATAGATTATTGGACTGTATCCTTCTTATTTTGAGGCCTCACAGCTGTTAACAAGCCAGCTTGTTACAAATAACCTCAAGAAATGACAAAATGACAACGCTGAAATAGTGCTGTTTGGCACTATGCTACAGTAACAGCGGTCAGAAGGAAAGGAGCAGCGAAAGGAGTGATAGAGAGAGGGAATAACATGCTTGACCGATGGAACACTTGGGGAAGAAGAAGCTCCAGACCCCTCCAAAAAGATTGGACATGAACGGGGTAAATTCCAGGAGAAAGAAGAGGTCTGGGCGCCACCTATAGGCCTGGACTTGAGTCAAAAAGTTGCTTTAATATCCTCCTTATGAGAGCTATCTTTAAGGACAACATTGACAACCATCTGCCTGGAGAAAGGAGAAGCCGTAGGAGTTTCTCCAAAGAGACGTAGACCCAACCACTAGTACCTAGAGGCTTCTTTGAGCTTGTAGAAGAGGGACTTGGGGCTGAAGGTCCCTAGAAAAAATCATTGAGGGAGCAGTTCCCTTTTTTGTGGTCCTCGTGCTACAGTAATGCACTGTAGCACACGCCCAAAGTATGACAGTATCAAAGGGCCTGCTGTTGGACTTCCCCAAAAACTAGGGTAGAGAGAAGAGCGGACGACGACCACCTCCTCTTTGACTATTTTTTTTACTAGAGGTTAAATCCTTGAAGCTCGGATACCATGTAAACAATGGTATATTGGGAGAAGGAGACGACCTCAAACGCAGGTCTCTCCATGACTTGTATATATATGAAAGGTGTAACTTACAATTTTGTATGTAGACCCTTACTTATCTACATAGTACAAGAAGGTCATGTGTACACCATATTAACAATATGCATTCTAATTAAGATAATAGTTACATATGCTTTACTTATATGCATTACAGTAGTATCCTATTATCACGATTTACATACAAAGTATGCATTCTAAACTTGAATTACGACTAGAACATGAAATGTATATAAGTTTAATATATTGTAGTCAGTAATACTTGAACCATATAATTTACTCAATGTTACAGGCTTACAAAAGTATTTAAGAAAAGGGTAAAAAGCGGGCAAAGCAGGAAAAAAGATGGCAATTTTTGTAGATCCGCTTAATTGGTGCTCAAAGGCAAATTTAAATGGCTGAAAGGTTGCGGCCACTCAGAATGTTTTTTCAATACAGTGGTTTACACCTAGAAATTGGATTTCATATTAGCTGTAATCGGTAGAATTCCACTCCTCCTGGCTTTGGTACGTTTCACCTCTTCTCCCCTCTTCAAGGTTGTTTCCTCTTACCCTTGTGATCTCTTCCTATTTCCCTCACCCTACTCAATTTCTCTTCCTCTCCTCCCCCTTTTTCTGCATTTTCATGTCTTTGTGTTGGCTACCAAGCCAACCATATATGAGCCAAGCAATGATCATTACTTGTAAGGCTTAGCTGCATTACACCTCTTCTTTTGCATGCTTTCATTGTTAACTTAGCTTGACTCTTTAGTTAGGCATATGCGATGGAGTAGATCGTTGCACAATTGCACCCTCAGATAGGTTGCTGGATTGAGGTTCCTCCACTTCTTTTTTTCCTCTTCTAATCTTGCTAAGCTGAAGTTGGCTCTTGCACTTACAATGATTTTGGTTATTATAAGCAAATAATGCCAATTGACCTATTTATTATCTTGGGATGTTGACGTCAAGTAAGCACAAACACGTTTCTAGACTTAGACATGGATACCGACACGGACACTGCAGCAGATGAGGAGAAGTTCTCCATGTTTTAATGCATATATGTGTATGTATAATGTAAGTATGTATGGGAATTGATCATAAAAAACATGTATCGGAATAGTTTGTTAACTATCCATAATTATGTACGTCTGTTTGTGCAATTATATATATATGAGTGTGTTTGTGTGTGTTGCGGGAACAATATGAAGTAGTCAACTGAACATGTTGGATTTTTTCAATAGCAACATATGAATAAATAAATGGCTTACAAGTACTCAATTAATTTATTAGACTGAAATGTGATTCATGAACTCTGATCCAGCTTAGGTTTTACAAATTGACTATATAATAAGATATCTTTTCAATTTTGATTGGATCTCAGCTTTGTGTTGCATTTTCTCAATGACTGGATATACTTATATAATGGCTGAGATTTAGAATTTACACTCAAATAAGTAGCAGCAGTAGCAGCTGTTACACTGTTGTGTCCATGTCATGTCTAGGTGTGTCCAGGCTGCAAAAGACCAACATGAATAGGACACGTCCTAGCCGTGGTCAAAATATTTTGGGGCATGTCTACGAAGTGGTGGTGTCCAAAACTTGTCCGACATGGACACGGGGGCTGTATAGAAGTATTTGTGCTTCCTAGGTTGACCTTATTTTCACCCCTAAACTTTTATTGAAACCTATATTTTTTCCAAAACAGTTTGATGTGTGTTTAAAGATTCAACATAAAAAATGAAGTCTTGATTCTTAATTAAATGCCGCATGTGGATTGTAGATTACACTCTAGATTTGGTTTTAGGGTTGATTCATACTTTGACTTCTTACTTACCTCCTGAAGTAGTTATTAGTGGGGACGGACCTAGGGATGTCAACACTTCAGGTTTGGGTCCACTTGCACTTGCCAAGATAATTGGTCAGTGAACCATGAAAGACTTGCTCCACAAACCCATCTACTCGTCCTCCTAAAGAGACTCTAATAGGTAGAAGGTTGACGTGGTAGATTACTGATTGATTGGTTTAACTAGAAAAAATCTTCAATTATTCACCCTGGTTTGGGTAGTGGAAATGTTTTTGTCGTTGTACCAGGTGAGAGCTGATGAGGAGTGCACTGAAAAGGAGACAGATCAATAGTTTATATTCATGCCGTAGCTCCATTATGTAAGAACAAAATGTCTGACATGGGCTTTTCGGTTACCTTTTGCATTGTATTCTGTGAAAACCGACATGGCGATTTTGTTGGGAGCTTAGCCTTGAGGGAATGTCACAAAACCCCAAAGCTCGTTGTGCCTTCCTTGTCCTCCAACTCATTGAGCTTTTGAGTCATTTGTTTTGGAGAAAATTCGTCTTCATCTATATCACTTCCTGCTGTGGATACTTCAGTCGTTTGAGATTGCATAGTCTATGACTGATCCTGAAGATATCACTGGAAAAGCCCCAGATGACTTTGTGGTACATCCAAATTCCTATACCATTATTAAAAAAGGGTTGGAATATGAATGGTGGGAAGAGCAAATTCATTCCACTTTCCATGGGATTTATATGTGGTATTTGTTACTGAATATGAGCTTGGGCTACTCCCAGTTGTAGTTGCTGCGGAAGTACTTGCTCTGGTTATTATAGATATACTGTGTTGTTTACTTGTGCTGCTTTGTTATTCCTGTAATATTAGTCCCATATTGCTTGCTTGTACTTATGTCTCTACTCTCAGTTGCTATATTAGAGACTACCCTGTAACCTGTTTTACTCACTAAATAAACAATTCCCTTACTATCTAGATGGTATCAAGAGCAAGTTCAACTTTTTCCCACCCACCCAGCCAAAATGAGGTAAGCCGTCAACCCCCTCCTCCCCGCCGCCGCCGCCCACCTCCCCTCCTTTCCTTCCCACCCGCCGCCACTCCCACCTCTACCACCCCTTGATGACAGCCATCAAAGTAGCTCAGAAACAACGCAACGAACTTCAGCTTGTTCAATTTTTGGCTGCTCTTCCTGCATCCTTCTCTGTGTGGTCGATCAGATTTTTTCTAGTGATCCCCTGCCTACCCTCAGAGATGTCCTAAAAAGAGTCCAACGACTACCATCCATGACTTCTGCTCCTGCTATTGAGCACCCTGCTCTCATTGCTCGCTCTGATGATTCAGGCCGTGGCCGTGGCCGTGGAGGACGACCTCCTCCCTCGGATGGTCGTGGCTCATCTACTCCTAGACGCGGTACTCCTCCCGGCCCTCGCTACTGCAATTGGTGTGGTTGGGACAATCATACTGATGATCGTTGTTGGATTAAACATGGCAAGCCCGCTTGGGCTAACCAGGCTTCTCCAGAGTCTACTGCTGACACTACCTCTGACACACATGCTGCTCCTGCAAACACAAACTGGCTTCGTTCTGAATTCGAGAAGATGTTCCAGGAGCGTATCACACAACTGCCATCCTCCTCTACAGCAGGACCCTCTGCTATGCTCGCATCTCCAACTTCCGGTAACAAAAAATGGTGTATTGATTCGGGTGCATCCATTCATATGGCCGATGACATTCTCCTATTCTCTGCTATCAATAAAACTACTTCTATCCCGTCTGTTACTGTTGCGAATGGTTCCAAAACTACAGTTTATGGCACTGACATGATTCCTCTTTCATCAAAACTACAACTAAATTCTGTTTTCTATGTCCCACAGTTTCCTGTTAATCTTTTGTCTGTAAGTAAGATGATAAAATAACTCAAGTGCTCTATTAAATTTCATCCTTCTGGCTGTGTTTGAACGATCTCCGCACGAAGACGAGGATTGGTTCGGGCCATGAAGGACCAGACGGGCTGTATTATCTGGATGGACCTCTTGCTGCTTCTGCTCCGCTATCTACTTCAGTGACTGGACTACAGTGGCATTTTAGACTGGGTCACCCATCAACTGCCAAATTAAAACATTTATTTCCTGCTATATCTGAGAATAGTTTTACTTGCGGAACTTGTATTTTGGGCAAACAAACTCGTTATGTTTTTCCTGCTAAGAAAGTTATTGCTTCTAAAGAAATTTTTGACATTGTTCATGCTGATATTTGGGGTCCTTGCTCCGTATCGAGTCACTCGGGTGTGAAATATTTTATGACTTTCATTGATGACTACTCTCGCATCTCATGGCTGTTTTTGCTTAAGGGTCGGTATACTGTGCTGGAAACTATTCATACTTTCTTTGCTGAAATTCACACCCAATTTAACAGACCTATTAAATTTTTTTGTACTGATAATGCACTTGAGTTCATGCAAAAATCTGTTACCTCCTTCTGTGCCGCTCGTGGGACCATCCATTAGACCACTTGCCCTTACACTCAACAAAATGGCGTAGTTGAAAGAAAAAACCGCCACTTACTCGAGGTTGCTCGCACTGTTCTCATACACTACAAAGTACCCCATCATTTCTGGCCTGAAGCTGTCTCTACGGCTTGCTATGTTATAAATCGCATGGCTTCCTTTGTTTTGGAAATTCAGGTTCCTTACGCCATTTTGTTACCTGATAAACCATTATTCTCTCTTCCTCGCATTTTTGGGAGTACTTGCTTTGTCAAAAAAATCTTCTTCCTGGACTCACAAAACTTGATGCTCGCTTGATCAAGTGTGTTTTTCTTGGGTATTCCCGTACACAAAAAGGCTACAACTGCTTTGATCCTATTAAAAATAGTGGTTTGTTAGTGCGGATGTGACCTTCTTTGACCATATGCCTTACTACTCTACTGATGGAGCAAAACAGTCTGCTGATATTATGGCCGCCACACCTTTACCTGTTATTGTTGAGGATTTACCTTCTCCTGATGTGTCTACAAAACGCCCATTGCAAGTCTATCAGCGCAGGTCAAAGAGAAACACTACTTCTAGGCCCCGGTCGAACCAACTCCTTCGTCTGCGGATGATCCGCCACCCAATGAGGTATTTTTTGACCTGGACCTTCCTATCAGTTTACGGAAAGGTGTTCGTTCTTGTACTCAACATCCTATCAGTAATTTCTGTTCCTCTGACAATCTCTGTGGTAGTTTTGCCTGCTTCACTTCTGTTTTGTTTGCTGTGACTCTACCTAAATCAGCGGAAGAAGCCCTTCGCATTCCTGCCGGGAAACATGCTATGGAGCAAGAAATGCATGCGCTCTACGATCGTCAGACCTGGGATCTAGTCGATCGTCCCTCTTCTTGCCATACCGTGGGCTGTCGTTGGATATTTACTATTAAATATCAACAAGATGGCACTATTGAACGCCTGAAAGCCATATTAGTTGCAAAAGGTTATACACAGACATATGGTGTTGACTACTTTGAGACTTTTTCTCCAGTTGCACGCTTAAATGTTGTTCGCATTCTGATATCAATTGCTGTGAATAAAGACTGGCCTCTGTTTCAACTCGATGTCAAAAACACTTTTCTATATGGAGATCTTCAGGAGGAAGTCTATATGGAGCAACCTCCAGGATTTGTTGCTTAGGGGGAGGACTTGTTAAACAGAGACTGGTAGGCATCTATGGTCTTAAACAGAGCCCACATGCGTGGTTTGATAAGCTCAGTCAGATCTTAATTACTTTTTTCTTTCGGCGATCACACAATCTGATCATTCTGTTTTTATTTGTAAGTCAGCAACATGACTTGTTATTCTTATTGTGTATGTGGATGATATTGTCTTATCTGGCAGTGATAATGCAGGTATACAGGCAACCAAAAATTATTTAGCACAACACTTCATCACCAAGGACATTGGCAAACTGCGAAACTTTTAAGGCATTGAGGTTGTCAGATCATTTGCAGGAATCTGTCTTTCACAAAGAAAATATATTCTGGATCTATTGCAGGAAACCAGCATGCTGGGCTGCAAGCCATCCAACACTCCTCTAGATCCTAATATGGATCGGGACGATGACAACTCTCCTCCTTATGATGATCGTCACCAGTTCCGGAGATTGGTAGGCAAGCTTATCTACCTGACGGTCACTAGGGCTGACCTAGCAGTTGTTGTAGGATTCATAAGCCGGTATCTTGATAAACCCTGACAGTGCCACTGGGATGCTATTTGTTACATCTTACGATATCTCAAAAGCTCGCAAAGGAAAGGTCTTCTGTATAAAAAGCATGGCCATTGCAATTTATCTGGATTCTCAGATTCTGACTATGCAGGAAGTCGATCTGATCGGAAGTCTACTTCTAGATATTGTACTTTTGTGGGAGGAAATCTAGTCACTTGGCGAAGCAAAATACAGATTGTGGTTGCTAGATCCAGTACCGAGGCAGAATACGGAGCCATGGCTCATACTGCATGTGAGCTTCTGTGGGTCCGTGACCTTCTACATGAGTTTGATATTGCTTATTCTAACCCCATTCCTATGTTCTGTGACAATAAAACCTCGATTTTTATTGCGAGCAGCCCCACTTTCCATGAACACACAAAGCATATTGAGGTTGATTGCCATTTTGTTCGGGAGAAAGTTCTATCTGGACACATCTGCACTCCATATATCAGCATTGACAAGCTTCTTGCAGACATCTTCACTAAAATTTTACCTAAAGCTCGGTTTCAGACTCTGATTGACAAGCTGGGCTTGTTTGACATCTACGCTCTAGCTTGAGGGGGAGTATAGGTATACTTTGTTGTTTACTTGTGCTGCTTTGTTATTCGTGTAATATGAATCCCATATTACTTGCTTGTACTTGTTTATTCCTGTAATATTAGTCCCATATTGCTCGCTTGTACTTATGTCTACTCTTAGTTGCTATATTAGAGACTACCCTGTAACCTGTTTTACTCACTGAATAAACAATTCCCTTACTATCCAGAGTTATCAAAGTACTTGCTGCAGTAGCTGTGGCTGTTGTCGAAGCACATGCTGTGCTTGTTGTGGAAGGCGGGAATCATCGATTACTATTGTTGATGGTTGGCTTCTTGTTGTTGCGGGGTCAACCCTGATGGTTGGTTAGACTATGGTTGAGAGGCTTGGAAGACTAACAATGGAGTTGGTGGCATCACCAGAGGTAAAACCTTAGAAAGATGTTGGAACCTAGGGGATTCCCAGGATGACACTTAGGTTGTTGAGTCCCATCAGTGCCTATTATGCAGAGAAGGTGGGGGGTTATATATTCACTGACTCTTTGTGAGTCATTGTTGTTAACGTTCAATATTGTGACTAGTGGGCTCACATCAGTTTATTGCGGCCTAGGTGCCCCAACATTTCCATCTTTGAGGATATATGTGTCCGGTGTTCCAATGCCCACTAGTATCCTCACAAAATCACGAGGACTAATACACTTAATCTCTTTTATGCTCAGATGTCTGTTCGGAAGTTAATCGGTTTATGAATTATTTATTTTTTACTTGTAAGTTGGGCCCAAGTGTGTCTTATCCCATTAGGGTTTTGTCTAAGTCTGTACGCTTCCCCTTCTCCTATATATAGGATAATGGTTTCTCTAATGGATTATATCGATTAGCCTTCTATTTATAACATGCTTTCAGAGCAATGATCCAACCCTAATCCGAACCAAGAGGAGAGAAAAAGAACTTATCTCGTCCGTGGGCGTGCGCAACCATTTCTTGGCTTGGTTGCGCACCTGGCGTCGGCAACTACTATGGCAAAACTTTGCCGCACCCCTTCTACCTTCCACTATCCCCTCCTTGCCTAAATCATGCCACTGTTGATCTTATTGCCGCTGACCTACACCTTCCACCCGTCAACGGCTACCACTATTGCAACAGTCCCTACCTCTATCCTGTCACCCCCTGCTCATGTCCTTGGCTCGCCATCCCTAGACCTCTCTTTCCTGACCCCTCTCCCTATTGCTGTGCCTTCTCCCTGCTCTGTTGTCGCCACCCAACCACCCCTCCCTGTCTTACTACTACTGTCATAGCCACCCGCCACCTAGCCTCCCCTTGATGCCATCTCTCCTACTGTAACTCTTTCCCTTATCCATCGCGTCCACAACCCTTTCCTCCTCAACCTCCTGCAGTACTAAACCTACTACCTCTGCTTACACCCCTAGCTGTCATCAAACACCACAATGCTCCTTGTTGCCAACCCCATCAACTCGTTGCTGCCCCCTCCGTTATGTTGCCTACCACCGGTTCATCCACTGCCCGATTTGCTATATAACAACTTTAAACCACCAACCGTACATACTTATTGTCATGTTCCCTCAATCAATGCACTATCCCCGACATACTTCTACCTGGCTGTTGCTAATCAGATTCTTAATCTAATCAATTTTGTTGAACTGATCCATACCATGGGGCCATAGCTCGCACACACCCTAGATTTCTCGGCATGAGGGCTAGACATATCTGCTTTTTCGGGTCGCACATGGATCCATTTATTTTTCTATTTAAATCTGTCTCACGGGGTCATGTTGCACATTAAATCGTATTATAGGTTACTCCACCTTTTTGTCTACGTATCGATTACCTCTGCCATTGCTATGAATTTCCACCCCAACCACTCTCTTGGTTCTTTCGGTGGTTGGCGTGAGGGGGAGAGTAGAGGAAGATGAGTAGAGGGAAGAGATAAGATGGAGGAGAGGAGATGAAGAGAGGAAGATTGTTATGTTTGTTTCTATCTTAATGAATCTTCCTGCTGCTATATATTGCTATTTTTGTTGATGTGCCTGCTTCTATTTATATTGCTATCTATGTGCATCATTTTCGTACTGCCCTTATTTGTTCATCATATGGAGAGGTTGTGGAGCCTTTTGATCATCGTCTTTTGCTATGCTTGGATGATACTATTTTTGCATATTTTTGCTCATGGTTTTCTATCCGACGATGTCCCTTTTGGTTTGTGCTATCTTAGCACATTCTTTCTACTACTTTGTCATATTGCACTATTCGCCATCATGCTTTATTTGCATGTTGACTTGTCTGTGCTTTGTATGCACGTCTACTTTTGTTGCTGCGATCCATTGCTCTCTGGACTGTGAACCCAACACCCCCTCGTTTCTCACGTCTGCTACTATGATATAAATTATATGAAGAAGGTGATGTGGGTTCTTGTCTGTGACTTGCTTTTGCGGTTGCTACATACTTGATGGAGTTCATCTTTTTTGCTACTACATTACGTCTTGGGAGTTATGGATCTGCTTGTTACTTAGCATCGTGTGTTATTCAGTCCAGCTATGCCGCCTTTACTGCTACCATTAGTCTGTGCTATTGTTTTGCACCTTGACTAATAGTACCTCATGTGCTCCAACACTCTCTGGTATGCCTCTGTTCCATCATTCTCTGGTCTACTTCTTGATGATAGCAACTGAGATGAAAACCCTAACGCTTACCTGTTGTTGTTTAGTATTGCTCCGGATGCTACTTCTTTTTGATCCATAAGATCCTCCTACTCGCCTGCATACTTGCTTTGGACCATCTATTTGAGGGGGAGTGCTCGAGTGGTTGAGTGCTTGATTGTAACATTGAGGGGGAGAAATGTTCTTGTAAGGGTTTGGTTTACCTAGTTCGTTGTTTTTAGTATGTCAATCTTTTTACAAACTGACTTGGGATTCTCCCAAGCTCCATCTTGAGGGGGAGTGTTTCGAGTTATTTAGTTTATGAATTATTTATTTTGTAGTCTGTAATATGGGCCCGAATGTGTCTTCAGTCCATTAGGGTATTGTCAAAGTGTGCACACTTCCCTTTCTTCTATACATAGGAGCATGGATTCTCTAATGCATTATGTTGATTACTCTATGACAATGTCCAAGCAGGTAATGGGATGTTATCATGGACACAATTTGTATTTCCTATTTGGTGCAAAGGCGATTTTTGCAGATTGTCCTTTAGTCACTTATTGGATACATATGTTAACTCGTAATGGATACAAGTAAAGCCTAAACACACAATTATTGTTTAGGATGTTTTTCTCATGATTCACCTTAGGGAAAAAGACATTATATTGAACCTGTGGGCTGCCCAAACTAGGTGCCTTATTTTCTTGAGGAACAAATTTACAAGTCTATCTCTTGTGATCATGTTTGGTAGGACCGGGGATAACCAAAGTGGTTACGGCTACTTTGATATCTTCCTTGCTTTATCTGACCTCTCTAAGGATGCAAAAGGCATGGGTGGGAAGGAAGGACGCCCACTTTGACACACCTGCCTCTCGGGCAACCTCGCCGTATTTCATTATAGTTTCACCCGACCTTGTAGAATGAGCCTGCGTATTTTGATTCAACATGATTATGGTTGTTGAGGTAGAACGGGACGTGGGATCTTGTCCCTAAGGTGATAACCTAGGACAAATGGGCTTCTTCCCTTGGCATGGTGGATAGGGACCAATAGATTTGTGCTTCTAGCGTGATGGATAGGAACACATGGCTTCTTTCCCTTGGTGTGACAGAGTTGAAACGTTGACGTATCCTGAAATTTCAAATGGCACCCCTGTTTTCACTTTTGTTCAAGTTGACAGAGAAGTCATGGGGAAGGATACTTAGGTTGTTGGAACTCCGTTTAGGTAATTATCTCATTCAAGGGTGGGGACAAGCTAGAGCCCATTCTGTATAGTCACCCCTTGCACTATTTCCCAGTGCGATCAAATTTAGAAAAGTGAGATGGCTAGCAAACTTACACAGGGATATTAGAAATAGAAGATGATGCTTACCTCAAAAGGTGTCTGATTGGTAAAATTTTGGCAGTCTTACGACATTTGTCGGGAAACACAAAATACGGATGCAATGAATGATAGAAAAGTATAACAAATGAAGTTGGTAGGGTGGATATTAATCTTAAGCAATTTGTCTTTGCCTAGGTAATAAAACATGCAATCAAACAAAGGTACTACCCATCCCCTAAGTCTTAGTATTAGTGTTGAAATGCTTATATCCTCACGTCTATGTGACTTGGGCATAAAAAGTGTGCTTCACTTCTTTAGGGATTCCATGAATGCCACTTGCCTATGGTGTAAATTTGGATATACTACAAATCATTTGTCCTCGATATACCTCATCAGTCACCATCATGATGCCTATAATTGGTCATTACATCTAGGGAGGGGGAAGTCTCCTGAGCGTCTGGACGTGTTTTATACATAACACTATTAGAGAGACTGGTTAATTTAGTTAATTAAGTTATTTGAGTCTATATGTATATGGACCCAAATGTGTCTTGGCCCATTAGGGTTTAGTCTAAACTCTGTACGCTTCCCCCTTCTCTTATATAGAGGAGGGGGATTCTCTTATCATACATATCAAATAACTATCTTTTACTTTACAACATGGTATAAAGCAAAGATCCTAACACCCTAATCTAGAAAGAAAGATTTTTTTTTGTCTCTGCTTGTGGGTGACCGCCATCTCTTATGGCTTGGCCGCCCACCGGACAACTTCTTGGCCGTCAATGATCTTCCGTTTCCTTTATCGACACAGATATATTTTATGATTCTCCCTACATTTGTCCTTTATCGCCTCCCTCCTCTACCCGCCACCACCGCTACCCTTGCATCCAACAACTGCTAATTCCTATTGCTCTCCACCCAACCAAACCTGTCGCAGTGACATCGCCGTTGACCCCGCTCTTCTCCCGATCCCGTTTTTCCGTGCTGGTCCCCACTCTCTGGACTTATCTATTGTGAATCAACACTCTCTGGATTGGGACTATAGTGACTGTGATGAAGACCCCGATGCCTTCTTGTTGCTGTTTACTACTACTCCAGATGCCACATCCTTTTTGATCAAGAAGCTCCAACTACCTACCTCTGTACCCAATTTTAGATTATCTGCTAGAGGGGGAGTATTTGAGTGATGAGTGTTTTATTGCAATTTTGAGGGGGAGAAATATACTTGTATGGGCTTGGCTTATCTTTGTTTCTGCTTTTTTGGTTTTAGTCTATCTCTCTGTTTGCAAGCTGACTTGGGATTCTCCCAAGCTTCAACCTGAGGGGGTGTGTTAAAGAGTTTGGTTAATTTAGTTAATGATGTTATTTGAGTCTTTGTCTATGAGCCCAATTGTGTCTTGGCCCAATCTGTACGCTCCCCCCTTCTACTATATAGAGGTGGATGATTCCTCTTATTAAACATATCACATAACCATCTTTTACTTTACAACAAACACCAATACTTGTACCTGCCTCCCAATACTTGTACCAGCCTCCTCGTATGGTCTTGCAAGATTTGGCATGAATGGCACCACTTGCTACTACCCTACACGATATAATGATAAGTATATATGTTGGTGATTTTATATCTCCGAGTAGATTTTCCAACGTGAAATAAACAAACTACCATTAAATCTAGAAATGGAAAACTCATGGCAATAAGGTGTATTCTCTATCCCATGTCGAAATGCGCCTTCTAGGCATGCCAAATTCTCAAAGTAAAGAAAGGAGAAGTGTTGTCATTTAAGTTAGGTAGACCAGGTTTAGGTCGACCACTCTAATTGTTAGAAGAGTCATTTTAGAAACATTCAATGAAACCTTAGTTAAATAGCCTAGTCGACCCTACCTTGGTCTACCCACCCTCCAAAGACCATAGAAAGAACCCTACAACCAAAAGCGTTACAATCTTCATATGTTCTAAACCAGTTTGGTCAAAAGCTGAGAAAGTAAAAAAAAAGAAGCTTATGTATTTCTTTGATCATATTATATCGTGGACCGCATCGTGGTCGGGCATGCCACAAAAAATAAGAAAAACAAGCATTAACACGAGAAGTACATAAAACAGATAAATCATTATGTTGAAATCCCTAGTGGCCGCAATGTTGTTCTATACTAAACTTTCTCCATCTGGGATGAATTCACAGGGAAGTAGACCGGTCATCTATTAAGTGTTGAATGATATGGAAAAGGGAACTAAAAAAGTCTAAAAACAACAATAGAGTTATAGGCAAGAAAGGTCGTGCCATCTCATCCTTCACGACAGAAAATGAGGAAAACCAATCTGACATGGTAACAAATTCAAACCCAGTGTTGCCCAAAGTAAACTTGAGTGGCTTTATGGTTTTTGATGTTTCAAACAGGGAAGGCATGTCAAATAGGACGAAAGTGTGTGAACACAAGGTGAAATAGGACACCATGGGTCGACAAGTGGGGGACATGGTTGTGAAAACCAACATTGTGGAAAATCACGAGACAGCTAAACTAATGCACAATCACATGGACCTTAACACGATTGCTTGTACGATATAGATCCTCCTTAGTCGACCAGAGAGGTTTACCAGGGAGGGATTCGAGACAAAAAAAATCAAAATGAATTTGGTCACCTCCTCTTCTACATGTAGTGAAACAATAAGAGCAACACTCTTGGAAGAACTCAAAAGTGACATAGATAATTATGTCAAATAAGCCAAGACAAGTTCAGAGCTCTTAGGTTATATACTAACGAGTGATGGGTGGAAAGATGGGAATGTCATGTTCATATAAGTTTGCTAGTAAAGCAAGGCTTGAACAAAAGAATTGAAAGAATGGTAGCTGATTTGTTTGAAATAACCAAAATTACATAACACCTTCGTGATTATCGTTCTTTGCATATTGACATTTTCTACCAACTCACTATTAAATTCCTTTCTCACACTTATCCAAGTAGGAATGACATTTTAGTATATCATTCATTAGTACCCTACTATTTTTCTAATTGATCTTTCTCTCAATTGGAATTTTCATGGATATGTATGGTGGAAAAATCCAAGTTTTGCAAAAGTTGACCAATAGACTACTAAGCCAACCATGCAATAACTTTGCATGTAAAAAATAACTTGACTTCTTCTGATGCTATCCACACCAGAAAGAAAAAATATTGGCTTGAACCTAAGAAGCTGTATGACCTGTTGTGTATTTAATTGAGATCAATATTGCAAAAGGAAAGGGCGATGCAAAGCCTGTTGATGTTTGACACTAAAATACATTTGATAAAGAATATACCTATGCATATGGAGTTATAAGGAGGAAGATTATTGCGAAAAGGAGGCAATTGAAAAAGAAAATGAAATTCCAAACAAGCATATTGGCAATGACTTCATTTTAAGCTTAGACTTTAGATTTAGAACAGTTATTATTTTAATCTTGGAGAAAGCTCACATTGTATGGTTAGGTAATATACTAGTATAATAATTGGCTCCTTCGCATCATTTATTGTCTTTGCTATGTTGGATATTTATTTTAGTATTTTTAAATTTGTTACATGATGCCATTATTTATTTAGGGAATCAAGAATCAAAATGAATTCAGCCACCTTCTCATCTGCATGTAGTGGACGCTGCTAGCACACACACACATCGAGTTGAATCCGGAAAAGAAAGCACAAAAGTGTGTTCATTTCACAAAAATCAGTGAGATTTCTCTTTGTGATTCTGACACTCACGCACAACACACACATGCACGCAGACAATCATACGCAGACACACACGTAGACGTACAAACCCATGCACACACACACACACATTTACACACTAGTCGAGTTAAATTCGGAAAACAAAGCGCTCAAATATGTTCACTTCACTAAAACCACTGAATTTCTCTCTGTGATCCTGACTTTGTGATTGTGCCGTTGACTTGTTATCATGGTCATGAGTGACTTGTAATCTGCTTTTCTGATGCTATGTATGTTTGAAAATTAGCAACACTAACCGGATTATAAATTCCTCAGCTGCTATATATTCAAGTATCATCATCTGCACAAAGTTGTTTGGTTTCTATTTTCCATTTCCCGTTTCATTTAGGTTGTCACATTCTGTAACGCTTTATAGAGGGGTCAAGTAGTTTTTTCTTTCCTTTTTCCGAAACCTTCTATATTGAAGAAGTGTGTGTGTGCATCCCCCAAATATCACTGTTGCCATTACATATTAAATGTATCACTTTCCCGCTGTGTTTCCTAAAAATATGTTTCTTTGGCAGGTTAGTGCTTTTATTAAAGCATGCAAAGATCAGATTGATGTTCTTAAGAATAAAATAATTGATGACGAGAAGAGTCAAAACCAGAGGACATGGCTTGGTGTGATGGGAAATGATGGAAATGCTGATGTTGTAGCTCACAAGCATGGCGTGGTATGGTTTTATTCATTTCTTGTTATGGTGGATGATTTTAGGGTACTTCAACACTTTGTTGAGTGCATCCCTCCATTTAACCAACAAAACTAGCAAAGAATAGCTCCTAGGTTGTCAGATATTTTCCAATTTTATGGTCACTGTGCTTACTGTTCTGCATTGCCTTTGTGGATTTATCTCTTGCCAGCTGCGTGGAGGGGGGGGGGAGGGGGTAGATTCTCTGCTTTTTGCATGTTGGGGGGGGGAGGGGTTAGATTCTCTGCTTTTTGCATGTTATAATCTTGTAGCTGGCTGAATTACGAAAGAATATATGTGCTATACCCCAGCCCGTTCTAATCTTGACCCACCATGTTTACCTGTCAATTATCATTTCAGTAAAACTTAAGATAAAAAACAAAGTGGAACGGTTTCCTGTGTATCTTTTCTCGTACTTTCCTCTCCATTGACTTGTTCCTGCCCTTGCTGGAGTGCCATTATGGCTACTGTCAATGCTATCTCTTTCCCTCTTCTCTCCTCTCACTACTGACCACTCCATCCTGATCTTTCACTTGCTTGCTATAACTATGTGAGACAACAAGGAAAGGGAAGGAAAAAGGGGACTAATGGAAGCCATGCGATAGGCTATTGCCGTCACACATGCTTAGCTGCCATCCACCGATACCACATGTATTTCATTTCTGTTGTTATTTCTCTCTCATAACGTGCTAGTGTTACACAACCACCATTATTGCTCTTGCCCTCTCTTTCCCTACTCTTTTTCCTTGCACTATCACGCGGGGGAAGGGGACCGGAGTAGGTGAAACTAGCTTTAACAACACAATGCTTGGGGTAGTGATGTTGGTGACAGTGCAAACAACAAAGGAGGGATCGGAAAGGGAGAAGAGTAAAAAGACAAAAAGAAATCTTTCCCGTGTTTGAATATAACAAAACGGTAATCGAAGATCGATGCCAGGTTATGTTTGACCAATTGGAAGAGTAATCATGTTTTTGCTTGTAATATTTCAAATGACGAGTCTTAAATGAGCCAAGGTCCATAATACACGTTTTACTATGTAATGCCCTGTTTAAAATTCATATTGATGCCAGCTTTCAAGGGCTTTAATCATAAATTCATGCAAACCAATTAAGAAATTGTAAACATCTTAGATTCTCATTTGTTGAAAAATTGGATGACATTCATGGGCTATTTTCATACGAACCTAAAAGCTAGTGCCACATCACATATGTCTATTTTTGTAGAATTTCAATATTGATCTAAAAGTTCAGCTGAATAGACATACTGTAGAGAAAAAACTATTTCCTTTTTTTCCTACAGTTGTTGCTTCCGACGTTGGGATGTTGATGCCATAGTAAGGAATTTTTGACAGTATTGAGCTGGAAGAACCTATCCCTCCACTCCAAATTGGCAGTTAGGCACCCACCCACCACCACTAGATGTTGGATGTGATAGTTTGAGAGGAGAGGGTGGGTGAGAGTTTGTTGGGAGTTTAACAATGGATTGGGGGGGTTGAAGATAGTGGTTACCCTGTCCCTATAAAGACTTTCTTCCTGTCATTGCTTCGACCCCTTTGTCTGCTGCACAGTCTCTGTCAACTTAAGCCGTGCTCTTTCTCCGTCTCTCTTCTTGCTCCATCCTTCCCCAATCCATGATGATGATTGCCACTTCTTCATTGCTCCTTCACTCATGTCCCTCATTCTCCACCTTGCACCTCTTAATTGTACCCCTACAACTTGCACATAGCCGCTCATGCCCATGTTTTTGTTATATTAGTGGTAGTGGGTGCACACAGATGATTTGTGCTAGGTATGTTGGGATACGATAGTGATGGGAGACCTAAACAACAAGGGCCGACGAGCTTGTTGTCAAGATGCCGAAGTAGATTGAGCAATCCAAACTGAATACATACGTCAAAGATCACGCAACGGAACAAGCAAACAACCACAAAGACAAGATTTATAGTGGTGCACCAAATTCCAAGTGTAGCAACCTACATCCACTGACGGATATGATGTTATTGATTGAGATATTACAAAGATGATGATTACAGAAGAGAGTAGAACCCGATTACCTTTTACACATGAAAGCCAACTGTAGAAGAAGACGGTTGCTTGGAGAGGAGCTCATGGAGGCGTGAAACTCTAACTAAGGGAAGCCCTAGGTCCGCCTGTGGCTTTAGGTCTTTGAAAAATGACGTCTCTTGATGTCTCTTCGTTGCTCTTCATGCTTAGGACTAGTTGGGGGGGTCTACTTATAAGAATAGGACCCATATCCCAAAGTCTCGAAGTCATAATGTTGTTTTGCGGCTGCATTTACGGTGGACTGCACTGTATACAGTTCGTAACACATTGTATTATCATTTCAGCAACATTTATGGTCCGACACTGAACTATATATGGTCCAGCTGGACCTTAAATACAAATATAGTCCATGAATGCCATATATGGTCTAATGTATGAACATAAATGCACCTGTAGGTGTCCACAATACATCCCGACAATGCCGAGGCTAGGTGCAGGCATTTCAGATTATTAAGGAAGCTTTTCTAGAGAGTTTAAGACACTCTCTCAACAAACTCCATCTTGTCTTCAACTCGAAAACGGTGGAAGTAGAAAAACACTTGCAATCTTCTCCAATATCTGAAACTGGTTAAGAACCATCTCCTCCACATGCCCTACATGGAAAAAGCTCATGTAGAAAGAAGACCAACTAATTTTGAGCAAAACTCAAACTTAGCTGATGGAAGAGTCATCGACAACATTTCACTTGGAATCTCGGACTTATTTATTTGAATCTTGCCTTCAGTTGTGAATTCTCTAATGAGGTTGTACTTGATATTAGCGTCCTTCATTCTTTCATGGAACATTTGAGCTTTACTAAGATGAATAGCACATTGACTATCACAATGAACAATAACTTGTTGAACCATGCCCAATTGATTCATCTATCCCTTGAGTCATCATGCCTTCTTCATTGGCTTCTGTTGCCACCATTTACTTTGCTTTAGTAGTAGATAAAGCAATAGTACTTTGTAGAGTGGCTTTCCAACTAACAATTATAGATCCCATTGTGAACATGTAACTTTGAGAGATCTCTTGTCGAGGTCGCCTACATAATTTGAGTTCACATACCCTGTTGTGACGACTTGAGCTTCATAAAAGACTAAACAAGTATTTGAAGTGCCCTTCAAATAGTTGAGAATCCTCTTAACTGCTTGGCAATGTGCCTTTCTAGGATGAGCCATGTAACTACTAACCTCACTGATTGCATCAGTAATATCTGGTCTAGTGCAAACCATAGCATACATCATGCTACTAATGGCACTGGAGTAAGGTTGCATGCATCATCTCTCTCTTCTTCATCAGACTGCGAAGACTGCAAAGTCGATAATCTGACGTGAGCGACCAATGGAGTTGAAACAAGTTTCACATCGAACATGTGGAACTTGTGAGGAACCTTCTTGATGCACTTCTCCGGTGTCAGGATACACCTTCTATCTTTCTGGTCCCTTTGAATCTCCATGCCTAGAATCTTCTTACCTTCACCTAGGCCTTTCATATCAAAATCTCCACCCAGAAGAGAGTTCACCTTGGCAATCTCAGATGCATATCTAGAAACGATCAACATGTCATCGACATATAGAAGTAGGTAAATAAAGGAACTGTCATCCAACCCTTTGTAGTAGACAAAAGCGTCATAGCTACTCCTGAAAAATCCATGTCATCAAAGGGTGAAATGTCCTGTACCATTGTCTAGGAGATTGCTTCAGCCCATAGAGTGACAATGGTACAGGACATTTCACCCTTTGATGACATGGATTTTTCAGGAGTAGCTATGACGCTTTTGTCTACTACAAAGGGTTTGATGACAGTTCCTGTACCATTGTCTAGGAGATTGCTTCAGCCGATAGAGTTTAGTATAAGAGCAGACACCTTTCCGAAGACTTATAGGAAGTTGTAAGTCAGAGTTTACTCGAGTTGTGTTGTGATCATCCACTGAAGGAGGAATTGGTTGTGGTGGGACCATGAAGGGATTAGTTGACTTGGTTCTTCTTTTGTAGAGTTGCAACGGTCGTTGGGAGAGAAAAAAGTTGCACATTAGGAGAGAGGACGTTATGTGGAATCTGATTTTGTAAAACAGAGGACAACATGCGATTGATAAGATAGCAAGCCGTAGAAACTGCCTCATGCCAGAAACGTTGAGGAACATGGTAATGAAGGAGACTAGTGCGAGCAACCTGTAAAAGATGACGATTTTTGCGTTCTGCATTCCCATTTTGTTGTGGGGTATAGGGGCAAGGGGTTTTATGTATTGTCTCACATGATGAACAAAAATATGTCATCAATTTTTGTGTGAACTCAAGAGCATTATCGATGCGAAAAACTTTAATTGGTTCGATGAGTTGAGTTTGAATTTCTGAAAAAAGGTGGTGATGGTTTCCACCAAGTAGTGCGAGAATAGTCGTCTATGAAAGTCATAAAATATTTAACTCCAGAATGACTAGTAACAAAATACGAGCCCCATATATTTGTATGAACAATATCAAAATATGCATTTAGAGCCAATATCTTTCTTAACAGGAAACATAGATCGGGTTTGTTTGCCTATGTTAAAGAGTATATATTAGCCTATTTAGTTAATAGGTTAATTAGTTAGTGGGCTTTTGTATTTCAGCCCATTTAGATTACTTGCGTCCTAAGTCTTAGGGCGTCTCCCCTCCTATATAAAGGAGAGGGCGTCCAATCTTGTATTCATCCCATTGGATTCAATCCAATCTTATTTTTCACATGGTATCAGAGCCGTGAACAGTATCTCCAGCGGTGAACAGTATCTCCGACAGTGAACAGTACACGACATGAACAGTAATTTATGCGTGAACAGAGCGCGTTCACTCCTAAAAAAACCTAGCAACCGTCCTTCCTTCCCTCTCTCCGATGCATACACAACCCTAGCCGCCGCCCCTTTCTCCGAGAGAGAAATAGAGAGGCTCCGCCTCCGCCTGCGGTCACCGACCGCCGTAGCCATGGCTTAGGCCGGCCGTGCCGCCAGGCACATCCCGACCTCCATGGCTTCTCCTTCTCTTTCTTGAAGATTTAATTTTTCTTCCTGTACACCGACTAGCTCCGTCCCGGTGCAATGAACAACCATCGTCAAGCCGTTATCGGTTACTAACCGTAGCTGCAGCCACAGCCGGCCAGGACATTAGTCGGCCAACAATAGCAGCAACTACTGCGGCGAGCAGCAAGCAACACCCAACAAAGATCTCCATCCGCCGCTGAATTCATCCAGCAAACCGACGACCATCCAGTAAGAGTGTTGCGACCAACCACAAAAGTAGGAGCAACCATCGCCGTCGCCGCACCGCCCAGAGCAACCGTCATCCGCATCCATCGACGCCATCACACTCACATTATTCAGCAACTATCTACCGTTGCATCGCCCTGATGTCCTTAACTCCAACCTTTGTTGTCTCATAAGGAGAGGCTCCGCACTTGACTCCGTATGCAGCCTTATGGCATGCAATATCTCCGGAGCCGTGCGGGAGACCAATATCATCTCTTTTGTTGCGGCCAAGTTCTACATCAGTCGAGCGACACAATCATCGTCATCTGTCCTGCTGCTGTGTTGCTGCTATATCATCCAGTAACCATATCCCCAGCCGCCGGTCACACCATTCAACCGCCGTCGTCATCCATGCCCCTGGTTGCTGCTCCACTGCTTCTCTCCATCTCGTCGTTACTGCCCCAACGTTTTTGCCTATCCTTGGCTGAAGCAAGGTCACCCATCACTATCCACCATTACCAAACAACCCTATTACTGCCCCATATACCAGATGCCTGCTGATATTTTGATCCTTAATCGGATCCACCCTTGGCTAATCAGATCCAGTTTTATGCCTAATCGGATTTTTTCGTGGGAGCTCCACCCCCGCACTCCCGGATTTGTTGCCCTAACATGCCAAACAAATCCCTTTTCGAGTCTGGATTAGATCCATTTATTTTTCTATCTGGATCTTACATTCACCCATTTAGCATATTCTCTACCTTTATCGGTTTCATTCTCCACATATTACACATCTCCATATCACAAAATCCTCTCGAATCCACCAATTCCTTTCCCACCCACCAATATCATGTGTGTATCCCTTTCCACAGTGCGGGGGGTCATATATCCATTTCTCTACACCAAAATACTCACTCTCGTCGTATTTGGTGTGCGGGGGGGGGATAGAGAGGAGAGGAAGAGATGAGAAGAGAGAGAGCGAGAGTGAGAGAATATGTATGAGAGAGAGAGTATGAGAAGAGATGATATATGTATTCAGGCTATATATCTTTTAGGCTATTATCTTCATGGAGCTTCTTCAGACACATCCGTTCTCTACTTCTAGACAACAATGAAGGATCTTCATTCAACATCAACACCGAGCTATCCGTGTTCGTACCACGTTATGAACGCCAAGTGTTGATGGTGTTCTTCAATTGCATTTACGTGAGACAGATGGGTGCTTCTTCAGATTTCAGAAGCTCAACAAGCCTGCCAAGTCTACATCTGTAAGGTTGATAGTTCATCCAGAGATATCTTCATCGAGCTGCTTCATCACGTCTTCTCTGAGCTGCATCTACTTGGGACTTTCCTTGATGGATGATCTCCTTTCTTGTAAAGCCCCCAAGGTTCATGCGTCAGAGTTATGGTGCCTGCATCGTATCACCAACTTATCATCCGTTTGTGTTCGTGCCACGTTATGCATGTCTTCTTAGACAATTCGAAGATTCCGCTACTGCTACATCTACATTGGGCATCCGCGTTCGTGCCGTGTCAAGTACGTAATCCAATGAAGTTGCCGTAGTCGTGGTATTGATGATCGTCTGCTCCAAGTGACGAATTACTACTGCAGTATTTAGGTTCCATTTCTAATGCTCTTCATTCCAGATGCACTCCAAAAGACCTTCATCAAACCTCGAGGATCTCCAGCTTGCAGAATACAATTTCAAAGAAGAGAGGCAGTGTTACCAAATGGTTCAGGGGAGTATTAATTAAGGGGGAGTATCAATTTTTGTATGGGGAGTGATATTTATCTTTTATCTTTCATTTATCATTTCTTTTATCGTTTTATTGAGTCTTGTAACCGCCAAGCTTTGGACATGCGCTTCACCCTTGCTCCAGCTTGAGGGGGAGTGTTAAAGAGTATATAGGTTAATTAGTTAGTTGGCTTTTGTATTTGAGCCCGTTTAGATTACTTGCGTCCTAATTCTTAGGGTGTCTCCCCTCTCCTATATAAAGGAGAGGGCGTCCAGTCTTGTATTCATCCCATTGCATTCCATTTAATACAATATTATTTCGACAACATAATTGGCAAGATTCACAAGAAAAAGTCTTATAAGCTATAGCAGGAAATAAATGTTTCAACTTTGAAGCAGATGGGTGGCACGGTAGTGCCACTGAATGCCAGTCACAGATGTCGAAAGTAGTGCAGTCACCGATGTCAGTCCATCCAAGTAGTAGAGCCCATCTGGTCCCTCATGGACCGAACCAATCCTCGTCTTCGTGCATAAATCTTTCAAAACACAACGAGAAGGATCAAATTTAATTGAGCACTGAAGGGCTCTTCACAGTTTTACTAACAGAAAGTAGATTAACAGGAAATCTCGGAATATATGACAGATTTCAGATGCATGTTTCGAGATAATGGAACTGTCCCAATGCTATGCACAACTGTCTGAGAGCCATCAACTACCGTAACTGGCGGAAGCCAGGTGGATCTAGTAAGGGAAGAAAATAAATTAATATTACCGGCCATATGGACCGCAACACCAGAGTCAATACACAATTTATTTTTACCAGCAGATGGAGCAACGAGTAGGGCAGATGAGCCAGTCTCTAATGTAGACGGGATCTGAGACATGCATTCTTGGAAGAATTTCTCGAGCTCGGATCGGAGCCAAACAAGCAAGGGTGTAGTTGGGCGTTGATTAGAAGCAGAAGAATCAACATGAGCGTGTGTAGTGACCTAGTTAGCCTATGTGGGCTTGTCGTGTTTGATCCAGCATCGATCTTCATTATGATTGTCTCGTCCATAGAAATTGCAAAAATGGGGGCCAACAAATTAGCCTCGACCTGGAGGGCGACCACCACGACTACGTCAACGACTTTGATCAGGACCAAAGTTATAATCAGCAGCGCGGACAACAAGAGCAGGACGCTCAGCAACAGTGGTAGTAGTCACGGATGGTACACGTTTAAGCACATGTCTAAGTGTATGCAGAGGATCACTAGAGAGTATTTGTTCAACAACTCCAGAAAACGAGGAAGGTAATCCGGCAAGAAATTGAACAAGTTGAAGTTCAATGTGCTGTCTCTGAGCTTCCTTGATATCAACATACAAAGGATGGTAGATCTCGTATTCATTCCAAAGAGCAGAGCACTGGTTGTAATAATCTTCAATGGACGCATCAGTAAAAAATTCCTTCTTTGCCAGCTTCTTGAAAATCTCGAACACCTTGGGATTTTGCTGATGGCAGTTGACATGGGAAAGTTGATCCCACATGGCCTTGTCATCATTGAGGCAGAGTAGGGTTGACTGATTCGTGGCTCAGTGCTGTTAACAATCCAGGACATTACAGCTGAGTCATCTTTACTCTATTGTGCATGTGCTTGCTTAGTTTTTATGTCCACTTAGGCATTAGGGCAGGAAGAATAGTGATATCGGAGTAGCGACCTTGTGCTTTCACATACAAAATAAAAGGTGCCGATTAGAGGTGATAATTGGAGTCATCAAGTTTCACCGTGGTGACACACAACGAGGAGGCTCAATAGATGCCATGACGGACAAACCAGTAAGTGAAGCAGACAACAACAAGAAAATATCAGAAGACAGCGGAAGTATGAAGGCAGGATAGAGCTAGAGTGCCCTGATGCACATGTAGAGATCAATCAAAACCACTAGATCTGATAAAACCCGCAATGGGGCAGAATAGGACAACAATAGATCTGACACATCGGATCGTGGAGCCCCACAAACAAGGGGCAGTATAGATTTTAGATAGACCTACACCATCATAGGGAGAGATTTACTCCACCATGAGGCGCAAGCAAGAGAGAGACGTAGCCCGTTTAGTCCGTCAACGTACTATACTGAAAAAGACACCGGAAGACGTAGAGGGAAGGGATGAAGGAGATTAGTTATATGGAGACAAGGGAAAATATGGTGAAGGGGAGGTTGGGAGGAGGTGAGGGGCTATTGTGGGGAGAGAGAGTGGTGGGCTGTGGTGGTATAGAGGAGAGGCGACGACAGAAGAGCGAGGGGGTGGCGGCGGCGCTGTGGGAAGGGGAAGGGGACAAGCTGTGGGGGGGCTGGATGGTGGAGACGGAAGGGTTGGATGGTGGAGGGGAGAAGGAGAGCCTGGAGGCGGGGGGTAGTAGGGTTTGGAGGGGGAGGGGTGTGGCAGTGACGACTAGGTGGGGGTTGGCGGCGACTAGGGAGAGGGGGGGAGGGCAACAAGGTTAGGTTAGGGGAAGCATGAGGGGGAGGGCCTAGGGGGGATCGAAGTGCTCTGATACCATAAAGAGAAAAGAGTCTATTGCATTAAGTGAGGAAACGTATTTACAATGCGTTCTCTTTTATAGGACAAGAGAGTAAAACAATAAGCAAAGCTAAGCTATATGGAATAAAACACAAGTAGAGTAGAGTACAGAAATAACACAGAAATAACATCTCTTTAGATCTTTCCTTCTAGTTCACTGTGTAGAAACAGTCTTTACATCTAGCAGATGCAACTCTAGGTCTTCAGTGGCTACCAAAGAAAGAAGCACCCATATAGAACTATGATTGATGATGGGTGAGAAGACTTCATTATTATTAGGTCCTTCAATTTGACTATAGCCTTTTGTGACAAGGCGAGCCTTAAATTTGTCACCTTCTTTCTTCTTATAGACCCACTTGCAACCCACAACTTTCTTTTTAAAGCTTGGACATCATGTAGAGTAGGCAACAGATTGTTGGACATGATTTGATCTACTACTACAGAGAATGAGTTGGGCTAGCCTGCAAGAAATTGCACTAGTTGAAGTTCATTGTGTTAACGTTGTATTTTAGTGATTTCAGCAGAGAGGGGGTGATATACCTCAAACTCATCCCAGAGAGCGCATCATTGATTATAGCAATCCTCCACAGATTTAGTAGTAGAATATGTATTTTTAGTCAAGCGTTTGAAGATTTCAAACATTTTCTTCGGATTTCTGCTGATCAGAGTAAGCATGTGACAGCTGGTCCCACATGGCTTTGGTAGTCAGGCGAAGAAGCAATTGGCTGATTTTGGGCTCAACATTGTTGACCATCCAGGTCATAACGACGGAGTCCTCCTTAGTCCAACCAGATTGTAGGATTGTTTAGTTTTATCATCGACGTTATCTGCAGGTATGGCAGGAGCATCAGAAGTAAGATGCGAGTAACGACATGAGCTTTGACATAGAGTTCGAAGGTCGCAAACTGAGTGTGATAGTTGGAGCCAACCAACTTCACATTAGTGACGCGTAACATCCGAAGCGACTCACCAGATGCCATCAGAAAGATATGTCGGATGAAGCAGTAGCAGGAAGTAAGGACCCAACTCAGGGGCAACAACATACAACAACAATAGCCAGTAGGCTGCAATAGTAGTCACCAACCAACATCATAAGTAATAACTCAACTCATGGGCAGTAGAAGGTCTGGATCAATATAACGGGGCAGAAGGCAGTAGCTGTAGATTTGGATCATCAGATCTGAGAAACTCACATAGCGGGCAGAAGAGAAGAGAAAGACTATGTCACCACGGGGAGAGAGTTACTTCATCATGAGGTGTAGGCATGCAAGAAGCATAACCCTTTTTGGATCTTTAATGTGCTATGGTGAGAAAGTACCGGGGCACACAGAGAAAGGATGAGGGATGGAGGAGGGGGCTATTGGTGGTGAGGGTAGGAGGAGATGGAAGGGCAATAGATATAGAGGGGGTGGGAAAGCAGGGGGAGGGGGGAGGGTGGGCAGTTGGCAACAAGGGGTGATTGGGATGGGCGGTTGCCGGTGGTGGGAGGAGAAGAAAGGAGTGGACGGGTGGCGGCGAGAGGGAAGAAGGATAGTAGGGGGTGGGCGGTTGGCTGCGGGAGTAGGAGAGTAGAGGGCGACAGGCAGGAAAGAGGGGGGTGCACTGAGGCACTCAATATTTGATGTTCAAGATGATGTTTGTTACATGATCACAACATGATAGTTGAAATGGATTACATCCCGATTAGTATGACATGAAGATCCCTCTTAGATTAAAAAGTAAATTCTATACAACAACAATACGGATGACTATGCTATATGGAAATGAATGTTAGGCGGTGAAGAAACAAGATCTCAACAAGATGAATGTGGTTGAAATGCGTATGTTGAGATAGATGTCAGGGAAGATAAGGAAAGATCACTTGAGAAATGGCCATATCAGGAACAAACTAGGGGTGACAAGTATTGAGGACACGTTGCATGAGGGTTGCCTGAGGTGGTATGGACATGAGCAACACAGATCAACTTACACCTATTCGAAGCAATGCTATCGAGTCAAACATAGTTAGAAGAAGAGACATGCCTAATTTTACTTGGGAAAAGGAGAGATTTTGAATCTTTCCATCTTGACAAGAATATGACCCACTAAAGAGCTGATTGGCAAAGAAAGATTCATGTAGATGACCCCAACATGGTTGGGATTGAGGCTTAGATGATGATGAAACTGTTGATCAAACTAGCCCTAGTGTCAGATTAAAAACAGTAGCCGTAGTGGTTTACGAATTTTATAGACTCAACCGAAATGATATCATATCCTAGACTAAACTATATATAACTGCTACTTTTGTGGTTCAGTTTGGTTTCTTTGGTCTCAGATAAGTGCTATTATAGGAAGGCATGACACCTTTTTATGATTTGGAATGCATTCCCTCACTCCTATATCAACATTGGTAGTTTAATAATGTAATAACAGATAAGATGAAAACTTAATCTGCCTGGCATAAGTTAACCACCATGTCATTTACTTTATTATAAAATAAGGTTATCGACTCACGAGCACTGTTGGTAGGTGGAGCTGCTAGATATAGTCGTTCTCTAGAGTGGAGGATGATGAGAAAGGAAAATATAGAAAAAACACAAAATTAGAACGAGAACGGACAAACTACCCATTTTCAATCTCCAAATTTCAATTATGCTATTGTGGTCATCAACTTGAGTCTTGAGATAACCAGATCAATATTGTGTGCTCTAGAAAGTCCTAGGTCACTGGCTTGAAGAAGCCATTACTTGTCAAGGTGGCAAGGCGACACGACGTTCAGGTAAAGATCTTTGTGACTAGTCATGACTAGTCGCGACTAAGCATCTACATTTAACTTGTAGGTATACATATTTATTGTTTTTGAAAATAATTCTCCCTTCATATACCTTTATTCACAATATATGTGTAAGTACATAAACAAAAGAATACACTATTGCCAAGCATTGACTATCTTTGATAATATTGCCACTAAACAAAAACTGAATTAAGCCAACAAGGCAAAATGTGAAAAATCTAGGAAATGCTTATTAATAGAAAAAATTATAACAAAAAATGATAATTGACACATAACAATCATAAGAATGTATGTTTTTGAGCACTAGGACACAAAATTAGGCGATTCCAAATCATTTATATGCAAAAAAAATGCGTGAAAATAACATTAGGCGGCAATTGGGCAAATTCACCCCCGTAGGTTACCTTGTTGCTTAGGCTTCCGCTTAGGCGCTACTGGGCGATAGCCTTAACAAGTATGGAAGAAGTCCGAGATCATTGGCTCAAGCTTGTGTTGTACAGGCGCCCGCCTGGCCGACGCCTAGGCTTAAGTCAACTCGTCTCAAACTGAGCGCCCATCCCCCTTTTGGACCTAAGTTGTTGCCTAAGGCCTTTTGAAGCCCAAATTAAGGCAATTCAATGTTAATTTAGCACAAAATTAGATCTGGATTTGTTCAAATTGAGTCATTTTACGGTTAAATTGGGTCTGATTTATCCCAAACGGGGTCAATTTAGGGTCATTTAGGTCTGATTTGGGGGAATTAGGTCTAATTTGGGGGAATTAGGTCTGATTTGGTCATGTGAGGCCTCGTTTAGACCAACATAGGGAAATTTAGGGTTAGTTAGGTTTGATTTGGTCATGTTATGCAAATTAGGTTTGATTTTAGGCCAAATTATGTCAAATTTGAGCATATTAGGTCTGATTTGGGGAAAATAAGTGATTTTGGGGAAATGGTCTGATATGGTCAGGTTAGGTCTAATTTTGCCAAATTTGATATTAAATAGGTCAATATAGGAAAAATTTGGGGAAATTAGGTCTGATTGGATCATAATATACAAAATTAGGATTTATTTAGGCCAAATCATGTCAAAATTGGGCACATTAGGTCTAATTTAGGGGAAACACGTATGATTTGGGGGAAATTGTTCTAAATTGGATGACTAGGTCTTATTTGGCCAAATTTTGTCTCATTTTGGTGGATATATGAAAAATTTATGGAAATTGAGATTGATTAGGTCATTGTTTACAAAATTAGGTTTGGTTTAGGCAAATATTAGGGTAAAATAGATCAAACTTGATCAAATTTGGATCAAATGAGTTCAGATTAGGGCCAGTCAGTTCTAATTTAGGTCTTGTTAGTCTTGATTTAGCCTAAATTCTACATAATAGTTTTATACATGTTTTGGCTACAACCATTATACATGTTTAGTTTTCTGATTTCTGTATGAATTTTGTTTAGGTAAAACTTCCACAATTCAATCCGTATATAATGATTTTGTTGCTTTCTTATACGATGCTAGCACATTGATTGCATATTTATCATGTATATTTATATTTTTAAGGATTGTTTTTTTCAGAAATTTTACATATATCTGTTAAAATAAAAAAAAATATAAAAATGTCTGGGCCTCCGCCTGGGTGCCTAGGCTGTCAGGGCGTCCCCTTGGAACGCCTGTCCGCCTATACAACCATGGCTCAAGCTTATCTTTGCATGGATAGGAAACTTCTCTTGGTTGTCCACCAACTATAAGCCAATGGGTAATGTTTCTTTTGCAAACTGTCTCCGTAAGAGGATGAGTATCAATGTATCGCGAAGAAGAATTCTAAAGAGTCGATATGGTTCGTCGAATAGTTGATTGTATAGGTTCATTCTTAGTTGGCTAGATAATGGTAAAAGTCGTCAATTGTACTAACCTATTTATAGTCTAGTTCTATTTTAGTTGGCTTTTAAAATTGCATATCTGCACTACTGTATCTGACATGCATACTTTACATCAATAACATAACAACATATACTGTATCTACTTATGATACGTTTCATACTAGAATAAAATATTACATGCCATCATTTTGGTTTGGCTTTACTAGTTAAACTGCTTCCATAAACCAGGACCAGACTGTATCTGACATGCATTCTTTATATCAATAAAATAGCAACATATACTGTATCTATCTATGATATGTTTCATACTAGAATATAATATTACATCTCATCATTTTGCTTTGTCTTTACTAGTTAAACTGCTCCTTCAAACCAGGACCAGACTATTGAGAACCAGTTTGAAGAAATCTTAGAATAAGCCATACCTTTTTAACTCCTTAAACCAAAGTAAACCGAGTGGTTTAGTTTGGTCTGGTGGTCTGGTTCCATTTTTCCCCGTTTGTAGTACTTATATCGAGTAGGTGGATCCAGGATTGAATCCATTTTGCATTGACTAGTGGAAATGTTGGACGCATCTTCCATGGAGGTAGGCAGGTTTGTTCACCACTGTATTAGATGCTCTATCTACTAATCTACTTAATGTTCTATGTATTGTTGGAAATATTTTCCTTAAAGGCTTGACAATTTAGAAAATTTCTTCTAGAAGCGTTACATTTGTTGGTATATACTGAAGTTTGATGCTTTGAATGTCTTATGGAAACAGGATGTGATTTTGCTCCATACATGATTTTAATATAACTGCTTCACCAAGTGGCTTTGAAAGTTTGCTGGGTCTAACTACTACATATTGGAGAGATCACTAACAGAAAATATTGTGATTATGGAAGATGCTAATCTATATGAAATTCTCTGTTGATTTTAGGCATGCAATACAAGACATTATGCCATATGTTTGGTGGTAACATGGCAATTGGGTAGATTTATGACAGATGCCAGGATCTTTTTCCATCACTTGCCACTGGCTTTTGAATAAGTACAAGTGATCTCATTAAAAATTTATGAACTCAAATTGTTGCCTAACGGCTGCGATTTCTTCCTGTTGCGCCTTCTAACCAGGAGTTATTGCATCTTTTAGGTTGACACTATTTGTTGGAGGCTTTTCTGGTAAGCTGACAGGAAGATGCTGAACCCTTGGGTGCTGTTTGGTACGGGATCGAAACCGGACTGGGCGCTGTCTTTTTGTACCACGTAGGCGCTAATCCCGACTAACCCAGTTAGGATCCGGTCTTGTTTTGTTTGGCAAAAACTAGACTGACGGGGTCCGTTTTGGATTCCGTAATCCTCTAATCCAGACCAAGTCAGTCCTGCTAGCAGCAGTATTTTGAGAACCCAGTCCGGATTTTGCTCTGTCTTTTGTGTTATTTTGTTTTATATGCCAGACTAAAAAACACAAACGAGGCCAATCCAGTTTAATGGGTGCTTGCAATGGGATTGGGGTGCCAAACAAAAACAGGATCGACTCCAGATAAACTAATCTGGATATATAGACTAACCCGGTCCGGATTTGGTAATCTCGATCTCGAACCAAACAGGGGCTTGGGGTTGGTTCTTGTAGGCTTGAAAGGTGATTAGGCATGTGGGTGTTTGCAGTTTTTTGGTTTCTGGTATTAGTCACAATTAGTTTCCAACAGAGTTCAGTTGCTCTTCTGAGAATCTTTCATGAAGGAATATTGCATGAATACATGTAGGGGTGGGGGAGTAGATGTGTTTTTGTCTCTGTTCTTGGGATTTAATACACCTGCTTGGGGTCTGTGGAGGGGTGCGTGTTGTGCCATGGATCGGTTGTAGGATGTGGTATCCTAAAAAGTGGCGTGGATCTCTGCAGGCTTGCTTATGGAGAATGAGATTCAACCTTGCTTATAGGCTGTTTTGTCATGCAAAGTACGCACGGATGATGCGGACAGAGATCATGGCAGCCGCTCTTCCTCACGCGGATATGCCAAAGGGGGTGACACTTATCCTGGATAAATTTCATGATTAGGTTTTATGTTTTAAATTCTTTTTGCAATTTACTATAGCGTTTCTGTTCTCGTTGAGCCAAGGCTTCTGCCCCCACCCCACCCCACCCCACCCCACCCCATGTAGTTGGATTATGGGCTGTTTTGTCATGCAAGTATGCATGGAATGAAGTAGATGGAGATCATGGCAGCCTCTCTTCCTCATGTGGATATCTCGAAGGGACTGACATTTATCCTGGATAAATTGAATGATTAGGTTTTCTGTTATGATTTTTTTTTTGCAATTTATCATACTGATCATGTTCTAGTTGAGCCAAGGATTCCACTCACAATACCTCCCTCATGCCACACAGACGCACACACACACAAAAGAAAAAGAAACTGATGAGTGTTAGTCACAAAGGTAGGTTAGTTGGACCTAATCTGATTATTAATATGATCTCTAACCCTACGCTAAATCACAAAAAGGTTGATTATGAATTGTCTACGATTTGATTATGATTGCAAGTGTTATGCCTGGTTACTTGTTTAAACATGTTAATGATTTTACAGGTCTTGACACTAAGTGAGCGTCTTTGCTTGGTCACAGCTCAATTTGACCGTCTGAGATCAATACGCTTCCAGGAAGCAATCAGTAAAACCATGCCCAGACGAAAACCTCATACAAGAATGGGTCTGAAGGCAGAAGATGGCTCCTATTCAATCAATTTGTCAACATATAATCAACAAGAATTCCATGTTGAGCCTGCCAATGTGCAACGTGCCCAACAACAACTTCTTGATGATGAAACACGAGCTCTACAGGTTATTATTCTTCATAATTTTTTACCAAACTGCTTGTCTTATTTACATGGAAGGGTATAGTTCCATGGTGTAAGGTATTTTACTTCAAGCATGTAAATTGTATACATTATCAATGTTGCTGTCTTTTTGTTTTTCAGGTTGAGCTAAGCACAATGTTAGATGCTGTTCAAGATACAGAGAGAAAAATGATAGAAATGTCAGCTTTGAATCATCTGATGTCTACACATGTTCTTCAACAGGCTGAGCAGATTGAGTACTTGTATCAGCAGGTATGCAACAGTCTTTTCTATCTCTTCATGATAAACATAACTCGGTAGTTATTTTTTTTAAACGATTTTCTGTTCTCTATACATTTGCTTATTTTGAAATAGTTTTATTGGGAAATTGAATATGTGCCTGCTGTTTGCTCATTTGTACCAGTCTTGAAATATTTCCTATTAATATTTGATTGCTTTTGTTTCTTTATACCTAATTAGTAAGGTTGTGTCTTGTAATTTTCCCCTCACGTTATGTAAGTGAGGGTTATTGTTCATTCACAATTATTAAGAAAAAATCAATTATCCTTTTCAACATGGTATCAGAGCTGTAGAAGATCCGTTGTCTCCCGTTACCTACGCCGGCGGCGGCTTACGTACGCTGCGTGCGTCGCTGCCCCCTCAAGGGAGCAATCAACAACTGCGTCCTAAACTCCGTCCTACAATCAGTTCCTCTCCGTAAGGCCGACCCTCCCTCTCACCGCTGCTCCTTCGCCGGCCGCACAAGCTCTTCTCTAGTTCAGAAAGTCAAGGGCTGCTGTCGGCATTTTGACGGCTTCAGAGACCTCTTCCGTAAACATTGGGCCTGTGGTTAGCCCATGATTGGAACCACAGTGTCCAAGATCCTTATTCATGATCAAGGATTGATTATCACTCTCTCTTGAAGAACTCCACAAGGCTCGATAATGTCGAAAAAGCCAGAATCCAGTGACTCTGTGGGGAAATCCTCTACCACAAGCACACCTGTCGGTATCAATATTGAACTTGATGGTACCAATTATCTTCTCTGGTCCACGACATTTGAGAGATATGTGGGGTCTCACTGAAAGAAGCACATCCTTACAAAGGGTGCTACTGACCCTATTACAGATGATTGGGACGCTGACAACATTTGGGTGGCCTCAGCTATGTTGAACAACATGAAAGAGTCTATAGCTAAGCAAGTCATGGCGTACAACTCTGCACATACTGTGGGAAACCTTGAAGAAGTTACATTATCAGGCAAGCAACATATCTCGATTGTATAAGGTTCTTGAGGAAATTCAATCTTGTAAGAAGGGCAACCTCAATCTGACTGATTATTTTGGCACTCTAACAAACCTCTGGAATGAACAAGACATCTATCAACCTCTTACTACTGATTTGCAGAAGATAAAGAAACAACGAGAAGCAATTTGCTCTGTTCAGTTTCTTTTGGGCTTGGTTCTGAGTTCAATCCATCAGGGATCAACTCATGACGCAAGAAAAAATTCCTACACCTGAGGAATTGTATGCTCGTATTTCTCGTATGGATGATCCTACACCTCTAGCTGATGCCTCAACTTTATCCACCTCTCAAGGACGTGGTCGTGGTGGTTCTAGTGACAGAGGGAGAGGTCGAGGTCGTGGTCGTGGATCTGACACTAGTAGGCACGGGCGCGGGTGCGAGCGCTTATTTTGCGATCATTGCCACCGGACAAACCATTGCTGTGATTGTTGTTGGGTAAAATTTGGATATCCTCATGAGCATCCCAAGATTAATGTTGCTTCTACTGATACAGATGACTCCTTTGATGTGCTGATTTCATGAGAAGAATATGATCGCTTCTGTTCTCTATCTCTGGGGACCTTGTCTGAGCCCTCTGGTTCTCAAACAACTGCAGCTCTACATCCAGGTACCAGGATTCACGCCCTTTCCTCTATGTCTCGACCTAATTGGATTGCTGATTCTGGCGCCTCCTCACACATCATTGGTAATGCTTCCTTGTTTCACACATTAAAAGCTTTAGACAAACCCTTTCATGTTAAAGTAGCTGATGGGTCTCTATCTCCTGTTACAAGTGTTGGCAAAGTGTCCCTTACCAAATCTTTGTCTCTTGATAATGTCTTACAAGCACTGAATTTTGCTCTTAGCTTACTATCTATCAACCAATTGACAAAGTCCCTTCAATGTCGTGCTCTTTTTTATGATGCCTTTTTCATCTTGCAGGATCTCCAGACGATGCAACAGATTGGTGGAGGTTTTGAGCGAGATGGTCTCTACTATCTCCAACCAACCATCACTTATCCCGCTGCCTATGCTGCCCACATATCTTTTCAACTTCATCGACGCCTTGTTCATCCTAGCGTGACTGTTCTTCGACGTCAGTTTCCAGATATCCCTACTTCTGAGGTCCTCGAGTGTGAGGCTTGTCAGCTTAGCAAGCATCACATGACCAGTTTTAGCTCACGCCAGGAGAAAAGTTCTATAGCTGCCTTTGATATCATTCATGCTGATCTTTGGGGACCATGACATGTTAAGAATTATAGGAACTTGAAGTACTTTCTTGTTTTGGTTGATGATTTCTCTCGTGTTTCATGGTTGTTCTTGTTGAGAGACAAATCTGAAACCACTTCTGTCATTAGGGATTTCTTTCATGAAATAAATTTCTTCTTTTATTAAAATCTTTCGTAGTGATGATGGCTTGGAATTTGTTAACAATGACTTAGTGATATTTTTTAAGTCTGTGGGAACTATTCATCAAACTTCATGTGTCAAACTTCCCAACAAAATGGTGTTGCTGAAATATATTACAGCATGTACTTGATGTTGCTCGTACTTTGATGTTCCAAATGCATGTTCCCTCGTCCTACTGGCCAGATTCTGTTCTCACGGTTGGTTTCCTCATCAATCGAGTATCTTCTTCTGTGCTTGGGGGGGCTGTTCCATATAATATTCTTTTTCCTGGAAAATCTATTTTTCCTGTTCCTCCAAGAGTGTTTGGTTGTACATGTATTGTTCACTTGTTTCAGCATGACAAGTTGTCTCCTCGCGCTGTAAAATGTGTTTTTCTTGGTTATTCGAGGACTCAAAAGGGGTATCGTTATTTTGATCTTAAAACTCGACGGTCTTATGTGAGTGCAGATGTAACCTTTTTTGAAGACAAATCTTATTTCTTGCATATGGCTATAAATTCTACCACCCATACTATCCCTATCCCACCTGATCAATTACCGTCTCCACCACCATCTCCATTATCATCGCCCCAGCCGCCGCCGCCACCACCACCACCACCATTAGTGCCTCCTCTTCGTGTATATGAACGAAGGCGCCACACTCCTTCACCCATTGCGGAACCTCTCTCAACCATCCCTGTGACTGAGCCTCCTAGCCAATCTGGTTCGTCCGATGGAGATCCATCTCAGGTATCATCTTCTGATCTTGATCTTTCTATAACTCTACGTAAGGGCATCCGCTCTACGAAGCCTCTTGCTAGATATGCTTTATCTAATTTAGTGACCTTTGATAACTTGTCTCCTATGGCAAAGTTCTTTCTCTTTTTGTGGACTCCCATCAGCTACCACAGGATTATCATGAAGCTTTACAGTGTCCTTTGAAGGCTGCCATGGATGAGGAGATGCCTTCTCTGCTTTCTCGTCACACGTGGGACTTGGTGGACTTGCCCTCTAGTGCAACGGTTGTTGGTTGCACATGGGTGTCAATGCATTAGAAAGCGGGAAGCGGGAGGCGTGCGGACAGCACCCTGTAACCGATTAAGCGGTAGGCGGGCGATTTTTGAAAAAGCGGGTGCTTAAATTTTATATATTTTTATACAAAATTGCATGTATGTGTATATAAAAAGTATACTTCTAGGGAACTTTTATACATATCTAATCAGCAAATCAGTAATTAACTAAGTATTCATCAATACTTTACTACTAATCAGTATCTCTAATCACTAAAATCAGCAAGCAGATCAGTAATTGTAAATAACAAACTATGAATTATTGAATTAAAGTACTCACTAAAGTAATACTAACCAATAGTACCAATCATTAATCACTGAAAGCAGCAAGGAAATCTGTAAAACTAATCATGCGTTAAAGTATAATAGAGCAATATGAAATTTACCTAGATGCATTACAACAATACCGAATTAGTACAACTTACACACAAAGTATGCATTCTAAATTAGGACTAGCTATATCATAGAACATTTAATGTATACAAGTTTCATATATTATAGTCAACACTACTTGGACTATGTAATTAATTAATGTTACATGCTTACATTAGGATTTTTAAACAAAAGCGGGAAAAAGCGGGTGAGGCGGGCAAAAAGCGGGCGATTTTGTGCAAAAAGATTAAGCGGGCGATTAGGGGCTTATTTATGCGGCTGGGGGTCTTGGCCGCTTAAGCGGCCGCCTGGGCCAATTTTTAATTCCCTGATGGGTGTACACTTTGAAATACCTACCTAATGGTATAATAGACAGGTACAAAGCCAGGCTTGTGGCTAAGGGCTGCACTCAAACGTATGGCATTGATTATTTTGAGGCTTTTTCACCTGTTGCTCGTCTCAATTCTATTGGTCTTCTTCTATCTGTTGTTGTTAATTCTGGATGGGCTATTCATCAACTAGATGTCAAAAATGCCTTTTTATATGGTGATTTGACAGAGGAGGTCTACATGGAGCAACCTCCTGGGTATGTTCTTCAAGGGAGTGTTCCAAAGCTTGTAGACTAAACAAAGCTATTTTTGGTCTCAAACAAAGCCCAAGAGCTTGGTTTGAAAAATTTAGTAAGGCTGTTCAGCAATTTGGCTTCTCTCGTTTTTCATCCTATCATTCAGTTTTTACTCTACATTCTTCAAAAGGTTCTGTGGTCTTGATAGTGTATGTTGATGATATTCTTATCTCTGGGATTCTGTTGGCATACAACTTGCAAAAGAATTCTTACAATCACAATTTGTTACCAAAGATCTTGGTCCAATTAGTTACTTCTTGGGCATAGAAGTGACACATTGGTTCTGGTATTATTCTTTCTCAAAGAAAATATGTACTGGACCTTCTTAAAGAACTGGTATGGTGAGTTGCAAACCAACATGTGTTCTTATGGATCCCCAACTTCCTCTTGGGGAGTCCGACAGTCCTGAATTAGCTGACGTCACTAAATATAGAGCTGTTATTGGAAAGCTTTTATATTTGACAGTAACTCGCCAGGATATATCCTACGCCGTTGGACGTTTGAGTCAATTTATGCATCATCCTTGCGAGATTCATTGGTAGTGCGCTTGTCAGGTTCTCAGGTATCTTAAGTCCTTTCTTGGGAATGGACTACACTATAAAAATCATGGGCATGTTCAACATTGGGGATACTCTGATGCTGATTATGCTGGTGCTCATGAGTATAGACGGTCCACCACATGTTTTTGCACATATGTAGGTGGGAATCTTGTCACTTGGAGAAACAAGAAGCTAAATGTTGTTTCACGCTCTAGTGCTGAATCAGAATATAGAGCTATGACTCATACTGCATGCGAGATTTTCTGGGTTGTGTCTTTACTCCATGGCTTTGGTATTTCTACTTTGCATCCGGTACCCATGTACTGTGACAACAATGCTGCCACATTTATTGCGAGTAACCCAGTCTTTCATGAGCGTACTAAACATATTGAGGTTGACTGTCATTTTATTCGAGATGCAGTTCTTGCTGGAAAACTTTCTACTCCATACATCTCTACAGAGGATCAGTTGGCTGATGTATTTACTAAACCTCTTGCTAGCAAAAGACTAAAAAATATATGTTCCAAGTTGGGCCTAAAGGACATCTACGCTCCATCTTGATGGGGAGTGTTGAAATATTTCCTGCTAATATTTATTTGCTTTTGTTTCTTTATCCCTAATTAGTAAGGTTGTGCCTTGTAATTTTACCCTCACGTGATATAAGTGAGGGTTATTGTTCATTCACAATTATTAAGAAAAAAGCAATTATCCTCTTTAACAACAGGGTTGAAGGGATATGTAATATTATGATTGCACCACTGACATGAAGAAGCATGTAAATAATCCGCAGGGTCAAATTATGTACTCGGAGCTGCACATGGATGTAGTACGCACCAGTTAGTCTTCACAGATGTTAGGTTCCAAGTAGCTATATTGTAAAACTAATACCTTATAGTGAAATGAAGTCAACAACATAATGCAACGAGGGAAGGCTTTTATCATTATAGTGTTCCCTATCTTTCACTACCATTCCTTGAAGAGAAAACAGTCCCTATCTTTCACTACCATTCCTAGAAGAGAAAACTCGTGTGTTTGCATTGGGAGAGCACACAAACGCTGATCACAAGATGTGGGACAAAAGGAAGAGAGGGTAACACAAGTAATGACATAAGATGTAAATACAAAAAAAAAAACCTATATTTCAACACTCCCTCTCAAGCTGGAGTATAGATGTCAATCATATCAAGCTTATTACATAGTTCTTGAACATGTTTCACAGTGAACAGCTTCATGAAGATATTAGTTGTTTGATCTCACATCTTAAGGAGAGTTGAGTAGCGATTTTCTTGGTCATTGCAACATATGAACTTCCCACTTCAATACGTTGGGTTCTTTCATGAAAGACCTTTTTGCTCGTAATTAGGGTAGCTGCTTTGTTGTCGCACTACATGGGGATATTGTATTCAATTAAATATCTGATCCGACCAAAAAAAAAATCTGATTCAGCAAGAAGGGACAACCCACATGAGCTCACAAGCGGTGTGGGCCATGCCCAGGTAATTCATTTCTTTGTTTGATTTCGCCATCACATGCTGCTGCTTATTGCACTAACTACCCAAGTTCCTACCGACAAAGGTACAATATTTAGAAGCGAACCTCCTATCCAGAAAGAAAGCCATCACTGTTAGTACAAGAGTATTTTTTTTCAAGCTCAAGCAATTGTTGTTGTGATATATGGCTTAAGTGTTTTCTTCTTGAGATGTTTATCCCATGGATATTTCTTATTGATATTACCTAAAACACTAATTTAAAAAGCAGCCGCTTCACCACTTAAGCGGTGGTAATCCATCTATCGAGGAATCTCAGATGAAGTGGTTGGTGAAGCGTTTTTTCAGTAAGCAGACGTTCTTTTCCGTTTCAACTCACTTTATCCCGCTTTGTGTGGGCCGCTTAATCAGTCACTTAGGACCACTTAATCAAAGCAAGGTCCAACATGGTCCAAGACCAAATATACAAAAAAGAAAAACAGACCGCTCGATGTCTACTATGTATTACAAGCTATAGGGGTAAAATAAGTGTGGGCACCATAATATTGTGTTCTTCTACCTATACTAAATTTGTGTAGTGCTGTTGTATGCGTGTCTCCCACTCACCACCTGCTATAGATGTAGCACTTTATAGTTGATTGATAACATTCTATAGGACCTATAGTGATTCTACTGTATAAGAGTTCTATGTTGATATTGTGAAAGTACCATGTAAAATATCACAAAAGTACTACATGAGTACCGTAAATAGATAAAAGTGCAATCTACTTCATTCACACTAGAATGAAGGTGTCTATTATATTAAATTTGTATGGTTGAATGATGTAAAATATTATATACATGTGTCCTATAATTGTCGGTTGACTGCTACAATATGTTGATGCCCTAATATAATCTAATGTTGACTTCATTATTCAACAAGTAATGCAATATATTAGTTAAAAGTAAGTTAGGAACATAGCGTGCTTTCAAATTATAAGCCCATGAAACTGTAATAAATATAAATATTTATATATTTGCAATTACCTACCATATTCTAATGAATACTAAAAATGTTACTCGGTTAATGTGTAGTTTTTCAACAAATTAATGCTATTGTTACTGAAATGTATTTATATACATTATTTCACTACACCATCCACTTTTTTAGAACGAACCCGCTAAATTTGTTGCTTCATGCTTAAGCGCTAGGGGAAGGGCGGTCGCTTCTCTTCCCGCTTCACTCTTTCCAAAACCTGGACCTAAAGCATGAGATGTATCTGGCCTAGTGATGGCGAGATAATATCTTCCCCCTGTGAGGAGTCCAAGCAACTCACCGAAACTGGAATTCGTTCGTATGCATCTTCTCTTTGTTTCTGGAGCCTTTAGTCAGTTACAGACTGATGTAGGACATGCCCCACCTTTACGCACTTATCAACATATGCGTCGCTGTGTTATTAGTTAGGCTTTATTAGCATGCTTTATTTTATTATGTCCTTTTTTTCTCCTTTTTAGGCTCTTGTAAAGTCAAGTGGGTTTAGTCCCACATTGGCTACCACCTGTTTAGTCTTTTTTTAAGAATCCTATTTAAAGGCTCTATCCGTGTCCATGTAGAGACACAGTTGATGAATGAGAATTATTCCCTTTTAGTCTTTAGCTGTATTTCTTCTTTGATTCCGTAGATAGGCATTAAGTGGTATAAGAGCCTAACCCTAATAACATTAGGGTTAGGTCCTTCCTGTAACGATAGTCGTTCTCCATTAACCCGCCCCCCAGTCATCCGGTGCCATCTCCAACCACACCCGCTGCTGCTGCCTGTTGTTGCCACCCCCTTGTCCGTCGTTACTGCCACCGACTGCTACTGCTGCTATCCGCTGCCGTCGCCGCTACCTACGACTACCGCCGTCGACGCTGTCTGCTGCCGCCGCCGTAGTCATTGCCTTCTATTGCTACAGCCGCAGGCCCTACTACTACCTGCTGCCGACTACGCCCGCTGCCAACCACTACCCCGTCAACAACTGCCCCCCGGGCCGCTAGTAAGCAACGCCCTGCAATTTTTTTTCCGGGGCTCTCGCCTACGAACCCTCCAAGCAAGGGGCCGCTGCCCCCCTGCAACCCCCAGTGTAGGGCCAGGGCACAAATATCTTATCTCCTCCCGAGGTAATTCTCTCCATCCATATCAAAGGCAAGGAAGCAACGATTGTCATCACTTTGGGTAAGATCTTTTCATTGTTTATTGTGCTTTTGCTCACCTTTGGCAATTTGAGTACATTCGCAAACTGAGTGTATAGGGTTTTGATTCCTCCACCGAAAATTTGCCAGGTCCTAATTTTGAAAAGGTTTTCCCTTATTTGGTGCACTACTTTTCTATCGTATATCTGTCCACATTGTTTTCTTGAATTGTTTTACGCTGTCCATTACAAAATTAAGTTTTCATTTGGCGCTATAATTTTTGGCTATTTCGTTGCAAATCATTATGTCTAGTCGTAGGGTTACTAGCCCGGTTTTAAAACCCACGTCGGAAGCCGCTCCTACATCTTCCTGAACCCCGTTTACCCTTGAGACTCTGGGTCAGTCAATCAATTCCATCATGGCTAATCTTCTCACTATTCGCCAAACTCGACACCTTTTATGGGGTATGGGATGCCATCAAATCTTGGACATGCACCACAAAGCCCTATGAACCCTACTGCTCTGTAGTTCTGCCCACCACAACTCCATGAGCCATCCACCTACCACCCCTATGGTTAAGTTGATTCTTTCGTCAAACTTGATCCTTATTCACAATATCCATATGTGGAACAACACCCCTATCAACCACCCTACCATCACACACCCCAAACAGCTACCCCACAAGCACACTATGCACCATCGCCACATCCCTCTCCACGTGCTCCTTGTGCTTCTGCGCCTCATAACTAACCATGGGCTCCGCCGCAAGGCCCACATCCTCCCATGGCAACCCAGCCTCGAGCCCCTGGCCATGATGTTTTTCGTAACCCCCCCCCCCCCCCCCCCCCCCCGCATGGACATGTTTTCCCTCACAACCCATAGGGTCAATATCACCTGGGACCTCATCCTCCACATCACAATGATATCGCTCGATGAGTTAAAATAGATGCCCCCACTTTTGATGGTAAACTTGACCGCAAAGATTTTCTCGTCTGGATTGCTAGTTTGGAAGATTATTTCGATTGGTATGACATGACTGACGCTCTGTAGATTAGGTTTGCTAAGATGAAACTTGAACGGTCAGCCAAGCGATATTGACAAGGTGTCCAGCTCGACACAGAGCGTACTGGTCAACCTCCCATCCTCGTTTGGGATGAGATGAAGACTAAGCTACGCGAGCGCTATGTTCCCGCCCGATACCAAAGACAACTTCTTTATGATTGAATGTCCCTTAGCTAAGGGTCATCATCTGTTCAAGAGTATATGGAACTATTTGAGGAGGCTAAGAACCGTTGTATTCACAATGACTCTGATTGACAACTGGCTACTCGTTTTGTGCACCGTTTACATCATGACATTAAACGAGAAATGGAGTTACAACATTATGGCTCCTTGGATGATGCTTTTCACCGTGCCCAAAAGGTAGAGATTTACCTTCAGCTCGCTTCTCGTGGTCCTTCCTTTTCTCGTTTTGGACAACGTACTCGCTCAACCAATAATCCTTCCAGTACCCCACATCACTCTACCTATCCCCTACCCCAACCACCTCCCCAAAGTTCTTCAGCCCCCTCCTCCTGAAAGGCAAGGAGGTAGTCACAACTCTAGTCTGGCCTCCTCCTCGAGGTCGTCAATGCTTTCATTGTCACAACACGACCTACCTAGCTGCCTAATGCCCTCGTCGTGCTCTTTTTGTGTCCTCTGACTCTCCTGGTACCACCCTGAGGATGACATTGAGTATGAAGATGTTTTTCCTGCCTCTGAACCTTCTAATGATGACGCTGATTGCAACTATGATTATGATCCGTCACATCTCCAGGTCATGCGTGTTTTAGCTACCCTATCAGAAGGGGACGAATGGAAATGCACTACTCCCTTCCAGAGCTTCTTCAAACATGATGGTAAAATCTGCAAACTACTCATTGATGGTGACAGTTCTCAGAACATCATTTCACACCATGGATGGACTTGCGCCCAAAGCCCCATCCTCAACCACATAAAGTCCGTTGGATGAACCAAATTAGCTTGCCCATCAGCCAACGCTGCCTTGTGCCCATCACTCTAGGTGCTTATTCAGACCACATTTGGTGTGATGTGTTGCCTATGGATGTTGGCCACTTCGTTCTTGGTCATCCTTGGATTTATGATTTAGATGCCCAAACTGAGGGACGTTCCAATCTTTATACCTTCAAATACAAGGGCAAACACATATGCTTAGCGCCTACTCGATTCATCTCTCCTCCGAAAAAGTGTGCCCCACCAGACCCCCAGACCTCCAAATTCCAACACTCTTTACACCTTGTCACCCAAAGAGAGTTGGAAGAAGCCGGTCGCGAATCAGGATGCCTGTATGCCCTATATATCAAAGAATCCACTCCAATCTCATTTTCAGCCCCCACCACCAGAACTTGTTTCCCTTCTCGATGAGTTCAAAAACATGACACCCACAAACCTTCGAGATCCCCCTTTGCGTGATATTCAACATGAGATTGATTTGATTCCAGGGTCTTCGCTACCAAACCGACCTCATTACCGTGTGAGCCCGACTGAGCATGATGAATTGAGACACGATGTTGATGTCCTCCTCCTCAAAGGATTCATCCGAGAGAGAAAGAGTCCTTGTGCGGTTCCTGCTCTCCTTGCCCCCAAGAAGAATGGCAGTTGGAGAATGTGCTTAGATTGTCGACCCATCAATAAGATCACTGTGAAATATCACTTCCCTATACCACGCCTTGACGACATGCTTGATCTATTGACGGGATCCCGCTATTTATCCAAGATTGATCTCCGTAGTAGTTATCACCAGAATTGTGTTAAGGAGTCCTATGAATGGAAGACTGCCTCCAAAACCCCTGACAGATTATATGAATGGCTAGTCATGCCTTTTGGCCTATCCAACACACCCAACACTTCATGCGAGTCATTAACCATGTTTACGACCATTCATTGGAAAAATTTTAGTGGTATACTTTGATGACATTCTGATTTTTAGTAAGACTAAGGACGAACACCTAAATCATCTCCGGTTTATCTTCGACACACTTCAAATTGAAATTGTATGCCAATCTAAAGAAGTGCTCGTTCCTTCAAGGTAAAGTCCCATTCCTTGGCTACTTTGTATCCACTACCGACATTGAGGCTGACCCGACCAAAGTCAAAGCCATCACTGATTGGCCCCAACCCATTTCCATTTGTAAGCTTCGTTTTCACGGACTGGCTACTTTTTGTCGTCGTTTTGTTCGAGGATTTAGCATCATTATGACTCCTCTCGTTGAGTTAATGAAGTGTAACAAATTCGAGTTGACGCCATCTGCAAGACGTGCTGTTGAGGTTGTCAAAACTAAGTTGACTGAAGCCCCGATTCTTTGCCTTCCTGATTTCTCACTTCCGTTTGAAGTATCTTGTCACGCTTCTGGTGTTGGCATTGGAGGCGTTCTTAGTCAAGACGGTCACCCTGTTGCCTTTTTCATGACGCAAAGCGTAAATATTCCAGTTACGATAAAGAATTCTATGCTGTTGTGCAATCCTTGCGTCATTGGAGGGACTACCTATTCCATCAGGAATCCATCCTTTGGTCTGACCATCAGGCCCTTTGCTTTCTAAATTCCCAGAAGAATTTAAGTGTGCATCACGCCAAGTGGTGTGAGTTTCTTTAGGAGTACACTTTTGTTCTCAAACATCGCTCAGGTGTTGAGAACAAGACCGCAAACGCTCTCAGTCGTTGCTTGACCACCCTACAGTCTATGCGCGTTGAAGTCATGGGTTTCGACCATTTGAAAGAGCAATATTCCACCTGTCTTGACTTCGCGACTATTCATTCTAACCTTCTCAATAGTACATCTGGCCATGCTTGTGATTTTATTCTACGAGTTGGATTTCTTTTTCGCAACACGTAGTTATGTATCCCTTCTACTTCAATGTGAGATTTTCTCATTTGGGAATTACATGCTGCTGGCCTAGCTGGCCATTTTGGTAGAGATAAGACCACCGTTCTCAGTGACAAACATATTTTATTGGCCTTCCTGATGACATGATGTAGATCGCATAGTGTCTCAGTTTTGTACTTGTCAATTGGCAAAAACCAAAAGACAAAATACAGGTCTGTACACTCCCCTCCCTATTCCCCATGAGTCTTGGAAAGATCTAAGTATGAATTTTATTTTAGGTCTTCCCCGCACTTCTTGTGGCCATGGATCTGTGTTCACGGTTGTTGATCATTTTTCAAAGATGGCCCACTTCATTGCTTGTAGTAAGACTTATGACGTCTCACATATCACTCGCCTTTTCTTTAATGAGGTAGTCACACTACATGGACTCCCCACTACCATAGTCTCTGATCGTGATTTTAAGTTTGTTAGCTACTTTTGGAAGACCTTATGGAAAATCTTTTGTACCAATCTTAAATTCTCTTCTGCCTTTCACTCTCCAACTGATGGTGAAACTGAGGTGGTCAACATGAGTTTGGATAACCTCCTGCGATGTCTCATTGGTGAGCGTTTAGGCGATTGGGACTTATTGCTACCTACTGCTGAATTTGCTTACAACATTTCTGTCAATCGATCTACATGAATGAGTCCATTTGGAGTTGTTAATGGGTACAAACCTCACCAAACTATAGATCTTTTACCCCTGTACACTAAAGACCGTACTTCCCACACTGTTGAGACCTTTTCCCAACACATTCATGATTTGCATGCCGAGATTCGCCGAAAAATTACTGTCTTATGAAAACTATAAGCTTTCTGCAGATGCACACCGCGAGTTTCAAGAATTTAATGTGGGAGATTATGTGTTAGTATGTGTGCATCCTGAATGCTACCCCAAATATTCCTTCAAGAAGCTTCACACCAGAGCATCAGGATCGTTCTAAATACTTAGTCGACAGGGACCCAATGCTTATGTATTGGATTTGCCAGTAGATTGGGGCATTAGTGCAGTATTCAATGTGGAGGATCTTTCTCCTTATCGTGATACATTCGAACCCCCTCCACCACCAGCAACAACTTCTTCAGATCGTCTCTGTGCTCCACCGTCTTCAGCAGTGTTACCGCCTCTGCCTTGACTTCCTCAACAGCTGCCCGAACGCATTGACACTGTCTTGGATGACCAGCCCATCCTCACCAGCCATGGCAGCGTACATCGTTTCTTGGTCCGCTGGAGAGGCCGTTTTTCAACGGACGCCACCAGGATCACCGAAGAGGAGTTCCACCGCATTGATGCAGATCTTCTTGAGCTCTACCTCAGTACTGACTCGACGAAGCCAAGTCTTTCGCAGCCGATGGGAGTTGATGTAGGACATGCCCCACCTTTATGCACTTATGAGCGTAGGCGTCACCGTGTTATTAGTTAGACTTTATTAGCATGCTTTATTTTATAATGTCCTTTTTTTCTCCTTTTTGGCTCTTGTAAAGTCAAGTGGTTTAGTCCCACTTGGGTTGGAAATACATAAACATTGGTAGAGGAATGGATATATAAAGAATGGAACAAAAATAAAGCACTACTAATATAAAGGTATGGTAGGAATAACATAGACGTAGGCCTGGCAATGGGTCAGTTTTCGAGACCCGACCCAAGACCCGACCCGACCCAAATCTTGTAGGGTCCAAACCCGACACGACCCGTATTAAAATTAGATATTAAGACCCGAGATTTGCCCGACCCGTTTTGACCCAACCCCACAGACTGGACTCGACTGGACCCATAATACCCGAATATTTTTTCACCCGATACCTGACAGGAGACCTAGAAGACCCAAACAGACCCATGTCGCGAGGCCATAGTTCTGTATGCTAAGCTCTTTGAGGCTGCTTCTGAGGTTACATAGGAAAGTGTGGCTCAGGTGCTTATCTTGGGAAAGGAACTTGTTACTAAGCATCACAGATTCGCAGGGGCAACAGAGGCCAAGGCCGTAACTCCAACATTAGTCATGGCCGATTTATAGACATCTAAGTCAGCAAGAGCGAAGCAGTTCAGTGCCATTGCAAAGATGCTGACTTCCATGACTAGGCCGCATCACGACACATTGAGCACTTTGACCGTGGCTCCATGGATCTTGGTGAGAGAGGAGTCGACGATGTCGGAGAGGCCAAAGCAGTCGCTGAACCTTGACGAGGCCGGCCTGGCATGCCTCGACGAGCTTGAGGAAGCCTGCGTGGTGACCCCTTGGAAGCTACACAGGTCGAGGTGCTGGAGGTTGGGGCAGTAGCTGCTGACCACGACCATCCCGACGCTGCAGATTCCATGGCAACTGTGGATCGTAAGGGATCGAAGCTGGGAAGACGCACCAACAGCCACCGGGGTGGTAGGAGTGACGTTCAACAGGAGAAGTGGGACAACAGTTGCTGGTGCGGCAACAATCACTCCTTGATGCCCATGCAGTCAACATGGAGAATTTGTTGCCATCCTCGAGGCGAAGATCTAGTGATAGGCAACGTGATGATGTTGCTCTCGTCGAGGCATAGGGTCTCGAGCATCTTGGCTGCACCGGACTACCGGAGGACTTGAGCCCGTTGTCGAACAGGCACGCGCGCACCGCTTGAAGCAGAGTTGCTTCAGCGCAGGGCAGCCTTTGACGATAACCTGGATGCCGAGGTCGGTAAGATGATCAGTGATTGTCGTAAAGGACCAACCTTTGGTTGTCCGTGCAGGTCGCTGAGTACCAGATCAATCCCCACGACATTGAGAGTGTAGTCGGTGATAGGCTGACAACTAGGCGACGAAGGCAGTAGCCAAGCACATATGTCTGCAGACGCCCGCCGTCACCAACAAAGTTCGGGTCTTCTCGGGCCTTAGGTTTTACTGGGCACAGTTGTGCCCGACCTAAATTTTAACAGACCCAAATCGGGTCTACCCGACTTATACCCAGGCCCTATCTTAAACTCAAAAGACCTTATTTTCAGGTCGGGCCGGGTCGGGTAGCAACATTTCTGCCAGGCTTACATAGACGTTGTGATATGCAACGTAGAAGATTTGTAAGCCAAACAAAGGCACTCAGCCATGTGGGTTAGGGGAACCACAAGGAGAGAAAAATTAGCGTAGTGCCCCTTCTTTTTTTTGATACATTATAAACTAGCACATGTTTTTTATTTGCAATATACTACTGATATTCCTGATAATGCAGTCAATGTGTTACATGACCCGATTAGACAAATCCTGATAGAAAATTAAATGGATCTTTGTGCAACCCAGAAAAGCACACTTGCATGGCCTTAGGTCTGACAAATGTAGGGGGTGCGGGGGCGGAGCCCCTCGGTAAGGATTAGATCAAAAAATAGATTCAATTAGCAAGGTATAATGTGTAGGGGGCAGTCACTAAAAATGAGTGCATATGAAACATAATTTCAACAATATCAAGTTGGTTATCCGCCTATTGTTCCGCTTGCTGTTGGAGATTGGTTCTTTATTGTGTTTGTTGGTGTGCAGTGGCATTCATTGGAGTGGTCTTGCAAACTGAATAGATGTCGAGCGAGCATGATTGATTGTCATTGAAGCAGCATGATAGTTGTGAGGATGTGGTATTGGCAAGAAATGTTGATCGTCGTTTAGGGCTTTGGTGATAAGAGGAATTCGACAGTACTAAATGCCCTGAGCCAACAATTTCTAGAGACAAAAGACGGAGGACTCATGCCCGGATTACATGATTAAGTTGTAGGAAAGCCTGAAGCCCAAGAAGGAAAGGGTGGCGCACTATCAGCACCAGAGCATAGAGCAGAAGTTGTTGGATAAGGTGAGGAGCAACTTTTGGTAGTGACTTCGAGCAAGCTTTTGGGGAAGGAGCAGTCTGGGCATGCTTCCCTAATACAGAACGACAAGGTCAATGATCTCGCCAGATGTACCGGTTGTTCCTAAAGGTGCCTCATGGGTTAGACCTTGTCATTGACGGAAACGAACAACTGAAGAAAGATGGATGAATAACAAGTATAAAGATGCTAGATAATGTTAAATAATTTTGGTGATGGCCAGGAACACATGCGCAACATAGAGACTTTTTGATGAAGGAGGAAGAAGGAAAGAGACAACCATGGAGGTTGGGATGATGCCTGTCTGGCGACCAAGTTAAGAAGAGACGGTGGCTTCCTGCAGACCGAGGCTCACTCTTTTTTCTCTACTCTAGGGTTAGGATCAATGCTCTGATACTATGTAGAAAACAAGATGGAGGCTAATGAGATGTTTCATAGATACAACCATGCTTCTATATATAGGATAGGGGAATACTTAAAAGGAAGCAAACTCAAACCCTAATGGGCCAAGTATACTTGGGCCCATGTACATGATAAAATAATAGCTCCAACAAAATTTCCCTCTAAAATATAATTCACTTCAATTAAATTGCTAGTCAAGAATTTGTTTCGCTCCGTGCATATGGTTCCTTCCAAGTAAATACTTTCCCTCTATTAATTTATGTTGATGTGATTATTTTATTATTTTAAAAATTCCTGCCAAAAGTATGGTTTCTACTTAAATTTTTGTTTTCATTCAAATACCTAATTTTGCTCCGAGAAATATGTTTTTGCACAAAGAACTAATTTGATACCAAAGAATTTGTTCCCATCCAAGTGAATAATTTCAATTTATTAAGAAAATGGTTATGGTGAAGAAGTTTTAGTTTGCAAACTTTTCTTCAATAATATTTTTGTTTTCACACATGTCAAAGGTTACCCTCAGATTTTCGATAATTAAATATTTCAATGAGAGAATGTTGTTTAAGCAAATAGAATTATACTTTATTAATAGTACTAAACATCCTTGACATCTGGCGATTAATCCTCAATGTTGTCCATGTCTACAGATGTTGATGTCAAAACTAGGTAAGCTTCCATGGTACACCTTGTAACTTACGTGTCGGCATTTGTCCATGACTTTGGCCTAGTTATTGACGACAATAGCCCAGTCTAGTTCAAAAAAATCCATCTTGTCATTGATACTTGTTGCTCATGTAGTTGCACACATAGTGAGGGCTTAGAGAAGCTTGATAACTAATCTTGACCTTGAAGTAACCAAACTTTCCATAAACTTCCACTTCCACTTCCACACCTACCAAAATTGACACAAAGTCAATGCTCTGTACCAAGCTTGTATGGGGTGTGTTTTCTTAGAAAAATCATCTCCCCAACCCCATACCTAGATAACAAACAACATTTTTAAGCATTTCCCCATCTCTTTTCCCTTCCCTGTGGAAATGCAACCAAACAACAATTATTAGCAATTTCCCCTTACCCTTCCCATTCCTTTACTTTTCCCTTTCCATTCCCCCTCAATTTCTCAACCACAGACCAAATCTGATCGGGTTTCATGTTTCGGTTCAGACTCCAACAAACTGACTATTGTGAAAACCAAGTTTCCATTCACATTGGCAACAATCTAGTCTTCCATGAGCATACAAAGCACGTTGGGGTGGATTGCCATTTTGTACTAGACCTAGTTACCTAAAAAGATTGTGACTCTTTGCGTAGGGAACAGGAATCAAATTTCTAATATTTTGACAAAACTATTGTCTCCATCTATTTTTAAGTATATGGGTGTAAAGCTCGGACTACACAATGTACACTCTCATGTTTGAGGGGGAGTATTAGTATTATTGTTACTGGACATAAGCCCACTATTGTTATATCATTTTATTATGTTGTCGATACACTTTAAGTGAGGGACCGATTTAGGCACTTAAGTGTAACGACTAAACTTTGTACTACATAAAGCAGATATCTTGTACTCATGTTTCATCTGATGAAAATCACTCTTACTTCTACAATAAGTTAAGGGGTTTAGTAAGTGATTATGATTAACATTGCAATTATTACCTTACTAGGATTAAAAAGATCTCAATGTTAAAATCAGATTTAAGCAACTGCCAAGCAAAACAATTCTTACTTCTACAATAAGTTAAGCGGTTTACTATAAGTGATGATGATTAACATTGCAGTTATTACCTAATTAGGATTGAAAAGATCTCAATGTCAAAATTAGATTCAAGAAATTGCCAAGCTAAACAATAAACGAATTACCAAGGGTTTAGATCTCTAATAACAATGATATTGTACAACAAACATAGGTAAAAAGATTATTTTGTAAATTAGGAGATTTGTAAATAAACTTTATACCCAACTATAGGGCTAAGGACCCATAGAAACATCTAAGGCAACATATAGGTCCAGGCAAGGGTCAAAATGCCCCCCTAGGGTGCCTTGATACCTAGGTACTGGGAATAGATCTTGTAGAAGCAAGAAGACAAGTTCAAAAAAAAAATTGGAATCGTCAAATATTCGATCTTTTCTAACTTTGTATGTAATGCCTACCTACAAAATTAAAGAAGAAATACGGCTAAAGACTAAAAGGGAATAATTCTCATTCATCAACTGTGTCTCTACATGGACGTAGATAGAGCCTTTATACAGACTAAACCACTTGACTTTTCAAGAGCTCTAAAACGAGAAAAAAAGGACACAATAAAACAAAGCACGCTAATAAAGCCTAACTAATAACACGGCGATGCCTACGCTCAAAAGTGCGTAAAGGTGGGGCCTGTCCTACATCAGGCATGAGGGGGAGAATAGAGGAAAATGAGTAGAGGAAAGAGATGAGATGGAGAAAAGAGGAAGAGAAGCCATGTCATCCTACCATGTTGTATAGTTTTTCATACTCAACCGTGTTTTATTGATACATGCTATGACATGCCTACACGTGCCCTCCCGCTGTAGTGCAATATTCCTATAAGAATGTTCTTATCTCAACTACCCCGCATTATTCCGGCGTTGGTGCTTCTTTTGCGGAACTTCTTTGATGACAATGACGACTTATGATTTCTATAAGTATCTTTCACCGTCTATTGTGCTCTAGATGCTTATCGGGGGTAGAAAACCTGGTTGCTTCTACATGCTATCTTCTTCAGGTCAAGGGGAAGTGTTAGATTGGTTCAATTGTTGTATTGCAAAATTTAGGAGGAGATCTTTCTTGTCAGGGAAGAAAATATCTTGGTATTTTAATTGTCGTGCATTTAGGCCTCGATCTGTGGCCCATTAGTTATTTGAGTACCAAGCACATGTTCCTTCTCATATATACATATGTATATTTTGGAATAAGGTTTCATTAGTGAGATATTGATTTTACTTTCTTAATTACCTTTACAAAACTAATTCTCTCGGAGGACATGACAAACTCTCAAAGTTTGTCCTACCTCAAGATGTGTTCTTTAATAATTTTAATGAATCCAATGCCACTCTTACGTTAGCTTCTCTATGCCTAGTTTTTGAACATTTAGCTCAATGTGTTGCTAAACTTGGTAGAGTCGTGTTGTAGAATTTCTTTTTCAATGTGATCATGGTTACATGAAATTTGCATCACACATCTCCAGTTCATTTGTCATGATGTATTGGTTTGATCATATGTAATCCATCTTTATGTATTTCTATCACATAATCTAATTGATATAAATCGTCACACTTTTACATTTCAATTGCATCTACTGTAGGCGATGGGCAGAAATGGAAGTAGCACTCTACTACAACTCTGAGCAAATCCCCCGTAACCTTGTAAAGAGAGTTGTATGGGGAGGGGGGAGTGGGCGCTTGCTGCCCTGTCTTTCCCTTAGGTCCTTCTGGGTTTCGGTTCCTCCAATTGACATCTCGATCGTGTTTCAAGTCAAAGATTCAGATCATATGTTATTGTGACGTCCCTGGATTTTCTAAAACTTAATCTGATGTGTGACGTCCAAATTGAAACCCTCACCTCAGCGAGAATCCCAATTTAAACACCCCACACTAGGCTAAGAAGAAGAAAATCAGAGGAAGTCAGAAGGAAACAACAGTAGCACATGTACATGAACAATAATAAAACCATACAACACAGGTTCACCATTCAACATATAATTACAACATGAATTGATATAACATTTGATATTACATATTGAACAACAAACTCTACATACAAGTACTACCACTAAACAACAGGATCTTAAGACAACAGGTTCACCTGTACATCAACTCGCCACACAACTCTCAACTATCCTGGATCTTTAAGAGCATAACCACAACCTAAACAAAAGATTACACATGGTACACGTTAGCACAATATTCAATAATATTGTACTGAGTACGCCTACGTGTCTTTTATATACCTCTCATCATATCTTGGTAATAAGATAAAACTAATACTTGACAGTTATAAAGAAACACAAGAAAAAGCATAAACTTGCACAAAGATGTTTATTAACAGAAGAGAACACATATTTTAAGCACATTTTCATCATATATCTCGTACATCTGCCACCAAGGGCTTTGATGTTTTTAGATCTTGTCATATAACTTGTACATCTATCACCAAGGGCTTTGATGTTACATCTGCCACCAAGTGCTTTGATGTTTCTTCAATGCACTATACTACCAAATAGTTTAGTGCTATCATATGATGGATCAGATATATTACGTTTCATGTGTTCATAGCAATAAGTATGGAAAATCAAGCAACATATCATGCAAGAACAATCATTTCAACCAATGCCATATGCCAAGTATTTTACTACACATATAACACAAGTATATTGTATAATAAGCCAAGTAAGAGGTAATGGCATACCTTGATCAAGAGACATTCTAACCCATATTCCTGATGTCATCTATATCTTGGTCAACCCCTGATCAAGATAAGATCATATGTACCATCATCATATTCTCATCATCTTACGTCTCATCTTAACCCTAATTGTGTTCATATTAGGGTTTCACTTAGTTCATTGGGATTTTCTCATTGTTACTTGTATTCTTGTCTTGGGATTATTTTACTGATCTTATATTCTAGATTATTGTTCATTAAATGATAATCATATTTTCCATCATTATGTGAACATATTAACATTGACCCTAGGTTACATCATTAACCTAAATTAGGGTTTCATAACATGTATAAAGTGTCATCTTCATATAATATAAATTTCGTGTACAAAGCTGATCTCAGATCTACATATTATCTTCCAGTTATAGATATGAGGGTATTCTGTGAATTTCATCATTTATTGAGCATGTATGTATTTATTGCATATTAATTAAGGTTACAAGCCCTAGATAGACATTCTTAGCAAATTACATGATTTCGTGCATCAACATCTTGATTACTAACCTTATATGGACTACAAACATGATTTATGGTTCACTGATATTTTCTCATAATTTTAGTCCATCGTTTGATATTTTATATCCATGATATAAAAATTATACATCTTACTTAATATTTGTGTTATCAAGCACAAAAAGACTGATATTATGGTTCTATGTTATTCTACACATTTTTCTGAGAATTTTGGTATGTTATTTGTATTTTTCTGATGCTCAAGCTAATTAATGTGAATTTTGCAGCTCCTACTGGTTTGCGCTCGTGGACCCTCCTTGGTTCAGTACCGAGCCGACCAGTTCAGGGGCTGGTTCGCTTGGTCTGGGTCAGGTTCAAGGCTCTAGACCCAATCCTCCTTTCTTTCCTGTTCATCGTTCTTTCTCACGATCTGGGTTGCGGCTCTGTTCTTCCGTGAACAGGTCCGTCGCCGCAGGTTCTACCCCGACGAGCAATCTGCAGGGATCAGGCACTCCCCGTCTACTCCTTTGGCCACCAATAGCTCCGCTTAGGCTCGCTTCATGCCGTCGGTCTCGAATCTCCTTATCTTTGGCTTCTCCTCACGGTCTGGGCAAGTTCGCCGGCTATAGCTGTTGGTGCGGCGGAGCAAAAGAAGGCAAAAGCCTGTTGACCTCCAAGCTTCCTCCGTAAGGCTCTACTAGCAGTGCCAGGTCTTCCCAAACTCCATGGATGCTCCAAAACTCAGAGGGGAAGTCCACTGCAGCCCTCCCTAAACACGATCCTCTCCTCCGATGAACCTCTGTTCGTGAGCTACATTGCCGCCATCACAAGGTCTCAAAACACACTTCTACGACTCTCTTAACCTTCCTCATCGTTTTCCCCTACTCATATCCCTTTGAACTCCCTTTAACCTCCGGTTCCCTTCTCTATTTCCTCCTCTTCATCTCCCTCTTATGGTCATCTGCAGCGTATTGGAGAATGGGGGCAAAGTGGGTGTCTGTTCTCGCTTCTTCACTCCCACACTGCAAGTCGTGGCTCCTGGGATAGCTCGTGATGTGAGGAGGAGAACCATTCAGACGCGGACTCCCCTCATCGCACGATTTAGGCGAGTGGTGGTGGGGATGGTCACGACGTCAACTGCTCCCATTTCCTTGCTCTAACCGCAAGGTTGGAGAGAACTAGACATCCATCAGATTCAAAACTAAGGGTTACAATTTTCTCAACACCCCACTGAATCCGTGGCTAACTCAAGTCGAGGGTTCCAGCCACTAGATTAGCTTTAAACGGTCCATATCTATTCACGCAGCCCGCCCTTAGCCAAAGGGGGCGTGACACAAGCCCAAAAATTTGTATGTTAAGTATATAAATCATCAATAAAGCCTATTATTTCATAAGAATTCAAACCTAAATAACTCTCTCTAGGATACTCCAATTGCCACCCAATTTTAACCATAGCTTTGTCATCACTTAAGCTACATTCCATTTCATTTTGGTGTCAAAACTCGGCTATCTGACCATTCAATTACATACCTCACAAAGGAATAAACATAGGGATTTTAATCGTGATATAAACATCCATGACCACCCTGTTAAAGTGTCTAAATTAGTCTATTAGTTAAATAGGCTAATTAGTTTAGTGGGCCTTTATCTTCCGGCCCGTCTAGTTTAGATTACTTGGGTCCTAAGTAATAGGGCGTCTCTCCTCTCCTATATAAAGGAGAGGCCGTCAGTCTTTGTATTCATCTAATCACAATCTATTCTATTCTTTAACATGGTATCAGAGCGGGTTAGATCTTGAGAGAACCCTAACCTAGCCGCCGCTTTCCCCTATCTCTCCAAGCCGCCGTTCTTCTCCGTAGCCGCCGGCCGCCGCCTCTCGAAGAGAGAAGCCAAGGTCGAGCGCCCGCCTGCGGGCGGCCGCCGGCCTCCGTTGCCATGGCTTGGCCGGCTGCCCGCTAGGCATATCTCGGCCTCCATGGTCATCTCCATTCATCTATTCTTTCATTCTTTCCATACAACACCTCCGCTGCCTATCATAGCAGCCGTCCTCCATCATCATCCGCAACAATCGCCGCCGTAGGCATCCGCCGCGGTAATCTCCTTCCGCCATCTGAAAGCAGCAGCGCCTCGCCACCATCAGCAGCAGTAGCCATCAGCAGCCATCTCCACAGAGTCGTCGACCATCAGAAATTGGTTCACATCCGCAAGGAACAGCCATCTCCACCTTCCAGAGCAGCCGCCGCCGCCGCCGCGTCGATACTATCGACATGAGTGTCGATGGTATCGACATCAGATCAGACGCAAACATCCGCCGACATCCCGTGACGCAATCCGCATCGCCGGCGTCGATACTATCGACAGGAGGTCGATGGTATCGACTTTATCACAGCGACAAGGAGAGAGTCGGTCGATACCATCGACAGTCCTGTCGATGGTATCGACAGTTGATCAGCAACAAACGGCAATCCGTCGAAGGCTCCATCTCATGACGTCTTCAGATCAGCCTTCATCGCCGCTTTGGAGAGGCTCCGCCTTGGCTCCGCATGCATCCTCTTGGCATGCAATATCTCCGGAGTCACGCAGGAGACCCTTTGTCATCTCCTATGTTGCGACAAAGTGCTTCATCAGCCGAGCGTCATCTCCAGCCATCATCCGCAAGCTGCTGCTCCTCCACTTCATCATCATCCCGACGACCTTCATCTTCCATTTGCTGCTATCTGCATCATCATGCTACTGATGTCCCTACGCCATCACCTGCTGTTTTCATCATCATCATTTCATCATCATCACTTCATCATCATCACTCTCCACCGCTACCAAACAACCATGTTTACTACCCCCATATGCATTATCCCTGTCTCTATTCGGATCCTTAATCGGTTCTATCTTTTACTAATCGGATCCTATTTTGACCCTAACGGGCCAACAAACCCCCTTTTCGGGTCGGGACTAGATCCATTTATTTTTCCACCCGGATCTCATGTTGACCCATTTAGTATACTCTCTTTGGCTATCGGTTTCATTCTCCACATATTGCCCATCTCCATTTCACATATTTTCTCTCTTTTTCAGCCTTTCCCACCCACCCATATTATGTGTGTATCCCTTTTCCACATTACGGGGGGGGTCATATGTCCAGTTCTCCACACCAAACACTCACTCTTGTCGTATTTGGTGTGCGGGGGGGATAGAGAGGAAAGGGAGAGATGAGAAGAGCGAGCATGCGAGCATATGAGAGAATGTATGAGAGAGAGAGTATGAGATGAGATGATGATATATGTATTCAGATTATATATATTCCAGGCTATCTTCATGGAGCTTCACATCATTCAGCACACCAGTTCTCTACTTGAGCCAGCAGTGAAGATCCAGCGTCGACACCGTATCCGCGTTCGTACCGCGTTATGTACGTCAGGTGTTGATGGTGTATTCCTTCAGTTGCATTCACATGAGACAGATGGGTGCTTCTTCAGAAGCTCAGAGTTTTATCTTCACCGAGCTGCTTCATCACGTCTTCTCCGAGCCGTATCTGCTGTATCGACATCGCCTGTAGCTGATCCTCTTGGGACTTTCCTTGATGGATGATCTCCTTTCCCGTCAAGCCCCCCAAGTTTCATGGTTCCTGCATCGTATCAAGCAGCAGATCGTCCGTCCGCGTTCGTGCCGCGTTAAGCACGTATTCCAGTGGCGACTTGTTGTAGTATCAGGATCATTCTTCAGCCTACAGAGTATCTTCAGATGTCTTCATTTTAGATGCACTTCAAGGAAGACCTTCAAAGCTCGAGTATCTTCAGCCTGCAGAGTCATCATCACCATATGATTCAGGGGGAATATTATTTCAGGGGGAGTAACATATTTTGTATGGGAGTGATATTTATCTTCATCTTTTATTTATCATTTCTTTTTATCGAGTCCTGTAACTCTCCAAGCTTGGACATGTGTTTCACCCATGCTCCAGCTTGAGGGGGAGTGTTAAAGTGTCTAAATTAGTCTATTAGTTAAATAGGCTAATTAGTTTAGTGGGCCTTTATCTTCCGGCCCGTCTAGTTTAGATTACTTGGGTCCTAAGTAATAGGGCGTCTCTCCTCTCCTATATAAAGGAGAGGCCGTCAGTCTTTGTATTCATCTAATCACAATCTATTCTATTCTTTAACACACCCAAACTCAACATAACTCAATATATGAGTTCCAAAAGAGCTCTCTATCACATCCTACACACCTTAAAAGATATCTTGTCCTCGAAATTAAGACAAAAGTCGAGTCTATCACATCATATACATCTTAAAAGAATTGTTATCCTCAAAATATAGCCATTCTCGTACTCCAAGGAAAAACCAAAAGGTCTTCAAACACAACTAGGGCACTACTTTAGGTGCAACATTCCCATAAACATCATGTCCAAAACATATATGTACCACTCCTAGGAGGCTATTAAAGCATCTAGGGTGAACTACCCCTTCAAAAGGGTTGGGAAACTCATGTTCAGTCATGATATATCTCATATGTTAGAGTGACATTGTTATCTTTACCCATGCATTAGGGTTCCCACATCATATTACCATGTTCTAAAGGAGTTAACCAAAGATAATCCATTATATCAAGGTGTCATAATTGTTATGTCGGTAAGTCCAGATGAAGGACCCAGGTTCGAATCACGTCGAAGGCGTTCTGTGAAAAGTAACACGAATTTGATTGGGCGCGGAAGGAGGGGGTGACCAGACCACACCCTCTCATGCCCCGAGAGTTTACGTTGTCTGGGGGGTCACAATAGTGACGCTTCTACGGGGGCAGTTCTCTCGTAAATAAAAAAAAACTGTCAAAATTTATTTGGTTCTCGCGGGAGGGGGGGGGTGACCAGACCACACCCTCTCATGCCCCGAGAGTTTACGTTGTCTGGGGGGTCACAATAGTGGCGCTTCTACAGGGGCAGTTCTCTCGTAAATAAAAAAAAACTGTCAAAATTTATTTTCTTTTGTCTTTATTAAGCACTAAGATTAAAACCTCATGTAACATGTTTCATTCATTTGATCTTATTTCATTGCTCATAATAAATCATATCATTTACTAGTGATTTCATCACAAGATAACCAACAATTGCACATTATCATCATTATTCATGTATATGGTTAACCATTTATACATTAATATCAATTAAACCATTTCTAGATTTTCTTCATATCATGTCTATATGTCAAAGCTCAAGATTAGATCACATTCTTATCTAAGTCATATCATGGTTGTACTCCACAAACTTATGTGAGTGGCTAATCAAACATATATCAAAACTTCATCTAGTGCAATTGAGGTTCTCCTAACCCATATCACGATGGTAGTGCCATGCTCAGTCTCTCTGAGCTAACTCAACTCAATGAGTATCTCACAACTCAACTTTATCTTCCCTCTATTAGCCTAGGGTTCTCGGATTACCTCTTTGGCATTAGTGATTAACTTCACAAGATCTAGCCACAGAGCACAAACCAAAGCATGTTATGACATACTCTTCATAGGTCTCTACCCATGAGTTATTCTTACTCAACACTATATTATATGTACACCACTAGAGTTCGACATGGGAGCCACCCCACCTGAGCACTTGGCTTCACAGAAGCTAACACAATTTTTACCTCTAGGGTCTTGGGACTCTCTCTCCCTCACCCAGATGGTAGGTTCTCACATTTCCTTATTCACATATGCATATATTACTAGCCTCTCTCTAACTCTAGGGTTTGGTCCTCCCAAGGACATCTAGGGTTCAAAAATACTATAAGAATCATGCATAAAGCAACTCAACTCATTCACTCAGGAGTATTCTAGTTTAGGACACATCATAACACATATTTCTCATATCTTGGAGTATAGGTTCCCTAACCTTCTCCCTCTGGGTCTCACTCTTTCTGGAGTTAACCCTAAATTGGTCCTAACACTAGAGGTCCTCCTTTGTAAAATAACTTGAGGCTCATGCTGACTCTCAACCTTGTCTTAGCTTAACTTATCTCATCTTAGAAAAAAACCTACATACTTGCATCATAAAAACTTATATCAAATCCTCAAAACTGAACTTTAATCCTTAAAGACAACATATATCATCATAATTCAACTTATATAATCTATATAAAACTTAGACTATATCATCAAAACTTATTTCATCTATTCCATCTATCTCATATATTCTAACAAGGCTCTAGACGTCTAATCTAGAACTATTCTCTCTTCTAGACTGATGCCATTTACTTTCACTTAGTTTGCGTGATCACCTCCTACTCGTACATGTGTGGGCACACATTTTTCTAATACATATATATAATAAAATATTATATAATTTTTCTCCGATAAAACACACGTCAGAGAAAACTATTAAGGTTCGATCCGATTGGAATCCAAAACCAAATCCAGAAAATGAGTGCCCCACACATAGTAGAGAGTATAGTGTCATGAAATCTAGTGAAATGGGTGAGAACAAGGAGTAGACTGGTGTAGTTACCCAAAACATAGATGCATCATATGCCAAATATTTCTCTTCCCACGATGTATGTCATTTCCAAATAATGCAACGTCCCATACCGCTGCACTATAAAGAAAGAACGACATCTAAGGACTTGCTATACAAGAAGCACCAATCTAAACCTAGTTCTCAGACATCTAGGTGCTAACCTAGAGGCTAGGTCAGATCTAGTTTCTAGAAGACTACTAATCTAACCCTAAAGATTATTAAGTTCAAGGTTCTTTGGTTTTGAGTTGCATAATGAGAAAATGTCAGGGTTTGCTATTGTTCATGCTCTGATACCACTTGTGACGTCCCTAGATTTTCTAAAACTTAATCTGATGTGTGACGTCCAAATTGAAACCCTCACCTCAGCGAGAATCCCAATTTAAACACCCCACACTAGGCTAAGAAGAAGAAAATCAGAGGAAGTCAGAAGGAAACAACAGTAGCACATTGACATGAACAATAATAAAACCATACAACACATGTTCACCATTCAAAATATAATTGCAACATGAATTGTTACAACATTTGATATTACATATTGTACAACAAACTCTACATACAAGCACTACCACTAAACAACAGGATCTTAAGACAACAGGTCCACCTGTACATCTGCTCGCCACACAACTCTCAACTATCCTGGATCTTCAAGAGCATAACCACAACCTAAATAAAAGATATGTGGTACACATCAGCACAATATTCAATAATATTGTACTGAGTACGCCTACGTGTCTTTTATATACCTCTCATCATATCTTGGCAATAAGTGTTCCTTATAGGAAACTAGTAATTGATTCTGAAGAAAGAAACAAGCGTTGCCATTTATACGAAACACGATTTATCGGAAATGGACTTATGAATCTTGAATAAAGAAGCAAAGAATGATATTAACCGAAAACGTGGAAATGAGGAGACGATGAGCATGGATTAGGGATCAAACATGGAAACATAGGAGGGATCAAACATGGAAACACAGGAATAATGAAAGAAATCAAATAAACGTCATAGCAAAACAAACACACACAAACATGGGCAAGCAAACAATGAACATGGAACAAACATGAAGATTTGTTTGGGGGAAGAAAACAAGCAACCGTTGGATGAGGTGAGCTCCTGGATTTAGACGATGCCTGAAGCTATTTATCGCCAAGAGTTGGGTGCTGCCCGTTGTTGACTGAATCTCGTCGCTGTCGGGGAATAGATGCTGCCTGAGTCTAGTCGTTGTCGGGAATTGGGCGCCACCTAGAACGGGTCTTCGTTTGGAGTTGTGTGCTGCGTGTCAACACCTCCTCTTGGAACTGGTTCCAGTTGGGCGCCGCGATACTTGCATGTGGTTATGCTTCCGCAAGGACCAGGGTCATGTTGCTGGAGGTGCGGCTGTGGCAGGAGGTCCGGAAACGGCCAGAGGATGAAGCGAGGGAGTGTAGAACGATGAGTCATGGACATCGTGAAATCGTGACTCGTCGTGCTGTTGCCGCTGTGGCTCTCAACTGTGCTTCTGTTCTCCATTGGCTGAGTGGCTGTTGACATCGTGCAAGTGAAATGAGTTAGGTTAGAATTCCTAACCATTAGATCATAAGAGTTGTATTTTGGCCACTGAATTAAAAAACGGCCGCCTGGCCGCTTAAGCGGGCAGCAAAGCCCATCCGCCTAATATCGCCCTTAAGCGCCCGCTTGAGCGGGTTTTCAAAAATCTCCCGCTTTTTTCCCACTTCACCCGCTTTTTGCCTTTTTCCCGCTTTTTTCCTGCTTTTTTAAAAAAATGTTTCTGTAAGCAGGTAATGTTAATTAATTATATAATCTAAGTAGTATTGAGTATAATATATGAAGCTTGTATACATTAAATGTTCTATGATATACCTAGTCCTACTTTAGAATGCAAACTTTGTATGTAAGCTGTATATAATAGGGTACGGCTGTAATATATCCAAGTAAATATCATATTACTCTATTATACTTCTAATGGTTAGTATTACTGATTTCCTTAGAAATATATTTTTTATATACACATACATGTAATTTTGTATATAAATATATAAGAGTTTAAGCATCCACTTTTCAAAAATCGCCCGCTTAAGCGCCCGCCTGCCGCTTGAGCGGCTACAAGGTCCCGTCCGTACGCCTCCCGCTTCCCCTTTTTTAATACATTGATTTTGGCCGTTAGATTCTCACAAGGTATATATGTATATAACTTGATAGTTATTTAATGCGGGTATACGGTACTAGCGGGTATGGTTCCAAGCAATGTTTTAAAAAACGTTAAGCGGTAACCGTGCAAACAACACATTGTAACTGGTTAAGCGGTAAGCGGCAGATATTAAAAAAAATGGATTTTAATTTTTTATATAATTTTATACAAAATTACATGTATATGTATATAAATACTAATGCTCTTTGGAACTTTTATATATATCTAAAGATTCTAAACAATCTACCCAACAATACAAAACACCCAAATAGTTTTTAAGATAGCTATAAGACAATAATTATAGCCATAATATAATAAACAATAGATTTGACATAGATAAAATACCCTACATGCATGATTCAGAAATATTTTTATATCACATGTTTACATAGTTAAGCAGTAAACAATAGACTAATTATTGGATACCTTTCTAACTTATTGTTATATGTGCATATCATCAATTAGTCATACATTATAGCAGTACAATTAACTAAAGTATGCATTTTAAAATTACATAATAGTTACATATATTTTATTTGTATAAATTACACTTTACAACGGTACCCTATTATCCCAACTTGTATACAAGTATGCATTCTATTAGAACTAGGCTTATCATAGGATATTTAATTTATATAAGTTTAATATATTATAGTCAGTAATACTTGGGGACCATATAGTTTATATAAAGTTACAGGTGTACAACAAAATTTAAAAAATAAGACAGAAAACGACCAAAAAGCGGGAAAAAGGGCAAAAACAGGAAAAAACGGGTGAAAAGCGGGAGCGGCCGATTAAATACAAAAACGGTAACCGGCGATTTTGGCAAAAATTGAACGGTCTGGGCATTGAGCTAATTAAGCGGTCGTTTAATCTGGCGCTCAGCCCGTTTTTCATTTCACTGGTTCCAACCATACCCATTAGTGGACCCACTTTGATATGGGTCTGCGGGTTAACAGGTACAAAAATATGGACCCGTGACAGATTTTTATAGGGTCTGGAATTACGGGTAAGCGGGTATACCCGAACCCATTTACAACCCTACTTGGCAGGTGGCTTTCTATCAGTGAAGTAACTTGACCCTTGGAAAAACTGCATTCAACTCAACTCCACTCACGCCAACACTTCTATTTTCACCAAAATTATGATAAATACACTTATCTTTATGTCAATCTTCAAACTACTCGATCCACATTTCTACACATCACTTTTTCGATGTGTCCAACCATGGGTAGGGGCCACGACCCCCCCAAAAAATAAAAAATGTAATGTATATATATGTACATATACATATAATATTGTATACCAAATATTAGTCACAAACATGGACTTGGTGGAATGTTTTGTAGCTGCAACCATATCCAAGGGGTCTCAGGTTCGAATCCTTGTGTATACATTACTCATTTTTTACAACACATGCAAAATGCAGTTGTTATATGTATTCTCTTTGACACAACAAAATGCAAAACATGACTTGGTCTAGTTGTTAACATGTTTGTTGTTGTACTTAAGGTCATGAATTCCAATCCTGTATTAAACATTTAAATTTTTTGCCCCCCAAACCACCAACTCCTGGTTCCGCTGCTATGCCCAACTATATCTTTAATTTGTTTCTGTTAGATACTTCTTAGGTACTTGCAATGCTTTTGTGTTAACATAACCATAATTTAGTTTTATGGCTTCTATTTTGACCATGATTGTGATAAATACACTTATCTTTCTGCCAATCCTTAACAATACATTTGGATGGGATCATCTAGAATCCTAGTTGTTACAATATTAAATAGTACTATATGGTCTCATTTCCGGTACTCATAATTACCATGTACTGATAGGCATGGAACTAAACTTCAGTGAAATTGGGCGAAGTTTCGTCGAAACTTCAAACTTCGACCATGGGCGAAGTCGAATCCCCAATACTTCGACCTCGTTTAAACTTCGAGGTGAAGTTTTCCTGTTTTTGTCTAAATTGAATTTTGTGTATTTTCGTCCCAAATTCTCCGAAGTTGTCGATGTTTCCTCGAAGTTGACGAAGTTGGGTGAAGTATCCCAGAACATTAATCCTAACTAGTGCCTTAACAGCCATATAAGGCATCAGTGTCGCCTCTAACCCTCTTCACAACTTCCTAATATTCGCTCCTATGTTTGTTGTTGTCACTCTTTCCTTGAGAGAGTCTTGTAACTACTATTTGGTTGTATATTATATATAATCCATTTGTTCAACACTTGTATTTGTATGTGTATTGCACGTTTGACCATTGCAAGCAACACATTGTATTAGCAACCTACCTAGGGCCAAGGAACGAGGGTATCCGATTTTGATGCCGCTTCGAAAAGATATGAAAATTGTTTTTTTTTGAAATTTCGACAAATTTTTTGATAGATGCAATCGTGCCCGTTGTGACGCCAAAATGAATGAATTAATTTATACAATTTTACATGCATGATCTCTACTCCTAAATGCATTGTTTCATGCTATAAAATTTTATGTGGGGGTAGGTTGGGGGGGTGGTCCTTCATGTGGGAGGTAAGGGAACTGTCATGTTTCTTGAGGATTTTGATGAGAAAATGTAGTATGAGCTATATACATGCATGTACTTATTTGTGTTATAATATCAAATATTGGATATGTACGACATCCTCATACATTTTACTTGGGTTGATAGTTTGTTGTTGATATTGACCCAATAGTCACTCATTTCATTGGTCCCAAGAACAATAGTCCAATGTTTCCAAGCTCAATCAATATTTTTTGGTGTGGTTGGCTTCCTAGCACCCTCATTGTCTAATAAACCACCACTAGGATACATGTCGTCCACAATGCAGAAACTAAAAAAGCATGTATTGCATAAGTATTTAATAATTTGAATAGCAAATCTTAGAGAAATGCAATGCAATTATGATAGAAGTATATACTATGTATGAGTACTAATTGCTGAATAACCCCAATCCCCCTTTGCTCTTCTTCAAAAAACAATAGTAACAACACGGATTGCAATTAAAATTTTCATTGAAATTTGGCAAAATTCATCGAAATCATCGAAATTTGGTGAAATTCATCGAAATCGACACAGTCGCATGATTTTGTACCGGATCCCATCGAAATCGAAAATTTTTGGCAAAATTTCGCCAATTTCACCGAAACCTCATTCCTTGCCTAGGGCTAGAGAGTCATGAATTGTGTTTTTGTGTTAAATTAACAATCACAAGATAGAGGTATAACATAATTAGAAGTTTTCAATCCAAGTTTCCTTCAAATTCACATCATTTTCTTCAGAGATCAGCAAGTTTGCGTCTAAACTTCCTCTAACTTCCACTTCCACGTCCACACCTGGCGAAGTCGACACGAAGTCGAAGTCCTGCACCATGCTGATACGTATAATAGAAACTGGACACTATCAATCACGCCAAATTTTGGAGCACTTGCAACTGCTACACTCTCGGTCATCTCTTTTCATTTTCGTGGAGGCTGCGCTGCTAACAGCATCTCAGGGGTCCTGAATGCAACACAAATGGCCTGACACGATTACCGGCTTACACTACTCTTTCCTACACATTACCGGGAGATAGAAAGTTTCCACCCAAACCAGGCGTAATCCACTTGCTCTACATTTTCTATACACCACTTTTTCGATGAGTGCAATATCATAAATTTGTACCTGTTAGCCACTTTCAGAATCTGGAATACTTTTGTGTTGTATAATCATAATTTTGTTTTCATATCTATTTTTTGAAATGTATGCATGAATTTGGTACACCATATGCATACACAATTTGCATTAGCATCACTTATGAGTTAAATGTGACAGTATTCGTGCAGATGGAAGATTTCCTTCCTCAAAAACAAGTTAGATTGAGGGGAGGGGGTGGTGAGGGAGGGAGGGGTCTTGCCAAGCATAGTACCTACTAAGAAGTAAGAACTACTTGAACTGTTTGAGAATAGAAAGAGAGAACATAGTGCTTATGCTAAATTCGGATTTGATAATACACACTTTTATGTGTGAAATCAATTTAATTAAATATTAAGTGAAGTTCCTCAAATGTTGGTTTCTCGAATGGCAAGAGCAGACATCAGGCTGTCAGATTGTACTGTGAAGAGGTTATCTACAAGAGAGAGTCTGGAGAGTGGTGTGGCTGATTTTGCAACTGTGAATCTTAGTTTGTTAGAGTTTCTGATATTTTTATCAAAATAAGTAAAACTACTACCCACCAGACGGAAGTTGTCTATAAGCTTGCCTCATCATGCGAAGTATTGCAGTTGTATTGCAGATTTACCTAAGCATACATATCACACTAGGTATTTGACAGTCTTAATATGAACCCGTTTGATAACTTAAATTGTCATGTCCTTGTCGCCGGATTTTGTTGTTTGTTGATTGTCTAATGCAGCTACGCTTCTGGGCTTAAAAGTAGAATTTTGTGGTAATAGTCACAAGCGTATACTTCTAATGCAGGCCGTTGAAGCTACCACCAATGTGAAGATGGGTAATCAAGAGCTATCCAAAGCAATTGAGCGCAACAGAAGTGGCAGGACATTTCTCTTTTTGTTTATTTGTGTAATCACCTTCAGCATCATTTTCTTGGATTGGTACAGCTAAGGATAAAATATTTTGATGATAAGTATATAATGTGTGGTCATCTTGTCCCTTGCCGATATTTTATTGTTTTGTTTTGTGGCAAATGTTTGTTACTTCACACAATAGGGAATAGACATTGGTTCAAACAAATACTAATTGTTGTGTACTGGAGATGCCCAAGGTTGGAATCCACTTCTCTAAGAACCTATTGAGAATATATAATTGAGTCTAGTGTAGCTGCAGAATCTTGTATGTAACCTTGTTCCTTTCAATATTTACTTTGTCCGTTTCTTCTGCGACTTCATGCCCAATAAGAAGAAGGAACTGATCCGAACAAGTGCTGCTCATCCTAAATGGGTTTTTGTCATGCAGGATCATAGAATTCCTTTATCTCAGATTATTGCAATCTTATAAACTGGCTTAATCTCAGGTTGAACTATTAATTTGCTCAAAGGCTGGTAGATATACGTTACAATTACACAGTTCAGTGCTTTGTTTCCAATTTGTACGCCAGCTGGAACCTAGTCCGGCACAATATTAGATTGCTTTAGTGGGTTTTGCACCTGTTTGTTTGCCACGAAATTTCTGTTGCTAAAGCACCAATAGCTCTCCCACTAAAATAAAAATATGATATGACAAAATGGTAAAGAACACAACACGTAAGCTCATCAGATGAAACATTTGATTTTACTATTAAAGGATTATGACAACCTTTACAGGCTGCCCCCGCGTCCTTTGCCCAGCCATAGCCTGGATAGCTGGTGGGTCCCATTCGCTCCCCTAGCTTTCGTCTCTCAGTGTCAGTGTCGGCCCAGCAGTTCTTTATTTGCTACTCTATGTGCTTTCCTATTATTCCTTGGTGCAGTTGCTAAATCCGCACAATTCCCCCTTCATGTATGGTTACCCGATGCCATGGAAGGACCTACTCCTATTTCGGCTCTTATTCTGTGCCTACCACATGAGCTACGCTGGCTGGGTATTTGATTTTACTATTGTTAGAACAGAAAGGATTTCATAATCATACAATGAAATTATCGAAAATACGTTGGAAAGAAAATTACAGAATTTTATTATTTCATGACCCTTGTGCAATTTTGGAACATGTAATCATGTCAAACGGGTGAGTGTTGGGTTTGGGTTCGGTCGCAGTGGGTTTGGGTCGTGCGTGTGTGTGTCAAAATGGCACAACTCTAAAGGGTCGAATAAAGAAAAATCTAAACCCAATCCAACGCGTTGTGGGTTACTTGTGGGTGCCCTTGAAATTACGTCTTAAAAAATATTTTGCAAGTTGCTACTCTAATACTAAAAGAGGACAATTTTCTAATATTTTTATAAGAAATATAACATAAAAATAATGAAATACTATACATTTTTGTTTCAAATAAAAAATTATGGTGCACAATTTTTATATTTATTTAATCACGTAATTTTGGAAGGTAAAATTTTTTGATGCATAAATCAAATTCTCCAATGTATAATTATTCTCGATAAATTAGAGTTAGTAAATAGACTATAATTTCATTTCAAAAAATTTAATAGAGTAATCAGATAATTTAGTAGACATGGTTTCCCTAATATATTTCACTAATGTATCATCTTTTGTTTGACAAATTTGAGTTGGAACACTCTATAATCAATGGGTAGTAGTAGATTATAAAATTTATTTTAAGTAGTAGTAGATTATTGTATTTATTATAAAATTCTCCTCCTTTAGCTTCTCCAAAACGAACTGGATCCTCTCCTGAGAAGCTGCACGAAGTTGGGGAAGCTTTGACTGCACCTTGGAGAAGACAATGGAGAAGAAGAGAAAAAGATATGGGCTCTTTTCGCAAGAAATCACCTGTTTTCTCCTCAAAATTGTCCTCCTCTGCTCTAGGCTTGTTCTAGGATGAGAGAACTTTTAATTATGACTATGCCTAACCGCCTATTAAGTTCCCCTTTCATTTTAAACAAAAACTCGTATTTTTCAAAATGCTGAAACTGCCAGAGACACGACGTGCATCCAAAGTGCACGCCGTGCAAAAGCTCCGAAAGTTGCTCCAGAATGTGTGATGTAGTAATGACACCGTGCACCTTTCTAGAAAGTTGTTTTGGTTGAAATTCCCAGGTGCACGCCGTGCATTGGATTGATGCTCGCTGTGCAACTTTCCTGAGAGTCTGTTCTTGCCCGACATTCCTAGGTGCACGACGTGCATTGGATTGATGCACGTCATACAACTTTCCATACAGTCTATTCTTGCCCGACATTCCGAGGTGCACGACATGCACTGGATTGATGCACATCGTGCACTGGATTGATGCACGTCGTGCAACTCTCTAGAGAGTCTATTCTTGCCCAACATTCCCAGGTGCACGTCGTGCAACTCAATTTTTATATTTATTTAATCACGTAATTTTGGAAGGTAAATTTTTTTGATGCATAAATCAAATTCTCCAATGTATGAGTATTCTCGATAAATTAGAGTTAGTAACTAGACTATAATTTCATTTCAAAAAATTTAATAGAGCAATCAGATAATTTAGTAGACGCGGTTTCCCTAGTATATTTCACTAATGTATCATCTTTTATTTGACAAATTTGAGTTGGAACACTCTTTTATAATCAATGGGTAGTAGTAGATTATAAAATTTATTTTATGTAGTAGTAGATTATTGTATTTTTTTATATAGTTTAAGTTAGTTAAGTGGGTCACCCGTGAGTGCCCACGAGCCCCTTGTGAAACTCGCTAACTAAGTGGGTGAATATGGGTTTGGGGCATTTTTGGCGGGTGACAAACTTCATCATTTGACTTAAATATGTTGACCAATGAATGTTCACAAGTTTGATAGGTCCAGGCATAAGTGAGTCTTACTCGATGATCACAAAAATATAAAATATGGCATGATAAAGTGAAAAAATGAGACTATAGTTAAGCTCATGAAACAGAAACATGGAAACGTAAGACGTGCCCGTCCTTCAATTGGACTTGCAACAAAACAAGTAGTGTTCAATCCCAAAACAAGGTAAGTTCCAGTCCACTAAGGTGATACTCCATTTATCCCTCTTTTTATTTGCTTATGTTTCATTGATAGGTAGAGATGCACATGTGGAAAGGAATTAGGAACACATTGACAATGAGGAAAGTAGAACAATCTTTAATTTTGAAATGGTTGATTGATTTGTCATAGTCTAGTTTTTAGAGGATTACATAATTATTAGTATCAGTTTATCGACATTGGGATAGTTATATGTAGAAAAATGTAACATACAATTAGTGCATAAGGTAAAAGTACCTATGTGATAACTTGTAGCTATACTACAAGCTTTTTGGGTGTGATTGTAACTGGTTTTAGAAGACCCAATCAATAATGGAGTGACCAAAACATGAAAGTTTTGCTCCATCAGTGTCATGTGTTATACAAAGAAGAAATCAACACCTCCCCATCCATAATTAGATGTCAACTAGTGTGAACGCTTTAATTAGCCACTAAGCAGGGCTGCCCCGACCTTGTGGCAATATGGTGCCTGGGCTCCAAAATTCCTACATGAGGGTTTGGACCACCAACAAATCATGGATTCTTTGAGCTTAGTATTGTTCTTGGGTAGTCCATGAGAGCATTAGGTTGCATGGGATAGCCTAGTTCAACATCTAGCTAGCGCATATGGTAGCCTAAAGAAGTAAAAAAAAGAGTAGGGTTCGTCATTCAATCAAGCAAGTTCGTTTGGATTCTTTTTCCATCATATTTGCTTCAAAATGTAGTGAATATACATTGCTTAAGTTATATATGTTCTTGATTTTGTTGAATGCCTAGTTCTTTGGAGGAAGTAGACCTTCATACTCAACGTTTAACTTGTACAAATTACAATCATTAGACTAATTTGTGCAATAATGCCTGCCTCTTCAAATGATAGTGCGTGAGTGGGCTATTTATAGTAATTATATGATATGTTCTTAAGCATTTTTCTACGTGTTAGCTATCATTCTGTTACATATCATGTCAAAGACGCATGTGGTAGATTTTCTCCTTTGTGGTAATGCTCGTGCTAGAAATTAGATATAGTTAAACTTGTAAAAGAACATATGGACATGTTGGTTACCGTAGTAGTTTTGGTCATGCCAATGACTTTAGGGTTTATACATGTATTTTCTAGGATATAGTCATTAAATCACTTACATATGATAGTTCAACATTATGTGATATGAATCACATGCATTACTAATTTAGGAAAATTATAATCACATATAAGACATCAATGATAAGGATCACGAGAATGTATAAGAAAGTTTTGTGTGTGCAATAGTAAGCATATATGCAAAGTTACTTTCAAGTTGTCTATGGTGTTAAAAAGGATACGTATGGTAGTTGGTAGTGACATGCAATCTTTTCTTCTCTAACACAATTTGTGCCAACAAAAACAACCAACGTGGTACAACCCCTTCTAACAAATTCTCTTGCATCTCCTAGTTTACATGTAGCTCTTTTTAGTTTTTTATGGTGAGGATTTATTCATCCCGTTCACATGTGCAAAAACTCACACATGCATATAGTGTGATCCAAACATTGGCGTTCTATATGATAACCACGGTTCCAACTAGTTTAGCTCCACACCGACTATATAATATGTGCTTCCAGTGTGGATATATTCTGGAAAATGTATTCTTTTGCATCTTATTGACACAAGTCTTTTAAGATTTTGTAAAGATGAATCCCTCAATTTTATTAATATTCCATACTTAGTATTACTTCCCTATCAATGAAATTTTATATGCTATGCATCATAACTTACAACTGATATAAGCATGTAGTTTATATGTTTTAATTTTGTTCTATTTAGCAGTTGTTGATAGGTTTTCAAATGTATTATTTAGGAAGAGAACTATACGAAAATAAGAAAAAAAATCATAGATGCGAGGACAAAGTAGAGAGAATTGGATGAACCTCTCTTAATTTCTCTTTTAATACTCACAGTTTCATCCTTAGTTCTATAGTTGCATGTCAAGTACACAACTACAACTACATGTGACACTTTGTCCATGCATTAAATGCTATGTAATTGTTACCTATCATATTTTAACTTTTCACTTTTGATGCAGGGTAGTAGCACATGTAGGTGACATATATCAAGATTTATGATTCATCTGGTAACTTGCTTGTCTAGTTGTGTAATTAGTAAGAGAGTTCCTTTGTATTTCCATGGTAATATCATTCTACCACTATTCTTAGGCTCATAGCATGTTGACAATCTATAGTAAAGGTTGCCATTTTATTTTTCAGTCTAAAAAGTAAATTTTAGGAATCTATGTTTTACAAGATGAGAAAACAACATATATATAGTTAAGAATATACTATATTATATGTATTTTTGTGAAGAAATGGTTGGATGGTCCAATTGTCACTATGAACACTCTTTTATAATTACTTAATAAATTTCTCTATATTTTTAATAATGTCACATAAATACATTATTCTACTATTTATACTCGATATTCCACTTTATTGACATATAAGGGGACTCCTTGTGTTCTACCCAATAACTAGCAACATTGGCATTTTTTGTCATACCTCTTAACGTTAGATTCACTTTTAGGGGTCTAAAATATATTTAAACATTAATTATAACATACAAAACTTAACAATAATAACTATTATATAATTATAGTATATGAAATGGTCTTTATTGTTCTTAAAATGATTAACGAAGTATCAACCAATGGCTAGTACCCATTCTTGATAATATGCCTTGATACCCTAAAAAATCTTATTTTCTAATGTCACGTGGTTATATTCTTGTATAATATGACCATGAATCCCTTGAATATGTACTCACGGATTTCCTTAGAATCCTTGCAAATAGCATATTTGCATTGATGTCCACATTTATGTTGTATTCCACTAAAATTTTATTTAGATTTAGATTTTCTTGTGCTCCGATTGAGTAACATGCATTTGTTTTCACACACAACCCAATAACTAACTAAAGAGACATACATGTACTTATCTCAAATGTTTGGCATGCTATTTAGCATGCTGAAGTTATATTAGGTAGTATAATTTGTATGCTAAAAACCTCATATGATGGTTACTTGTCTTCAAATTTGAGAATATTATATGGGAATATTAAGGATCATTTTCAACTTAAGGAGTCAAGTACGTATGTGCCACCTGATGGTAGCTATTCTGGATTATTCCCAAGAAAAAGTAAATGTTATTCTATTTTCACAATTAACGATGACACAACACAAAAGAAATACAAATCCAAATTCAAATCCAAATCACCTTTGATTTTCATTAGGTTGTCAGGATGTACAAATCAGCTTCATGATATGAAATGATGGATGTGTATATTTTATATACTATTGAAAGTTAACTTACATTACTTGTGCGACTTCAAAGACGGTTTGATTCCTGTAAATCATGATGGATTTTGTATTCTAGCAAGTTGTTCGTAGGCTATGGAAAACAGTCTATCGTTACTTATATGATTGTATGCGAATTTATGGAGATGTGCGGTTCTTGGTTGGAATAGGATTGATGTGAATGGGTTTGAATGATATATGTCCGTGAGGTTTGAAATATCTCTATCAAAAAATGTAGTAATGTCATTTTTGTACGATCACGATCCTTAAACTATTAGTGTTATAAAATAATTTCACTAATGTTGGTGACTTTAAATTTGGTCGAAATACTGAGATGGATGTGCGGGAAGACGAAAAAAGATCGTTTGAGGAATAACTATATCAGAAACAAAATGGGGGGGGGGTGAACATCGAAGACAAGTTGCGTAAAGGCCATCTAAGATGTTATAGACATGTGCAATGCATACCAATAAATACACCTATTCGAAACAAGGTTATTGAGTCAAGCACAACTAAAATAAGCAGATGCAGACTTAAATTAACTTGGGAAGAGTTTATAAATAGAAATTTTGAATTTTTACATCTTGATCAAAATATGACCCATGACAGAGTTGATTGGAAAAAAAGTATCCATGTAGCTGACCCAATATGGTTAAAATTGATACTTAGTCAATAATGACGACGATGAATAATGTTGGTGACTGCAATTAAATTTAAATTTGTTAATTTAAACCTTCAAACGTAGATCTATATATAGATGATTGCAAACGAGGTCTCTCTAATGCACTACAAGCTGGGTCTTTGACAACGGTTGGTACGTGATACTGTGAAGGATTAGGTCGTGTTCTTTGTCATAGTGGTTTCGACCGTGAATCAACCAGGGACCACGATCCAAGTACATGATAATTATGAGGCATAACGCATACTGGATGGCCCTTTTTATCATGGTTCCAACTACAATTATACTTTTGAGTCTGAACCAGCTGCTGCAATTCAGTCGTGCGATCAGAGGTTGCATGAAAGTTTGGTCACACCATGCAATATTCTATTCTTGATCTATTATATTGTCCATTAAAAAACATAGAATATTAACATATAATCAATCTTGTAGTATAATCAGATTTGAAAAATAATAAGGAAGTATAGAAAATTACATGACTAATTCATCACATGGCCGACAAAGAAAAGGAGAAATTCAAAGAGAAACCTGACGGGTTTAGCTTGACAATGCCGCTTTTATAACCAAATTGTGTCATTTTTAGGATCTGGTACATGCTTGTAGGTTGGGTTTACTTACTTTTGAGTGCCATAACAAAATTAAGTACTTGCTTCCGTTACTTTTGAATGTGTGTACCATAACACAGCATGCAAACGAGACATTATGCTATAAGCCAGCGAAATATATATATATATATATATATATATATATATATATATATATATATATATATATATATATATATATATATATACTATAAGCCAGCGAAAAATATATATATATATATATATATAGTCAGGGTAGAATACACTCGAGTGTACAAATCGCACGAATATACTCAAGCGCTTATATATTAAGACTATTTTTTACAAGATGTAAATAATTGTTTTTCACTGTCATACTATAACTAGGCTACATACAAATTTTGAGCCCATTTGGATGAGTGTAAGTCACTCATCCTAGGACAAAAAAATCGACACACAAAACTAATTTGAAATGCATAATTTTTACAGTCTTTATAACATGACCTATAAATGTCCAAATGTGCTCAAGTTTTGTGTATACGCTATTCACAAGATGTTTAAGAAGATCAATGGATTAAATTTTTGATAAAAATATTACATCATGAAAACCACTTGAGTATATATATATATATATATATATATATATATATATATATATATATATATATATATATATATATATACATCTTGGAGTCTAACAGAAGACACCAAGATGGTTAGACACTCAGTTTGTTAGCGAGAGGTCCCAGGATCGAGCCCAGGCCACGTGATGAATAGAATGGCCAATTTTAAAAAAAAAAATTCCTTAAAAAATATATAAACATCTTGGAAAAATTTCCTACTACATGTGCTATATTGGCTTTCACGAAAGTCTTGTGTCAGCAACTTCCAATCAGATAATGTAATTTCCAGGAACCAGATAGGCAACTCTTACCCCACTCACGATGTTTCTTTGAAGTCAACGAGATAATCAACTTTGGTTTTACCATAGAGAGTAAGGACACTTTCTCTCCTGAATCAATACCCCCTTCTCTATTAGTTAAAACGTCCCTTCTGCTCTCTCCTAGTTTGGGGTCACACTTAGGGTTTGGGTTGAGCGAGTTTTATTTTAAATTATTTTGAGTCAACACTTTTTGTCTAGATCTTAAATTTATAAAAGATGAATTTTCGGATCGAAATTCTTGACTCTAACCTGACCCGACCCACAAATAGTTTCGGGACTATATATTGGTTCGAACTCGTAAATCCAATACCAAAATAATAATTTTAAAAAGTGTTCTGATTGTCTAGTCATTGATAATTTTCAAGTATAATTAACAAATCTATTGTGATAAACTTACAATGTGATTGAGAAACACATATAAAGCCTAATGTAGTTTTTCCGAGTGTTTTAAACACAAATTTCTAATATAATTAGTATAGCAAATCATACAAATCAATACAAAATCATGTAGAATTATCAAAATAAAATTCAAGATTGATGGATTAATAATTTAATGGGGCATGGGGTGTCTTAAAATATAATATTTATAATTTTATTTGAAAATATAATTCTGAATTTTGGGTCAATCTGATCAATTCGGGTCCAAAATCAAAACCCGGACTCAACTCTAATTTAATTTTAGATTCTTCAGACTCGCGTGAATTTCGAATCAGGTCAAAAAATCATAGACCCTAAACCCGCTTAACATTTCGAGTAGTAAGGTTAATAGGGTCGAGTCTTGTTTTACCAACCCTACTCCTAACTATGTCGCCCCTCGTCTCAGTGGCGGAGCCACATGTGGGCAAGGTGAGGCACATGCCTCACCCTTGCTCCCAAAATAAGTAATGTAACATGTAACAAAATCTTCCAGTTATAAAATAAGATATGTACTCTTTTCTGAATTTGTGAATGGTGCATTGCATATTACCATAGCATTTGGAAAATTAACCGGTTTCTACTATTTCCATTGCATAAGTTATTCTGTAAAACATTCTACAATTTTTGTGATATATATTTTTCTAAATAATAGTGATAGCAAATTCTACTATTTTCGTTGTATGATACTTTCCAGTGAAAGTAGCCTTTTCAGAATAGAGCATTTCCAATACCTATACATAGTTAATGCCCTCGTTGTTATGCTCTCCTAACATAATCATGGCTCACCCTTAGCAAGTTTTACCATCTGATGGTGTGGTGCAATGTTTATATACAAAATGTATCAAAGAGCTTTATGTGTTTATTATTTTGTAGATATTAAGGTTGTAAATATAAAAATTGGTATATATTCTGCAGCGTTCACCAGTATGCTTGTTTTATTTTGGTCTTTTATGTCGTGACGTGTCTTGATTCTTCATATAACACAACTAGTTATAAACAAGATGCAGCGTGAATTTTCTGCATACCTACATCTTGAAAAAGTTGCAAGCCCACACTTATGCTATTTTATTCCATCTACGAATTAATACTAAACTTTCCTTACAATGGATGGTCTATTGACTCTATTGACGTGCTATTAGTTTGTGTGGTGCCTTACCTTGTGAAAAATCCTGCCTCCGCCACTGCCTCGTCTCTTGTGCTTTCACATAGGTCCGTTTGGTTGGCGCCAAAGCAACACGTCACAAATCAACTCCGTGCTTTCCAATAACTTTTTTGTTTGGTATGCTGCTGGGAAAATGAAAGCAAGGAACCAGTACGGGCAGAGAGCGATCGATTTTATCCAAATCCACAACGTTTGTACTGCTCCTGTTTCGCGAGTGATGGATGCAGTTGCACATTTTCTTCTATTTTTTATGTGCATTAGATTATAAACACTCGTCAAACAAAAAGAATCTGGTACATTCTATCAAACATAGGACATTAGTTTGAAACATCTTAGTTTAAACATTGTGTTATTTGAATTCTGTGTTGCCTACTTGCCTTCCAACTATACCAAACCAAAATAGTCTTAGTCCCTGTTTGGTAGGATGTAGGATGTAAGCATTGAGTTTGAAGGCAACCGTTTCTAGATTGAATTTCATAATGTGCAATTTCAATTACACCGGGATACCTCATGCTGCTCGAACTCCTGGATAAGGTACTGCACCCGAAACCGGAGTGGTTGGGTGCGTTCAGGCATTTTTATACACAGCTGTGTGACAGACAACATGTCATCATGCAAAAAATATGTAAAAAATTAAACTAACGCGGCATGTCGGCACCTCTCTCCTTACGTACTGAAACTTCACGCAATATCAGTGACCGTATAGTAGATTACTTTTTGGCTGTGCGGTTTTAAATAATAAATACGAAAATGATTCCCTTATGCACGCTGGGTTCAAGCACAACTTATGTGCGGGGAGAGGGTGGTTTGTTGGGGGAGAGGTTGATTTGGAGGTGATGATGTGGCATGTTTTAATTGGATGAGTTGGTAGAGGTTGTGTAATATGCAGATAAATTTATTTTACTTACAATTTTTGAACCGTGATGAATTTTTTAACAAAAAAAACCATTAGATTCGTTATGAAAAATATATTCCAACAAGACAAATATTTATATATTTTAATAAAAAATATAAAAATAATATGAATAAATTATTCTGTATGTCAATGAACTATTTTAGGCATCAATTTATCATATTTAGTTGTCATTAGCCATTTATGGGTGCCATTAGTCATTTATGGGTGTCGTTATAATTCTAAATGTCAGTGAACCGTTTTGGGCGTCATTAAGTAGTTCTTAGATGTCAAACAGACCTATTTGAGTGTCGTTATGTTGTTTTAGTTGTCAATACCTTATTTGGGTGTCATTTTAAACTTTTAGGTGTCAATGAACTATTTTGGACATCAATTACCTTATTTGGGTGTCATCTTTATACTTTGGATGTCAATGAACTATTTTGGGCGTCAATTATCCTTTTTGGGCGTCAATCTATAGCATCCAAAATTACCTTATTTGGGTGTCATTTAAACTTCTGAGTGTCAATGAACTATTTTGGGTGTCAATTACCTTATTTAGGCATTATCTTTATACTTTTGGGTGTCAATGTACCATTTTGAGCATCAATTAACCATTTTTGGGTTTCAATAACTATTTATGGGCGCCATAACATCCAAAATATCTAAATAGCAATTACCTTATTTGGGCATCATCTTTATACTTTTGGGTGTCAATGCACTATTTTGGGCATCAATTAACTATTTTTAGGTGTCAATAATCATTTATGGCACCATAGCATCCAAAAATGGCTAAATAATGCCAAAAAATAGTTAAATAGTTATTTTAGTTGTCAGTACCTTATTTGGGTGTCATCTTTATACTTTTGGGTGTCAATGAACCATTTCGAGCGTCAACTAACTATTTTTGGGTATCAATAACCATTTATGGGCACCATAGTTAGTTGTCAATTAACATATATATATATATATTTATATTTTTTCTAAAAAATATGTCAATATTAGGCTTGTTAGATTGAATTTTTCGTAACGAAACCAACAATTTTTGTTTCGTTAAAAAAATCATTACGGCTCAAAATTTATAAGCGAAACAAATTTATTTGCATATTGCATAATTTCAAAAAACCTACCCAATCACCATCTGCCACGTGGTGGCGGTTTGAGCACTGATTTGAGGCTGGTTTGGGCACGTGTGAAGCCACCGTGATCAGCGTGAGCGTGCCCAAATCTGAGTTCTAATAAGTATAAGTTATGTGCAGATGCGTACAAAACAGACATAATTAAACTCTTTATGTTTGACCTACACTCTACCAAATAACATCCATGACGTTCTAAACACATACATTCCATTGCAATATATTTAAAAACACCTAAATATCTCTTACTACATCCTACCAAACATGCCCTTAGTTACGCACGGGTCAACTGACAATTTCACTAATAACTTCTCTCGTACTACTGTTTAGAAACCTATCCGTATCAAAGTGACCCATACCACTGATAACAATTAGCATCAATTAGCAATCAATTACTTTGCACAAAATTGCGCCCAGGGCCCACAATTAATAAGTTACACGATTTGTAGGCATAACCGTATCTAGATGAAGCTATGGCCTTGTGTGGCCTAGTTGTGCATTTACCACTAGTCACATGGATAATTTGTACTAGTGAATTCAAGACCTGACAAACTTTTTAAATATTTATGTTAACACCTTTAAGATCATACAATCCTCAAAACAAGAAGAAATGTTCCTATGCACACATATAAATGAAGCTGTTGAGAGGTTTCATGTTAAACCAAGGAAAAAAGAGCACTAAAGCTTCAAAAAGCATGATCCACAAACAATGGTATTGAAAGCGTAAACTATTCTTGTGTCTAGTACATGAAGTACCTACCCACCTTTTGGATCCATAGAATAAACAAATTATATGTTCCAGGCCATTTGAAGAAACTCTAGACCCAACCCCATGAAACATATAAATGTTGGTTGATGTGACATTTTTTGTCTATATATTCTTTGGTATCTTGTGATTGATATCCAACAATATCTATGTTTATGTGCATGGTTGTGTATTGGAACAATGGGCGAATGCTTTATTTCAATTTTGAGTATGAACACAACACTAATCATACAAAAGCCTTCCAAAGCCCATGATGAATCCAGCTAATTAGCACACACTAAAAAAGAAGCAAGATCATGCGTGCTTCAAAACCAAGGAATACATAGACCCGTCTTGATCTAAGATGAAATCCATTTTGGATAAGCACAAACATACCAAACCATAAGGTTGTATGACATAAGTTGGTCAATAAAAATCAAAAGCACACAACCCACCTAGCAAGGAAAGGTCTGATAAAAAACTAGGATAAAGTAGTTTCACTATTCAAAAGAAAACCATGTAACAAGTTCTTTCTAAAATTCAAAATAATTTAGAGAAAACCCAAATGAAAACTTCTTGATTTGTATCAGAATCACCAAAAGAAATCATTCATTAATCTCATGCATGGTTTCAAACATAAATTATGATAATGATATTAGAATAGAAAAGTAAACATATCACAAAGATATCCATCTATATGTCCCTAACATTTCCCAAACTTGAGACTTGTTGAGAAAAGACTACTCTAACTTAAGATACATTTATCACATGATAAAACATCCTCCTAAATGGTTGAATCAATGTCTAAGGGTTGAACCTTTATGTTGAATCAATGCTAAATAGAACCTCCTAAATGGTTGTACCTACCAAGTAAAAACTTTAGAAACTCATACTTCCATAAGAAAACAACAGAACCTTTATGTTCCTAGTCTAGTTGCATGGGTTCAATGTACTCTTTACCACTTTGTGTGTATTCAATGTACCAAAGAAAATCTCCCGAGTAACAACATAACTAAAGCCATGCACATATATGGTGGGGGGGGGGACCGGGGCTGAAGCCCCCTTCCAAATAAATATACATGTATTTATACATGTATAACATGGACTTATATGGTATATAGAATATTTTTGGACATAATTTCAAGTAAAATGGCTAGCTGAATTTGTATTAAGATGCTATTTCTAGACAAGTTGTCCAGATTTGGATCTCACTCAAGGCATATATTTTTAAGCTCATTTAACTCGACTCCTCACATTATAATTAAAATTAAGTCCTTCCAACTCACCCCCTACTAATATTTTTTGAATCCGCCCCTAAATAGGGCTCTAAAAGTGAGATTCCACTTGGGATTAGCCTTCACAATGACATCTGAAAGCACACAAAGTACAATAATAACAATAACTATGACTCTAATAAGTCACATTACAGTCACGAACCTCTAAAAATTCGAGAAACTCCCTATGTCTACTCAACTTCTATTGTATAGAACACAATGTCGATTCCTTCTCATAAACTATCATATGTCCTCTACAAAGAGATCTTTTTACCTTACCTAGTATGGATGTTGGTGGAAGACTTATAATGTGTAAGGTTTACTAAAGATGATAAAGATAGTTTCTATATCATACTCAAACTTGGACATATTATCTTTTTTACCCTCTTCTATGATTTTTCTTTCATTTCTATATTTTTTAGCTTTAACATTTAATTTGTGGAAATAATAGTGGTTTGGTGAACATTTGTTCATTATTATTGCCAACATATGGGTTTATGCACAAATACCTCAGTAGATATTTTTAATAATGATCTAATATGAAAATTTATCACATGTGAGATAATGATAAAATAAATTTGTTCTAGATCATTACTTAGCCTTCTGGAACAAGGAAGAGAAAAAGGAATGAATAATAATACTTTTAACATATTAATGTGTTATTAAATTATTTAATATGAGAAGTTGTGGTAACAATGGATAATGGACTAATATTCATAAAAGGAAGACTAATTGGTTAAGTATAACTGAGATTCATTTTCCTTTGGTTTGATTTGTCTTGGAGGCCAAGTTTCATAATTTTGGGATGATAATAATTATATTTCTTTTATTTTGAAAAGAAAAGGTGAGTTTTCCTAGAAAATATGAAATAAAATACTTAATGATTCCAAAAATGGAAAATAATCTTGAATTCATAATCTACACATTAAAAATATCTTTTGGGTGAATTTTATGTTATTGGATAATCTTTAATATACATGTGAAGTTAGGAGAGAGAAAGTGTGTAGAATCTTCAAAATATTAAATAAATATACAAACAACACCAACATATAAAATTGATGAAAATTTCATATCCAAGGAACTTAATATGACTTGTGGGTGATGTTTCATTAATTTTATATAATCCTAGAGCCATTAAGCACGAGGAAAGAGAAAAAAAGTTTTTATTTATTTAACATATCAAAAGTTATCAAAAGGAAAATCTAATTGCATATTAGGATTCTACATACTCAAATTAGGTTAAGCATCAAATTTCATTAAATTTGGGATTCATTTCTACCCTCAAAAGAGGACAGAGAAAGTAAGAAATAACTGCATTCACCCTTTTTTGAATTATTTGGGAAATCGATTTAATTTGTCACGCCTCTTTTATCTTGGGTGCACATTTTTGACCATCGGATATCCGATCAGACGGCTTGTGACCTGTCTCCTACCTCAGGTAGGAAACTGTCATCGAGAACAATGCATATGCACTGGTATTTTGTGAATGACTCGCCCGTTTCTTGATGGTCTTTGGAAATTTTTCTTGCTACGGATTTGGGATTGAATTCCACACAACTTAGGTACCCTACTCACGATGTTTTGTGGAGAATACGAGAAACACCCAAAACCTTCCCAAAGCTCCTCAAGACCAACTACCCCTAAAGGTCTAAACCTAATCCCCACCTATAAATATGGGTATCTATGTCTCCACCACCATCCTCTTATTCCTCCTCTTCCATCAATTTCTTCTCACTTCACGTGTGTTGTCACCGGTGGTCAAACTTTGGACCAGGGCTCACGACTCATCTCACGGGAGCATGGCGATGCTGACAACCCAATTGTTGGGTGTCGTAAGTTCGCACATAACTCCTCTCCCTTTCTGTGTCTTCATTTTCTCAAATTATAGTGTAACATGATTTTGACCAAATCATCGCCCACATGCTCGGGCTGCATTGTATCCATGGACAGGCGAGAAGCTGGGGAACAATCCTCTTCACAGAATTCCATTTTTGCCTTTATGCATTTCCTTTTTCCTTTGTTCTCCTTGCAAGAGTGTTGTAGTCTTTTGGCTTGTTGTTTATTTGTTTGGTGGTGTGGTCTAGTTGGTTGTTGACTTGTGACTTGGCTGCCCTTGATTGGGCCAAGTCACACCCACTCTCTCTCCCTCTTGCTAGTATTTGATGATGTGGCATTTTGTGATTGGTTCATTTTAGATAATTCATAACTTTTGCTTTGCTTCTCCAAAAATTAAAATAAAATATGTTTTGGAATTATAAAAAATGTAATATTTCTAATAAAATTATTTTCAAAGCTTGGTTTTGAGTTTTGATGAAAGGTATTTTCTAAAAATGATTTTAATACATAAAATCACCAAAAAATCACTTTAATCCTCATAACTCCAAAATAGACAAAATTATATGTTTTCTTAATTAGGAGAACCTAATAAGATCAATTGTGATGTTTTCAGAGTCTAAATCGAGGTTTTTTTTTTCAAAAAGTCCAAAACTAGGATTTTCTATACATTAATGCATATGCAAACCCTAATACATGATTATACATTGTAATGAGGAAAACTGGACCTTGGAGTCAATTTAATTGATGAAAGATGATAATAGAAATCAATAAGAGAGGTATGTTCATTCCTTACCCCTTAAGTTAGAAAATTTGTGATCCAAACCCTATGTTCCTTATGAGGCATTGATTGAACCCTAATTCTCTTATAATTGTTTCCTTTGCTATATTTTCCTTAAAATAAGTTTTGTTATTTATTTCTAGGGTCTTGGATCCCTAATTCCATGTTGTAATTATATGATGATTTATCCTGCCACTTTACTATTTCTTGAGAATGATTGTTTATTTGACTATTAGCTATAGTAGTAGTACTTACGTACAACCACCCATAGTTTAGGGCAAGTGTTATTTCTTTGTGGGGAATGTGTTTACTCTCCCCCCGAGGAATGTCTTATTTCTCCCCAATATAAAATATTTTATAGGTGACAGGAAACATGATTACTCTCCTCTCATCTATAAGGTGAGGTCTGGTAGGTGCCTCAACCCTACTTAGTTAATTTAGTATAATATTATTCATTCATTCTAGTTCATTATTATTTATTGGCTTTGGCAAGAATCTTTTGTTATATGCATCATTCTCTTGGTCTTCTCATTTATGATGAATATATACCCTTATGTTTCATTGATGTTCTTATCTTTGTTCCTTGTTCATATTATTGACACATACCTTGTTTCTTTCTTTTGTTGGGTTCTCTCCCAACCACCCAAGGTCAGATCAAGGAGTTAAACAAAATTAAGGAGAACTTAGCTTTTGACATGGACCTAGCTCTTGGAGATGTTGCTTTGGATACAAGACTTGAAGTAGTTTAGATTTCCCTCTATCCAGATCCTTTTATTGTTGTAAACCCTTTATGGGAGATATGATGAAATGTTGTAATATTTTGAATGATTGAATATGGTCATGATTTTTTTCCACTGCTATTCACTTTGGTCTTTTTTATACCATATTTAAAGATTTGGAAATTTTACACCCGTTTTGGCACACCTTTTGAATATGTTTGGGATGGATGTTTTATTTTTCAAAATTTTAGTAAAGGGGTGATTTCACTTTTTTTAAAGCATGGTATCAGATCCCATGGTAGTCAAAATCTGACTATTTTAAATTTTATCTCCCTAATTAGAAACATTTTCTTAGTTACCCTTCAAGTGACATGTTTGCCCTATAATTGATCTATGAAACCCTAGAGATGATGAAAGGTTGATGCAGGATCCTATGAGTTTCACAATAGAATCATGATGATTAAACCCCACTACAATATTTACAAATTAAAAGATATAAGTGTTGGAATGTATGCCCTGAGAGCCAATCATGGGATGATTGGTGGGATATTAAGATTGATTTGATAAAGATCAAAGGCAAGCTTCCAATTCTTTCTGCTTCGGTCATATGAGATAATGATAGAACATATTGAATGTCCAGAGAATGACATTACTCAATGACGTATGCTTTCAGGTTAAGGACCTGAACGATGAGATCATACAGATGTTAAGAGTTTGTACATTCTTATTATGTCCCTAGTCGGATGTCATTGTGGAAGGTAGATAGACAACAATGACATACAAGACTAGATTGTGGTGTTGATTGATGACAGAATCTCATTAGTCATGATATGGAGATATCAAACCAAACACATAGGTACTTGCTAGAGAACAAGTGTACTGGACAGACCCACCGTGAGTTTGACACATGGAACCATGACATGGTAGTCACAATCAGTTCTCACAGTGATGGTGGTGAATGTGATTCTTTGACCTGAAATCACTACACTCAACACATGTCGTTGGTTACACTTTGACATCATCAAACCCAATCCTGAAACATGGGTTGTTATAAAGGTGATGATTGGGTGGCTTTGACACATGGGGATTTTGAGGGGTGAGTGATAGATATGGGATTTGTCCCTCCTGAGGGAGTTTGATATCCATGGCCACTTGATGAGTAGGATTGAGATAGGAGTGCACTCATGTGTGAATTAGTATGTGATATTGATGTCATACATATCTCCTCCAATCTACTCTGAGATCAAGAAAGTGAATGAATGTTGAAAGGATGACAGTTCCATGCCTTGAGTTCATTCGGGATATCAGTGACAAAGGAATTATACATTCACTGTAACACCATTCACATATTGTAGGATTGAAAGTTGTTCTCCAACTTTCCTTTTCACTTGGGTAGCACTAATGTGCGACCAGGAACCGCTCTTTGCTTGTGAAGTCATAAGTGTTATGGACTTTTACTGCCAATGTGAAATGGACCTACAGGGTCACACACATAGGATTTAACCTGGAAGAGGAGTTTATCCACAAACGATGTTTAGATTGATTACTAAAGGAGTTTAGTAGTTCAATTAAACTCTCAATCAATTGATAGCTCAGTATCATAGAGTTCAAAGTGTTGGACCGATTGATTAGAGTATCAGATTGATTGAAACTACAATTGACTGATTTTGCACAATCTGCACTCCCAACCCATCGGCTCATAGGATGAACCGATCAGCTCAGGTTGGTGAACCGATTGGCTCAATTGGTGAGATGATTGGCTCATGCATCAATGAGACAATTGGCTCAATTGTTGAACATGTTGATTCATGTAACCAACCGAGATCGTTTGGAAAGTCATAAGACTATTTTGCAAATACAATTTGTTTCACTTGTATAAATTCGATTTGGACAGGGATTAATATTTGATTAATCGGAAACAAATATGAAAGACAATTTGAGTTGGATTAGGACTACGAACCGATCGACTCAGAGCACCAGACGATTGGCTCAGGGCCCGAAACGACCGTTTCAGGGTGTGAACCGATCGGTTCAACTGCCGTAGTATGTCATTATTTGTGGAAATCTCGAACCCTTCTACTCCTGCTTTAATCTTGCATTTCTCGGGGTAGAGAACCCTGTCCCATGACCCTCCTATATATATAGGGGTAGTGGGGGCTTCTCAGGAACAACAACTCAGAATACCAATTGCTCTGCAAAGTTGTCATTCTCTCTGGTTATGGTAACCGAGAGAGCCCGAGCAAGTGCTACCCGATAAGGGAGGCACAATAAGGGAAAGACAACTGCAAAAAGGCAACTAGTTGCAGGAGAGTGTGTCAGTGACTAGTACGCTGATAGGAGGGTGTGAATCCTTCTGATTCCTTGTGGGACAAGGAGATCAGAGTTCCAGGTGGTCCATGTGGACTACTTCAGAGGTGGGAGACTTCTGCCGCTCAAAGGACAATTGTCAATCCCGACAGTCCCGGTGAGACTAGGAGCTGCACAGACACCTTCTAAGATCGGAGGTGAAGACCGTACAAGCTGCGAGGTAATGTCGCCGAGCAAGCTTCGGGACAAGGTACACCTATACAAACCATCCTTCCTATTATATAGACGTTGACGTGATTCCTTTATTCTGGGTTTGGGAGAAGAAATTTTTTATTTCCACTGCCTTCTGTGTCTCCTCTAAAACCCAACAATGGTATCAAAGCCACATCAACTGCTCTATACTTTAGAATTATTGATGTGATCAATTTTGGTTTATCACCTTTAATTATTGCATACGATGCAAATAATGATGGCTTTATGCATGTCCAATCCTAAATCCACAAATCTCAATATACATATATGATATGTAATATGAATGCACTCGATACACGTCGCCCTTAAATGAGTTTTGTGGTGGATGTATAGCATGGTTATGGCCAATAAACCCTATGTTTGTGTGCTTGGTTGTATGTGGTTGCTTGCATCTCGGTTTGTGCACTGATTCCCTACCTCCTTATTCCTGATGTAACTCGAGATAAATCGAGATTTCTTTCCTACCTTTGCTCCCCCTGAATGTAACTCGTGGTTTCCCAATTTAAATGTAAATAGGATAGATCTTTTTTATATTTCCTGTTATGTCAAAGAACGGAGGACATCTGACGATGATTGAGATGATCGGTTCAAGGCATGAACCGATCGGTTGACAATCCAAACGATCAGTTCGAGGAGCGAGACAATCAGGTGGCGACCATGAGGAGATGCACAATGACCAGGTGAACCGATCGGTTGGAGGATCCAACCGATCGGCTGGTGGCACCCAGACGACCGGCCAGGACGAGTAGGACATTAATGTGATGAGTTGATCAATTTGTATGGCTATAACTCTTTATCATGGACATGTTGCATGTAGATGACCGTGATTCCTCTTAGCTCGAGGAATCACATTAGGATGGCCATAATCATCGCTTTTATCATTTCATATATTTTATGTGGGATATAACATGTATATGATACATACTATGTATTGTGGTGATTGGATATGTATACGTACCTATAAAACCAAATCCCTCATTAAATATTAAAGTTTTAGAGCCTTCCAAATGCGACACACATGAAAAGCTTGACCGACCAAGTGTGGGCACGCCCTAGCGTGGTGCACCGTCTATCTCGTGGAAGCGTGAAGGATGGATATGTGGGTCTGCCCTAGCAGGGTGCATATTCATCGTGTTGGCTTTGGGTCAGACTTAACAAGATGACATAGATAGAATCTAGCACCTTGAGGCATGGAGGTGATCATGGCAAGGAGTTACACATGACATCTTTCAAGAGTTGCATATGATGCAATTTGCAAAAGTTGCCTACCTGGAAGATCTAAGTTGTGGATGATAGCCCTAGCTGGTCCATGACTCAGAGGATTTTAGGATCTTAACCCACTAGAAGATTGTACACTGCATTCTTCTGAATTGATGGTGAGGGCTACCAATTTGAACAAAAATAGTGAGAGCGATAATTAATTAAAGTCCTAATTATATCGTGAAAATTTCAAATCAATGAAATAGGTCAAAATTGAGTTTTGGACTAAATTGCATATATTTCCTTTTGTAGTTCGAATGACAACAAACACCAATAACTTTTCATTGTGATCGGTCCTTGAAAAGGACAAGCTGAATGGGACTAACTTCTATGACTGGTTTAGGACATTGAGAATTGTTCTCACTTAAGAGTGAAAGCTCTATGTCCGGGATACTCTAATTCCAGAGGAACCTGCTCCTACCGCACCAAAGGCAAAAAGGGATGCTTATAAGAAGCATTATGATGATGTCATTGATGCAAAGTGCTTGATGTTGTGCTCCATGAACCACGAGTTGCAAAGACAACATAAGAACATGGGTGTCATTGAGATGATTCAACATCTCAAGAACATGTATGAAGATCAAGCATGACAAGAGAGATATGATGTCTCTAGGGCACTGTTCAAGTGTGTCATGACAGAAGGAGATCCAGTTGGTCCTCACACACTCAAGATGATTGAGTATGTGGAGAACCTGACAAGACAGGGATTTCCCCTGAGCCAAGAGTTGGCTACTAACGTGATACTGCAATTATTGCCAGAATCCTACAGTCAGTTTGTGATGAACTACAACATGAACAACTTTGACAAGCCATTGACAGAGTTGTTGGGCATGATGAGGATAGCCGAGGCACAGATGAAGAAGGACAAGCCTAAGTCTGTGATGATGATCAGTAGCAAGAAAGGCAAGTCCAAGTGCAAGGGCAAGGTCAAGGGCAAGGCTAAGAAAGGTTCTGGTGCTAGCCAGCAGCCCAAGTCGTCTTCAACTCTCAAGGCCAAGGGAGGCATGACCAAGAGAGGCAATTTCCACCATTGTCAAAAGCTAGGACATTGGAAAAGGAATTGTCCACTCTATCTGGAAGAACTAAAGAAGAGGGAGGCGACAGACGTCTCCACCTGAAGGTGTCATGAAATAAACTTGTAACACTTTTTAGGTATATGATACCAAGATATAAAGTGTAAATCACCCAATAAATGGGGCAAATGTTTCCACCATAGATAGGAGTACTTTGGTTTATTTTCAGCCATAAAGGCATGTAATAGAGTTATGAACTGCTATTTCATATTTGCCAATGGATAGAAACACATTATTTTTGCATATTGTATGAAAATAATGGCAATTAATAAATTTGATGTTTCCTTGTGGCAATGCCTTGTTTATCTTGTGGTACTTGGTATGCATAATATAAAATGATACCTAAAAGTTATTGATAACTCAAACAATCAAATTAGCATAAATCATGAGAAATTCATTTCTAGTTTCTATATGATGGATAAATCTAGACTCGTTTGGTTAGAGAACTAGTAAGAGACATGAATCTCTTGGACGTGATTAATTAATCTTCACTAAGGTAGTGGGATAATGATTATCCTATTAGGTACAATACATGAGATGTATTTACATACCTATTAGAGTTAATGCTAATACTTCAAACGATGTTTAGAGAAATACCAATATGAATATCTTATAGTGTTCAAAAATATCATAAATGAAGTACAAATTTGGTAAAGTGTTAATTCTTGATGAGATCAATGAATGAAATACTTGAACCAAATGTTTGAGAACCTTATGAATGATTATGATAGTGTATCATAGTGAACTCATGATTAAGGCATGATCAAGAAGGAGTCATACTCTAAGGAGTTAGAGGATGCTTATCAAATAACTAAATTCTTCTTAAATAAAGAATACCCCACACTAATAAAATACATTAAGATCATAAGGAGTTGTGAGTTCTTATATCCTTGACAGATACACCTCGATTATCTATGTGATGAGTTGGTCATGTGATGAGTAAACTATCTAGATGAATATGAGGAACCAAATTTTGAGTTATGGTTTATGACCATTACATCCTAAATGACTTCCATGTGAACCATAAGGTATGACCTTGATGGTAGCACCCATTGGGAAGAAATCCGTAAGTGTGAATGAGTCTTAAAGCGTTAAGACACATGGATAACATTTTGAGAAGGATGATGCTTGTTGATTGCAATTTAATGACTAAGAGATATGACATACAAATACTAAAACCGCATTCCTATAAGGAATAAAGCAAGGATGTGTATGTGACACAACCTATAAGGTTTATGAATCCATTAATGCAAATAAAGCCTATAAGTTACAATGGACTAATCAATGTGATTGATTGAGTACAAGCAACTCAGAGCTGGGATCCTTACTTTGATAATATAGTCAAAGGTTTGACTGATATGTCAAAGATAAAGAGAGATCAGTGATTTAGTGGGAGCGTATTTACATTCCACATGTTGATTGGAATGGAAATGTTCTAGAATAGAAATTCAAAGTGGAATTATCTTTAGGGAAGATAGAGACGTTTCCTATATGATAGGAATAGAGATTTATAGAGATAGTTCTCGAAAACCACTTGACCTGAAAAGAGAGAGCATACATTGGCAATCTATACTGAAAGGTTCAACATGCACAGATTCAGTGGGAGAAAACTTATCCATGTTACATGGAGTTAGTATCCCAAAGCTAAGTGTCTAATTCTTATGAAGAATGGGAACACTAAGAATAGATATGGATCTATCATGTATGTAATAATCCCATTATCTTGCATGTATGGACATAGCAAGAATAAAATGCATTCATCATCTTGTATGTAGGATATGACAATATGATGTGCTCATCATGATAACTCATATGTGGGACATGACGAGTGGATGTCTGTCTAGTTCCAGTAAGGGTTACTGGAATACCATAAGAACTTGATAAGTACTTGAGAAGTACTCGTTCTATGGAAATTAGGAAGGGTTCACTGTAAAGATTTACACTGATGCGAACTTCCAAAAAGGATAGAAAATTAATCGCAAAATATATATGGGATATATAAAAGTGAATGTTTGTTGAATAATGGAAACATTCCAATAAAGTTGTTTTAAAAGGAAATGCTGAGTATCCGTGTGTTAAAGAACAACAGTGGATACTATATGGATCTAGGAGTTCATAGAGATGAACTTATAGATATTCCGGTCATTGATGACAAATAAGAAGTACTTGGTCATGCAATGTGGCTAAAGGTTAGCAAAGGAATACTAGATCGCATATTACGGCAACTCCATCTCATACGTGTGACGTACAATGAAGAGATGAGAGACATGTAGTTAATACTGCATTTGGCAAGGTGCTGCCATAACTCACTATGTTAGCACTAGAGCACAGTAGCATGTGGGACATATTTGAAGATCACTATGAATATGATTCAAGGGTGACTGGCTCGCAGTGCAAGTGGGAGTCTTTTAGTATGTATGCCCTGAGAGCCAATCATGGGATGATTGGTGGGATACATTAAGATTTATTTGATAAAGATCAAAGGCAAGCTTCCAATTCTTTCTGCTTCTGTCGTATGAGATAATGACAGAACAGATTGAATGTCTAGAGAATGACAGTACTCAATGACGTATGCTTTCAGGCTAAGGACCTGAACGATGAGATCATACATATGCTAAGAGTTTGTACATTCTTATTATGTCCCTAGTCATATGCCATTGTGAAAGGTAGATAGACAACAATGACACACAAGACTAGATTGTGGTGTTGGTTGATGACAGAATCTCATTAATCATGATATGGAGATATCAAACCAAACACATAGGTACTTGTTAGAGAAGAAGTGTACCGGACAGACCCACCGTGACATTGACACATGGAACCATGACATGGTAGTCACAGTCAATTCTCACAGTGATGGTGGTGAATGTGATTCTTTGACCTGAAATCACTACACTCAACACATGTCGTTGGGTACACTTTGACATCATCAAACGCAATCCTAAAACATGGGTTGTTATAAAGGTGATTATTGGGTGTCTTTGACACATGTCGCTTTTGAGGGGTGGGTGATAGATATGGGATTTGTCCCCCCTGAGGGAGTTTGATATCCATGGCCACTTGATGAGTAGGATTGAGATAGGTGTGCACACATGTGTGAATCAGTATGTGATATTGATGTCATACATATCTCCTCCAATCTACTCTGAGATCAAGAGAGTGAATGAACGTTGAAAGGATGACTATTCCATGCCTTGAGTTCATTCGGGATATCAGTGACAAAGGAATTATACATTCACTGTAACTCCATTCACGGATTCTAGGATAGAAAGTTGTTCTCCAACTTTCCTTTTCACTTGGGTAGCACTGATGTGCGACTAGGCACTGCTCTTTGCTTGTGAAGTCATAAGTGTTATGGACTTTCACTGCCAACGTGAAATGGACCTACAGGGTCACATACATAGGATTTAACCTGGAAGAGGAGTTTATCCACAAACGATGTTTAGATTGATTACTAAAGGAGTTTAGTAGTTCAATTAAACACTCAATCAATTGATAGCCCAGTATCATAGCGTTCAAGGTGTTGGACCAATTGATTAGAGTATCAAATTGATTGAAACTGCAATTGACTGATTTTACACAATCTACACTCCCAACCGATCGGCTCATAGGATGAACCGATCGAATCAGGTTGGTGAACCAATCGACTCAACTGGTGAGACGATCAACTCATGTATAAATGAGATGATCGACTCAATTGTTGAACCGGTTGATTCATGTGACCAACTGAGATCGTTTGGAAAGTCAGAAGACTATTTTGCAAATAAATTTTGTTTCACTTGTAAAAATTCGATTTGGACAAGGATTAATATTTGATTAATCGGAAACAAATATGAAAGTCAATTTGAGTTGGATCAGGACCATGAACCGATCAACTCATGCATGAACTGATCGGCTCAGGTCCCAAACGATCGACTCAGGGCTTGAAACAATCTTTTCAAGGTGTGAACCGATCTGTTCAACTGCCGTAGTATGTCAGTTTTTGTGGAAATCTCAAACCCTTCTACTCCTGCTTTAATCCCGCATTGCCCAGGGTAGAGAACCTTGTCCCATGACCCTCCTATATATATAGGGGTAGTAGGGGCTTCTCAGGAACAAAAACTCAAAACACTAGTTGCTCTACAAAGTTGTCGTTCTCTCTGGTTGTGGTAACCGAGAGAGCCCAAGCAAGTGCTACCCGATAAGGGAGGCACATCAAGGGAAAGACAATTACTGAAAGGCAACTAGTTGCAGGAGAGTGTGTCGGTGACTAGTACGCTGACAGGAGGGTGCGACTCCTTCCGATTCCTTGTGGGACAAGGAGATCGAAGTTCCAGGTGGTCCGTGTAGACTACTTCAGAGGCGGGAGACTTCTGCCGCTCGGAAGACAACTGTCAATCCCGACAGTCCTGATGAGACCAGGAGCAGCACAGACACCGTCCAAGACCGGAGGTGAAGACCGTGCAAGCCACGGGGTAACGTCGTCGAGCAAGCCTCAGGACAAGGTATGCCTCTACAAACCATCCTTCTTATTGTATAGATGTTGATGCGATTCCTTTATTCTGGGTTTGGGAGAAGAAATTTTTTGTTTCCGCTGCCTTCTCCATCTCCTCTAAAACCCAACAGTAAGTAACCATAGTAACTTGAGGTTGTTTAGATTTGCCTTCAGGAAACTAATAGGATATGAAGTTGAAAGCAATGGTGTCTAGAAAGGATCATGGTTTGGGGGATGGCAAGATTTTCCTTCGTGCCACTAGCTTGGTTTACGAGGACTACCACATCCATATGATATCTGTCTGGCCTGAGCTGATACAAAATATCCAAAATAGCATGCTTTTAGATAATAGTAAACTTTGACATCTACGTTGGATATATTTTGGGAACCTTATATGACGACCTAGTCTTTCAGGTGTTGTGACTTGTTTGAAGTTGGATACCCAATATGGTTCCTTATGTCCCTTAGGACCACATGTTTGGTCATCCTAACCCTAGAACCTAGACTTTGAAGTTTGGTAAGCTATCAAAGTGTACAGAGGAAGCGTGGTAGATATTATACATGGTTTAGTTAGACTCACCCTTTTACCTCTAGTTTAGTTTGACTTGGTAGGTCAAACCTTTTAACAGGTGAAGAGTAGTTTGTTGGTGTTTTTTGGGTAGTTAGATTTTGAGGACAAAATCCTTTTTATGGGGGTGGATCCCTATGCCATACCGAGATCTAGTTACACGACTTTAGAATCCCTAACTCCATGAATAGGAGGTTAGCTTGCTTGGATCCTTAGTTTTGACCAAACAAGTTATAGTTATAACTCAACATGCTTGTTTATATATTAATGAACATGTAATGGTCACCTAGTGAATAGTTCATGTGTTTGAACCCTAATAAAGATCTAATGCGCATAACATGAGTAACTCACATATTAATACTAATAATGGATATGTATGTTGTTGACCATAACATGAACCAATAAACCCTAATGATATGATGAGAAAGATAATTGTCACCTAATCTTGCACTTAATGCATGCTAAGAAGATATAAATATGAAGTATAATGATCATGTTGACCTGAATCCTAAGTTGTAATCATTTAACCTTAATATATGCATCCTTAATGCTTTTCATGATACATTAGTGACATTAGGTGTCACAATCAAATAATACTTTGAGACACATAAATGGGATATAATCACTAATCATAGATTAATCAAGTCATCAATATGTGATGCATATCACCTTGTTCTATAATACACACCTAATTAGTCATCTAGTCATGACTTGGTATGTGAAACAATCCATTAATATGTAATATGTTCCATCATGTTCACTAAAATACATAGAATGGCTTCAATATGGATAACAAGCAATTGGATTCACTCAAATGTGCATAATCAATAATAAAAATTGAATAAATATGAGAAAAATGACCAGTGATGGCATTAACATGAGTAAGAAAGGTAATATGGCAATCTGACAATATATATATATATGTTTAATATAGGTATAAGCATTTTATGTGACATTAATCAGATTAATTGTAGACTCAATAACAAATTGGATAAAATGTCTTATTTCATATAAATAATCTGATATGATTCAATATGGTGATAATATGAAAATAATGGAGTCTAATTCCAACTTATTAAGGATAATGGTCACATATAAATAGATAATTGAGTAAGCCTCTAATTGTGCTTAAAATTCTTAATAAGATAAATGAGTAATTTATATATGAGGTTTCTTTAATAATAATTAAATATAACTCTTTTTTTAATAAAGTGATATAATAGAACACAATGAAAAGAATAATTATGATAATGTGATATACTAATAAATATAATTCTAATGAGCCAAAAATATTAATAATGTTAAATCTCATAAAAGAAATCTTAATAGTGGAACCCAAGGTGATCCTTGAGAACCTGACCTATGAGAAGTTGTTATTGATAGTGTTGATGGAAGTTTTGGTTTGTTCAAAGATGAGTTCTTACACACTCACACTTTCATCTTTGTGATTTCGGGGACAAAATCCTCTTTAAGGGGTGGAGTGTTGTAACATACCGAAACTTGGATAGATTATCATTTTGACCCTCTTTGTATACTTTTCCTTTCATTTCTATCCTTTTTGGCTTTGATGTTTAATTTGTGGAAATAATAGTAGTTTGGTGAACATTTGTTCATTATTATTGCCAACATATGAGTTTATGCACAAATACCTCGGTAGATATTTTTAATAACAATCTGATATGTAAGTTTACCACATATGTGTGATAATGATAAAATAATTTTGTTCTAGATCATTCCTTAGCCTTCTGGAGCAAGGAAGAGAAAAAGCAATGAATAATAATACTTTAAACATGCTAATGTGTTATTGAATTATTTAATATGATAAATTGTGGTTATAATGGATAATGGACTAAAATTCATAAAAAGAAGACAAATTGGTTAAATATAACTTGAGATTCATTTCCGTTGGGTTTGATTTGTCTTGGAAGCGAAGTTTCACAATTTTGGGATGATAATAATTATATCTCTTTAATTTTGAAAAGAAAAGGCGAGTTTTCCTCAAAATATGAAATAAAATACTTCATGACTCCAAAAGTGGAAAATAATATAGAATGCGTAATCTACACATTAAAAATAGGTTTTCGGTGAATTTTTATGTGATTTGGATAATCTTTTATATACATGTGAAGTTAGGAGAGAGAAAGTTTGTAGAACCTTCAAAATATTAAATAAATATACAAATGACTCCAACATGTAAAATTGATGAAAAATTCATATCCAAAGCACTTAATATGACTTGTGGGTGAAGTTTCATTAATTTTCGAGAATCCTAGAGCCATTAATGCATGAGGAAAGAGAAAATAGGTTTTGATTTATTTAACATAAAAAAGTTCTTAAAAGGCAAATCTAATTGTATATTCAAATTTTACATACTTAAATTTTCTTAGGTGTAAAATTTCATTAAATTTGGGATTTGTTTGCACCCTTAAAAGAGGAGAGACAAAATAAAAAATAATTGCATTCACACTTTATTCGAATTCATTTGGGAAATAGATTTGATTTGTCACACCTCTTTTATCTCGGGCACACGTTTTCAACCGCCGGATATCTGATTAGATGGCTCACGACCTATGTCCTACGTCGCATAGGAAATTGCTGCCGAGAACAGTGCATAGACACTGGTATTTCACAAATAACTCGCCCGTTTCTTGATGGTTTTTGGAAAATTTTCTTGCTACAGATTTAGCAATATGCACAACTTGGTACCCTACTCGCACCATTTTGTGGAGAATATGAGAAACACCCAAAACCTACCCAAATCTCCTCGAGACCAACTACCCCAGAGGTCTAAACCTAATCCACATCTATAAATATGGGTATCTATGTCTTCGTTGCCATCCTCTTACATCCTCCTCTTCCATCAATTTCTTCTCACTTTGCATGTATTTCCACTGGAAGTTGGACTTTGGACCAGGGCTTGTGGCTCATCTCGCAGGAGGATGGCGATGCTGAAAACCCAATTGTGGGTGCAGTGAGTTCACACATACCTCCTCTCTCTTTCTTTGTCTTCATGTTATCAAATTATCATGTAACATGATTTTGCCTAAATCGTCACCCACATGCTCGGGCTGAATTGTAGCCATGGACGGGAAGAGGCTGGGGAAGAATCCCCTTCATGAAATTCCAATTTTGCCATTGAGCATTTCCTTTTTTCTTTGTTCTCCTTGCAAGAGTGTTTTAGTCTTTTGGCTTGTTGTTTCTGTGTTTGGTGGTGAGGTTCGGTTGGGAATTGACTCGTGATTGGGCGAAGTCACGCGGCGAGACCCACTCTCTCTCTCGCGCTAGTGTTTGATGATGTGGCATTTTGTGACTGGTTCATTTTAGATAATTCATATCTTTTTGCTTCTCTTGTACAAAAATTAAAAGAAAATATGTTTTGGAATAAAAAGAATATAATCTTTCTAATAAAAATATTTTCAAAGCTTGGTTTTGAGTTTTGATGAAAGGTGTTTTCTAAAATTGATTTTAATACATAAAAATCACCAAAAATACACTTTAATCGTCATAACTCCAAAATGGAAAAAAATATATTTTTTCAATCAGTAGAACCTAATAAGATTGATGGTGATAATTTTAGAGTCTAAATCGAGGTTTTGTTCAAAAAGTCAAAAGCTATGGTTTTCTTTACATTAATGCATATGCAAACCCTAACACATGATTATACATTATAAATGGGAAAAGTGGACCTTGGAGTCAATTAAAGTGATGAAAGATGATAATAGAATTCAATAAGAGAGGTATGTGCATTCCTTACCCCTTAAGTTGGGAAATTTGTGATCCAAATCCTAAATTCCTTATGAGGCATTGATTGAACCCTAATTCCCTTATCATTGTTTCCTTTGCTATATTTGCCTCAAAATTAGTTTTGTTATTTATTTCTTGGGTCTTGGAACCCCACTGCCATGTTGCAATTATATGATGATTTATCTTGCCACTTTACTATATCTTAATCATGATGGTTTATTTGACTATTAGCTATAGTAGTGGTACTTATGTACAACCACCCATAGTTTAGGGCATGCTTTATTTCACCCCAGGGAATGTGTTTACCCCCCTGGGGAATGTATTATTTCTCCCCAATATAAAATATTTTATAGGTGACTGGGAATGTGATTACTCTCCCCTCATCTATAAGTTGAGGTCCGGTAAGTGCCTAAACCTTACTTAGTTAATTTAGTCTAATATTAATCATTCATGCAAGTTCGTTATTATTTATTGGCTTTGGTAAGAATATTTTGTTATATGCCTCATTCTCTTAGCCTTCTCATCTTATGATGAATATATACCCTTATGTTTCATTGATGTTCTTATCTTTATTTCTTGTTCATATTATTGACACATACCTTATTTCTTTCTTTTTGTAGGTTCTTTCTCAACCACCCAAGGTTAGATAAAGGAGTTGAACAAGATCAAGGAGAACTTAGCTTTTGGCATGGACCTAGATCTTGGAGATGTTGATTGGAGACAAGATTTGAAGTAGTTTAGACTTACCTCTATCTATATCTTTTTGTTGTTGTAAACCCTTTATGGGAGATCTGATGAAATGTTGTAATCTTTCGAATGATTGAATATAGTCATGATTTTATTCCGCTGCTATTCACTTTGGTCTTTTGTATACCATATATAAAGATTTAGAAATTTTACCCCCATTTTAGCATACCTTTTGAGTATGTTTGGGATGGATGTTTTATTTTTCAAATTTTTAGTAAAGGGGTGATTTCACTCTTTTAAAGTTTCCTTACTCACTTAATCATAGAAACATTTTTGAAAATAAATTTTTTTTTTAGATATTCACAATTGTTAATGCCTCATTTATATGCATTCGTATTGTTAGTGACATGACTAGATCACAACCACAAGGTAGGGTAACGTAGATATTACAACCCCATTTACATACATGTATAGAAAATAAATTCATAAGAGACACTGATTTAAAAACTTGACAAGATTTGATATAAAATTTAACTAAATGGAATGGGAATATTTCCATACCACTTAATAAATAACCCAAAGGGGCTACATGTAAAAACAAAAACAATAATAATATAAAATGTGTAATGCTAGATATTCATTGTTGGAAAATCAAAACATATTTTACAACTATAAGAGGTTTGAAGTCCTAGTGAGTAAGAAAGATCCCACTTTAGACCTAAAATCGTACCAACAGATATTATTATATAAAATTTCAACAACTCATACACCCTTGGTAGACTTAAATGTATACCATACCTATTAATACTTGATGAAATGCTTATTATAAACAATTGATTATATATCATCTATTTAATAGTGATAATATTTATAACATGTATCATACATTAACATTAGAGAATCAATGATAGAATTCATCTTAATCATCTATTCTCATTTATATAATAGCCTTGGCAAGTTTGACGTCTACTAACCAAACTAAAATTACGAGGTAAACCTAATATATATATGAGATTTTTTCTCTTAGCATATAAATTCAAATCCATTCATGTATAAAGCAACCACTGCATAGGAGATCCACCCCTTGTTCCATTGTACAAAAGAGGGTATCCAATATTCATCAATTGCAACTTAACCAAATTATTATTATTAGAATTTTCACTAAATGAAAGGTACAAATAATACAACAACTGAGGTCCAAAATCTTAGGAAGTCTCTCCACCTAAGTGAGAATCTCTTCATTCCCCCTCCACCTTGATGTGAACCAATATCCACGTTCCTTCTCATGGTCCAATAAATATGTTACTAGGTAACTTTTATCATTTTACTACTTATAGAGACACTCTATGTTGCATTTGAATCCTATTACATTGACATATTTTTGTTACATTATTGATTATACAGTTTAGTAATAATTCAAACCATGTATATGGCATTCAAAGGAGAGTTGATAGGCATATGGCTAAGTTTTTGGATAGGGAAATCATAGGGGAGGAAATAAAACAAGCAGTGTTCCAAATGTCTCCCAATAAAGCTCCTAGCTCGGACGGCATGAAATCGATCTTTTTTCAGAAGTTCTGGCATATGATTGGAAATGATGTGGCAAATTATATAAAAGGGTGGTCGAAGGGGGAGCATTCCATGAAATAGTTCAATGATACTCTGGTGATTCTAATTCCAAAGGTGCATAAACCCTAGGTGATGGGAGAATTCCATCCTATTAGCCTATGTAATGTGGTCTACAAAATTGCAACAAAAGTTCTGACAAATAGGCTAAAACCATTCATTGATGGCATCATTTCATCCAACCAAAGCGCCTTCATTCCGGGAAGAATGATCACAGACAATGTGTTGATTGCTTATGAGTGTTTTCATGCTATGAAAAGAGGTAAGGGTGGTAAAAAATGTCAGTTTTCCTTGAAGTTGGATATGACGAAAGCCTATGACAGAATGGAGTGGTGTTTTCTAAGAAGGGTGATGGAGAAGTTTGGGTTTGGAAATACATGGATTGGAAGAGTCATGGACTGTGTCTCTTCAGTTTCTCACACTTTTACAGCCAATGGGGAAAGATCTAACACCTTCCAACCATCCAGTGGACTTCGACAAGGTGACCCTCTCTCTCCTTTCCTCTTTATCCTCTGTTCTGATGTTTTTTCCTCCCTTTTAAACCTCGCGACTAGTGTAAATACCATCTATGGCATGCACATTAGCCGAGGGGCACCTCAGATCTCACATCTTTTCTTTGCAGATGACAATATCCTTTTTTGCTAGGGGGACTAGAAATGAATGTTTGAAGATAGCTGATATCACCAGCCAATACGAGCAAGCATCGGGCCAAAAGGTCAATCTATCCAAGTCTGAGATTGTTTTCAGTAAGAAGGTACAGTGTAGCAAGAGAGATGAGATTATGGGCCTCCTGGGGGTGAAGGAGGTGGACCGACATGCAACATACCTAGGACTCCCGACGGATATTGGAAGATCTATGAAGATATCATTCTCATACATCAGGAAAAGGGTGGCCAACAATCTACAAGGGTGGAAGGAACAACTGCTTTCCAAACTGGGAAAGGAGGTCCTGATCAAGGCGGTGGTGCAGGCTATCCCTACCTACGTGATGTGTGTTTTCCAGCTACCGACAAGCTTATTAGATGATCTGAATTCAATGGTGGCTAGGTTCTGGTTGGGGGCAAAAACAGGGGAACAAAAAATCTCTTGGATGTGTTGGGCAAATTTATGCAAGGCTAAGAAAGATGGTGGTATGGATTTTTAGGATTTGTCAATTTTCAACCAAGCGTTATTGGCAAGGCAACTATGGAGACTCCACGCAAAGCCTGAAGAATTAGTTTCCAAAGTTCTGAAAGCAAAATACTACCCGAATCACAGTCTGTTGGAGGCACGGTTGGGCCTTGTACCCAGCTACACTTGGCGCAGCATGTGGGGAGCTAAAGCTCTCTTTTTACAGGGCCTGAAGTGGAGAATTGGAGACGGGAGGGGACTGAACATATGGACGGATAGGTGGATTCCTGGAAGAGATGAGAACTTAAGTCATCTTGACGCAGTCAGCCCCTCCAGTCCTACTCTTATCACTGAGCTGATACGAAGACCTAAGATGGTGTGGGATGTTGATCATTTGTTGGAGGTGTTCCCTAGGGAAGTGGCAGCGGAGATCAGATCGGTGCCGTTATCGGTACATGAAATGCCAGATGCAACCTTTTGGTGGCCACAACATGACGGAAACTTCTCGGTGTGCTCGGCTTACTGGCTAGGCAAGTTGGGGTGCTTGGGTCTTAGAGAAAGACAGTGGGGGGTCCCACATGAGCTTTGGCGTATGATAGGGAGGAAAAGATGGCCCCCTAAATTTGCTCATTTCCTGTGGAGGGTCACAACAGGATGCCTGGCTACTAAAGGCCGTCTTCACGACAGACACATTTCTTTGGATGGTGTATGCCCGATTTGTGCCGTCCAGGTTGAATCCATCCACCACTTGTTGTGCTATTGCCCAGGATTGTTATGGTTATGAAGGAAAGCTGGCTAGGTGAGTCAAAAATACTGCGTTGGTCCGGGAACCTTCATGAGGACCTGGTGGAGCTGATAGAGGGTTGTACAGAGGAGGCGATGGATGAGTTGGTTGTTGTTTGGTGGACTACCTGGACGTGTAGGAACAACAAGATGTTCAAAGATGAGGAGCCTTGACCGAGACCAATTCTATAAGGGTACATGGCAATGATTCACGAGTACCAAGCTATGCGTTTAACTGAGGCTGGGCCGGTCACAGGGCCTCACCTTCACGGAGAGGAGGACAAGGATGCATGGAGCTGGGCACGATTGGAAGGGGATAACAGTTGGTTGTTCATCCATACTGACGCAACAATGGAAGAGGGGTTGAAGAGAGGGTTGGGAGCGGTGATCCGTGATATTAATGGAGAATACATGGGAACTGTACATCAACACATCTGTACTGGTTGGGATGTTAACGTGGCTGAAGATATGGCGGCTCGACTAGGAGTCATGCGGGCTAAGGAATTACTGCAACTGTATGCTAAGGTAGTGGTGATAACAGACTCGAGTAAAAGATGTGAAGGATCCAGGAAAAAGAAGAGACCACTTGGGTCTCGTTTATGAAGAAATCAGTAGTTTAGCTTCTTTTTTTAGCATGTTCGTTTGTTTCCATGTTAAAAGAGCCCAAAATTCTTTGGCTCATTTTATTTGTCATGATGCTCTTGGCTCAGGAGGTCACATCATTAGACATGGCACCTTGCCTGTTGAATGGCGTGTCATTGCTGATAATGATATGTTTTTCAATGGTTGATTAATATAAGGCAGTGTTTTAAAAAAAATGAAGAAATGATGTTGACCTTAAACCAATTCAGTCACTTTGGGTTTCAACCCTGGAGCATCATACGAGTTTACCGTTAATGAAAATATGTTTATACAAATACATGGATCAAAATATTCCATCACTATTGCATTATAATCCAACAAATTCCCAAAGAGTAAGAATCATTTCAATTGGTATCTTTACATGAATATGTCAATTAGTATTCATTTTATTATATCAACTAAACAACATTTCTTACTTAAACATCAATCCTATTGTTTCAACTCAAATAAAAGTAGAAACAAAATTTTTTCTAGAATTTAAAATTTAAATGTATAGAATGGGAGGGAACTTGATGAGATTAATTTTCTCAAATCTCAAGTTATTGGTATACAGTTCAGGGTACATAATACAATGTTCTTTATATAATCATCTCAATAATATTTAGCCTTTTTACTATGAACCCTAACATGTATTATGGTATCGGTGATAATTAAAGTATACATTTAAAGGCTCATTTCATAATTTTTTATCATTAAATATTAGTGATAAAGTACGAATTTATCCCTCTCTCAACATTTAATCTCATCCCTAGATCATAAATCATTTAACCAAATATGGTGTGATTTGAGGTTAACAATGTCTTATCCATCCTATCTGCTATCCATAAATTAAGGAACATATGTGATATATCATTTAATTTACAAACATGCAATCAAAATTATATCAATGTTCAACATAAATTTATGCATTTTTTGTGTAACCGTTCTTAATAAAAACCCTAATTAAAAGGAAGCCACTATATTAATGAATATTCCATCAACAATTTTTAATTCACTAACTACTAGTAGATTTAAATGAATCATTTGATAGTATAATATTGATGCATGCTATTAAAGCATAAGTATTCTAGTTTTAATATTCTAGAGATCTATAACTCATGTGAATTCATCAAAACTAACTATTATTAACATACACATTACCATTCTTGTCAATTGTAAATTGTCAAAACCAACCTAATACAATATCAAACCTTTTTTACTCAAATTTATATTGGACATGAAAATGACCATAAAAATATCACATAACAGTAAATACTAAATATGAAACCAAAACTTCTTTAGATTAAAATTAATTCATCCAAAATCCCTAGAATATATCTAATTAGCATAATTATTCCAACTGGATGCAATTTAATAATTTTGACATGTTTAAATATATAAATTGTGACTTAACCACTCACCATATCCTAAGAACAAACCAAAAAATTATTGAAACATTCTTTGAACCATGAAGAATTAGTAGCTTCTTCAATTCTGACCTTCATTTGATCAATGATTATCTAGATAGACTAAGAGACAATTGAGGAGAACATATGAGAAAAATAGGTGGGAATTAGATAAAATCCTAGAAAACCAGACTTATAGGTGCTACATACTAAAATTCATTAGTCAATAGCTTAATGGTTTAGATTGTCCTTATTTATTATGAAATTTGAATTAGGAATCGTGTTTTAGGTTAAATTTTGGGCTAATTCATCAAACCTAGAAATAAGCCTTATACTCTGATAGACACTTGAAAACTTTAAACTGAGTAAGTTAAACATATGTAAAACACATGCATAAAGAAATAGAGGTTCCTAGATAATGACCACATCAACCTTTTTTCACTCTTTTAAGAGATAAGTTGGTTGACTTGTTAATAAGTCAGACGACTTTTTGAATAAGTAACCCACTCCTTCACAAAATTCTCTATTAATCCATGAATTAAACTAAGAATAAGTCAACCAAATTCTCAAAAAGTTGGATGCCTTTTCATGTTCAGTCAAGAAGTCATATTACCAATTTAAAGTAGGCCATGTCCACTGAACACAAGTTAGATGGTTTGTGAGTAAGTTATGCTTACATGTTAGACTAATTACCACTAGGTAGGACCCACAACAAACAAACCTTATTTGATTGCTACCAATGAAGAAAATGAGTGATTTCTTAACAAGTCATTTGACTTCTAGTCCAAAATAGATAAAAGACAATCAAATCATTAAAAACATAACTAACTTAATTTTTTGGGGTCACCCAAGTATGCTTTCCCTATTATTCAGTATAAGGTGACCGAATACCACATCTTAGAAAGAACAAGCAAATTCCAGCAATTGATTTGCAAGTTAAGAAGGGAGGGGAAAGGAAATTGATAGTAAAGCCTAAAGGCTAAAGAACAACTTACAAAAACACAACTAACACCTAAGAAAACATAAAGTAATCAAGGAGACAACTAGTTATAGACCCAAAGAAGGTAAAAAGAACACTTTATATTAAGTAGGAAACACAAGAGTAGAGAGAAAACCTATATATGAACGCCATATCAACCTCTAGAAGTTTTTTGGGCGTAAAGCCTCAATAACACCAAAACACTAAGACTCGATGTTCTTCACAAAATGAGTCACTCCTTTCAAAATGACCATGTTACCACTATAGGAACAACAATGTGACCTTTCTTACCACTTTGAAGAAGGATGCCATTTCCAAGACAAAGAAGCCTTTTAACATCCCCCTTAGAGAGCCAATACCCAAATTGATTTAGCAGTTGGGCACCTAAAGAACAAGTGAAATAATAAATCTTCATCTTAGATACAACACATATAAATATAAGCAAGACTACATGCCTTTATTCCTGAGGAAATTCATGGAATCCAAGAAGACCCTAAACAACTTCTAGAAACACATTCCATACCTTTTAAGAATGCCACATTTCAAACCCAATCCATCCATGCTTTCTTACAACCTGACTTTTAACAACATCCCATGCAGTAATAAACTTAATTATTGATCTACACAAAATAAGATAGAGTCATATGACCATGAAAGGATTGAGTTTGGGAAAGAGATTATACATCATGTACAACCTCTTGGTATTTGGAATGCACCAAACATAATAAATGATGGATTTGATAGTAGCAAGTTATCCATAACCAAGCCTGACGAGGGGCGTGCATGCACACAATAACAAAGTATGTAAACTAGAAAATCAAAGCCCATGATATGATGGGTCAATAGTAGCATAGATTCAGGTGATTTCTATTGGAATATGATGGTAGTCAATCATTAAAACAATTCAATTAACCATGCAATCCAAGAAGAAAATTACTTAGTTTATTAAATCCTATATTAATATTATTAACAAATCTTATCATGAAATTTCACTTAAGTTATCAATTCAAGAAATATGCATTTAGTGCCATTAGACCTTTTATTCATATGGAAAACATTTATAAAAAATAGTTTTCCCCCTCTTTGTCATGTCTCAAATCACATTACAATTAACGACTCATGTCTATTAATTGCATACTTGAGTAAATTGTTGTCCCCCAAATAACAAGCTAGCTTAATACAACATGTTCTCTTAAATCCCTTTAAAGAGAACCATATACCCACCTTATTACTTACACAAGGAATACAATTTTGTATCCCCTGCTCATTCCCATTTAATTGGTGAACAAAGCTCTAACTATACTTCACTAAATTTGTAACCTTCCGAATATGCCAAATTTTAGATGTTAGGAACCTTTCCTGTATATTCCCATGAACAATTATCAACAATTATAGAAACAAATAGGAAAATTTGTAATATCAAAAGAAAAGTTTCATCACATGACTAACAGGTGAAAAAAGGCACTAAATACAAGGGGAAACTACTCCATAATCAAAGGTGATAATAAATAAGGTTATAAATCTTGAATCCAACAAGTTTCATGGATTAGAAGAAGAATAACATAGTAGAAACAGTTGAGAAATGTTATACAACACTAACAGAGGAGGAATCCTCTACAAAGGACATGAACAAGAAGCTTTTCACACTACGAAAAAAATAGAAATTCGCTACATTTAGCTTGGCTATATTTATTTTATATGTAGTTTAAAGGTACTTTTTGTTACAACTTAATAAAATGTAAATAAAAATGTAGTTAAATATCAATGAAAGTTACGCCTAAAATAAATTTTCGAAAACAATGCCGCGCAGTGACCCCAAAATGAATAACGCGCCATTGCCTGGTACCTTTCCAGTTTTGTTTGAATGCTCCTCCCCACCTTTTTCCTAAATCAGTTAGATTAGTCGTCACCGTCACCCCCTCATAGCGTTTTTCTCTCCATCCATCGCCATTGCAACCCTGGCTGCCAGCCCGCCTCCGCCGATCTACCCCTACTAGAGATCTCTCCATGAATGTGATGCGGCGGCCGAAATCTTTGACAGAAGGGCCGTCATGGTAGGAGACTGACCTCTCTTCCCCTGATTGCTCTCCTGATCCCCCCCCCCCTTTATTTCCTTTCCAACTCCGCCTCTATCAAAGTAACGGGGGGTTGCATAAATAAACCTCTCTAGCCACTGCGCTCGTTATTCTCTATGTATATAACACATTTTGTTCTTTTTTCCTAGAGGCTCGTGGTACTTCGTAACTAGAAGAGCACTACTCCATTATATAAGTAGTTTTTCTACATCCCATGCCGACGTACAAGAAAGGAAGACGATTTGTAGTAGCATCGAAACACTAAAAAGATGCATTATCATTTTTTATTCTCCGGTATGCTTTCCTCTTCGTGCTTCTCTCCTTCTTAGTTTGATTTTATAAAATGAACCTTTTTCCTGTATAAAGTCTTTGGGATGTCTACATATGGTATATGTTCCATTGGTTTGAATTAACAGAGCATGATAAGAAGGGGTAAAAGTTCAATACGAATGTGGTCCTATTAGCATGGGTGCACATTCATGCACTGAGCGGCACCTTCTTACGATTTTGCTTGTGAGAGGGAATAAAAGTTCCTCTAATTTTCAGAATCACAATATTTTTCTAGTGTAGAAAATAAACAGGTATGTACTTCGTTTATAAGGTAGCTAATATGCATTCTAGATACAGATCAACCTTATTTTTTGGATTTTGTATCTGGTATTTGCGGCCTGGATCAGGTGCAATGTGTAAACATCAGGACATAGAGACTGCAAGAAGTTATTAGGTATAAAGGTAAGCCTTCTTTGTATTAGCAGGGGAACCACTGTTAACCTTTATCAGTCCTTAGGGAGTTGAGTTGAGTTGCATTGGAGTGATTCCCAGTTTTTAATCTATTCGTCTGAACAATAAATCTATCCCCCACCAATACATCTAATTGTTTATTCGGTGACCCATTGCTCCAGTGGGTTTCATGTCATGAGCTCGGTAGGTTGTGCTCATCGGCTTCTACATACTAGCATTTCTTCTCACAACAAGACATATTGTATATTGCTCTAATGCCATCTCTATTTGATTGGACGATTAAGTATATTCATAATATTTTGTTAACTCACCCACGTACAGCTAACTTCTCACTAGCATCATTCTGATAGTTTCCATTACTTACTAGATGGGCTTGTTTGCTTAATTATTTAGTGCTATGTGTATGAAACTTTTCTCATCATTAGTTGTTCTTTTTGGTAAATATCACAAGACATACATGTCAAAGATTATAAGGACATAGTTCGAATAGTTTGATAGCTCACAAATTCATATAGTAGACCAGCCCCACAACCTTCTGTCTTTTTAATTTATTGAAGGCAAAGCTGTCATCATCCAAAAAAAATGGAGAACAAGCTGGTGGCAACAATGTAAGATACTTTTTGGAGGGAGTTAAAGGAAGGCGTAATGATTACTTAACTTGGATGAAAATCACACAAGTATTGGTAACTGCAATTATCTTTGGCCTACTTTAGTGACACTCAAACAATATTACATTTCGTGTCCAACAGGATCAGGTAAACAATTATCATATGTATATCAACATCACAATTAGAATAGATATGTAATACTGTGGTAGTAAAGAAAAAACATAGAACAGATGTTAATCTTTTACATACACTCGTGATTACCATTTTGATCATGCTCTACTCAAAAGCTTTAAGACAAATAATTTTTTCTCATGTGCAGCTTGGAATTTCCATACGAGTCTCAACCAAAAGGAGTGATCTTGAATAGAAGGAAAGCTCAAAATAGTTCAGATTTAATAACCATCAACATATCCATCCAAGAATACAGTAGAAGTTGGAAAATCAGCCAATATATACTTTAGTTCAGATATTATAGCGTATCACTAAGATTGCACTGCCTATATATGGCACATTTCATTCACGATCACAATTTTACTAAAAAAAATTGCATTGTCACTAGGTAAAAAATTTTGAGTAGCCTTGCACTTAGCACTATATGTATCCTTTAAGAAGATTCTTATGCCTTAGAAGTAATCTAGTTGCTGCTCTGATTTCACTTTGAAGCTGATGAGATTTGTAATTTCTCCATTCTTCCTTTGACATTATTCTAGTCTTTTCTGAATATTTTCTTATTTCAGATTCAATATGGAGCTACAGGTTCTGTTGCTAGTGGACTTAATGATCAGTTGGAGTTGGTGCTCTGTGATCATCGAGATGGGCACAAGAGGCAACACAAAGAAAAACTTTTTGTATGTATTTTACTGTCTACTTTAAGAGTATCCCTTTTTCTAAACCCACTATGTTATTCTACATGTGTTATTCTGAACATAGCAACCTAGGATTTTTCCTTGAATCTAACTTTAAAGTATTGACCGCTAAACATCATTTTTTAAACACCTTAGGTGAATATATTTTACTCCTTGTTTAGATTGAAAAGAATTTAGGTACCATCTAGTTGCCTAATAAAAATCAATAGAAATTTTGTCTACTGTCATTCCAATTGTATCGGGCTGACGTACTAATTCAGAAATAATGACTATGAGAACAAAACATCAATTAGGCTAGAAACATATGAGGTATCACCAGTAATCATGACACAAATCTCAGAAGATAAACACCCAACCCGCATACATCTTTTTTTGTATATAAATTTTAGAACTATAGTGATAGACAATGAACACAAGGACTGAACAAGGTCATCATCTACTTAGATCCACTCAGTTAGCCTAAAAAAGACAATTATTATATTGTGTGGACCAATAGCTGCTTTATTGGATCAGTTTTGAACATGCCCTCTTAAGTATACATATTAAGCAAGAAGCAGGAGAGAGATTGACAAACCCAGAAGGTTTTTTTTATTAGGAAACTAGTGGAAAGCGAGGTCGGCTCACCCAAATAATACTTCTATTATATATAGAACTACCATCATGTATATTGGGAGGCTTCTTTAAGATGTGCTCAGTTTATAACGTTATTTGTTGGAAGTTAAGTGGTTTATTTAGCCCCCACATCTACTGATTTTACTGGTATATATTAGTATCATGATAGTAAATCAAAACATGTGATGGAAGGTAGAATTTGTACTCATGCTCATGTTGGTTGACATAGATTGTTGGGAAAAAAATCTTCATCAGATATCACTTCACTATTAATTGCTGCTACGTGTATATTGTGAATCCATCATTTCCTATCTCAAGTGTTGCACCTCTTTGCCTCTTCTTTTCCTACTCAGACCATTTTATAGAATGTGGATGATCAAGAGATAAAGAAAATGAGAATGCTTCAAATATCTAGCTAGTAGTCATTGACCACAGTGAGGAAATTGAATGAATATTCAATCTATGTAAGCAACTGGTGCATGAAGAAGCATTTATATTTTCATTGACAAATTATTAGATTTCCTAATTCTGATAAAAGTTAACTAACAAATCCATTTTTCATTAACATATTGTCAGGTTTGCTAAGGCTGCTTATGTTGTTATGACAAGTCATTGTGAGTTGGCAGCAGTTTCATTGGACATTTTGGTTTCCACTTCTAATATAATAGAATATGTAGATATCTTTTCTATTAACTATCTTTCCAAATTACAAATGCACACATACGCTTCATGGACAAAGTTAGCACAGGCTAGAGAATATGTCTTCAAATATGACAAGTCAGATTCTGATTTGGAGGATGAATGGGTAAGAAAGGCTAGAGGGGCTATGTCTCAGGCTACTGTTCATGCTTAGATTGCAGCACTGGTTGCAGCTTTCAAAGCAACGGTTGTTACTTCTGCACCTACCACTACTAGTGTTCACTTACCTAATGGCATTCCAGTTCCTTCTTTAGCCAACCTTCAAAGTAGCCCAACATCTATTTTTTTATTTAAGGTCTTGATGAATAGGTACACATGTTTATCATTGATAATGGAACCAAAGAAAGGGTGGGTGTCCATGCTGATTGGAAAGTGGGATGAAGCTATGTATTACTTGCAAGGTGAACCCAGTGTAGAACCAAAGAAATATTACCTGTTGATCTGCATAATTGAGTTGATTCATGCGTTTGTAAGCCAGAAAAGGATGGACATCTTCTTGGGAAAAGCATATTACTAATGATTACTTTCCTAGACATTCTTGTTAGCCTGCTCTTGGAGCTAAAACATGTACTAAAACAACCGTCCCCAAACAATTAGTACTATCCAGTTCAGTCTGAAAATACCTTCATGTATTTGGATGACAGACCTCTCTTCGATTAGCAAACTCCACCACCAGAGTCCTTGAGTCTGAGATAAACAAATCTTTGCTTATGTTAAGTCTGTTAGCCAATCACAATCCTTGTAAAAAGGCATGTAGCTCCCCTTCCAATGGATTTGGTACTTGAATACACAACCACTCTAACCTTGACCCATCTCCATGAGCAATCCCTCAAAATGGCACTAGAGCACTATCAATTGGTTTGTATATTCAGCACAATATCCACATTAACAACTAACAGATCCATTAGTGGCCCATACTAGGTCTCCCCTTTCACATCCTTCTTTCCACTCTGACCTTCTCCCCCTTAAGAAACAACAACCCAATGTCTTTGAGTTGAGCACGAGTCCTCAGTAAGAGTTCCATATTTTTTATTTATTTATCAAGATCACCTTGTTCCTGATAGCATGCATGGACGTTTCCTCCTATGCACCTTGTGTCATTGCCCTTGTGAACCTTAAAGAGTTCATCATGATTTTGTCATGTTGAAGAATCCACATAAACATCCTAATTATCAACATCACCTGGAGTTTACCTATGGTATTTCAGTTCCCATTCGAGTCCACAACCCTTCCTTCTGTCAAAATAGAGTAAGATGATCTAACACTGAGATCTACGTTCCAACTCCCTTTCTAGATAAGAATGTCCTCTCCAAATTCCTCCTTGGATGAATTCATGAGCTGTATATCCAACACTATACCACAATAAAACTAGTGTTTTAGAAATTCCAGGTCTTCGTGGATAAAACTTTGCTAAAGGTTGTTTCAAAAAGACATACTCTTAAATATTGTTATATTCTTTCTACTTGTTTGAAGACTATTTTTTTATTTAAGGTCTTGGTGGATAAGAGTCTCCCATCTATTGCAATGTGAACATGTGTAGTCTAAAAACTACCTATCAGAGGTGCACATGTTTCATATTGTGTTGCATAGCACACTACTCTTTGTTAGATTGTTATTATAAATGGTTAGATCCATGGATTAGAGTTATTTAAACAATTGCTTCTAACTTATGCACATATCAACACATGATCTCAATGTACCTGAAACCACTAAATGCTCGTTCTCCTCTTTCTTATTTTTTCACATATCAACACATGATCCTTGACTACCCTTTCATAGCAAGCCTTCTTACATTCATTTACAGGTTGAAAACCATTCATGTACATCTTTTGAACCAATTGAATTTGTGACAGGTAAAATTGTGTGTAGCACGGTCGTGCTGGGCTGCACGGCCATGGTGGGCAGTGGATAGCACGGGTGTGGTGGCGTGCTGGGCTCTGGCTACCACGGGCGTGCTGGCTAGCACGGCCGTGCTGGGCTCTGGCTACCATGGGCGTGCTGGCTAGCACGGCCGTGTTGGGCTCTGGCTACCACGGGCGTGCTGGCTAGCATGGGCCTGCTGTCATTCTGGGTCATTTTCTAAAGTTATTGTTAGTTATTTGTTTATATTATGCTAATTATTGTAATTTAGTATGATTACGATTTATGCAAAGCACTACAAATATCATCCTCCATCTGTAAAGAAGCAATTTGAAGACTCTTATCTTTCGATTTGAAGGATTTACTTGATTCGATTCATATCTTCTTTTACTGACCAGTTAGTATCCATTTAAATTCTTGCAGTTCACAAATTTCGTCAAGGCAACTAGACTATATATTGAATTGTAGAAAACTGAAGGCATGAAGCCCATAGATACTTCTCATTCACTTCATACTTCTCATTCATTGGGAGAAGATGGCTTATGTAATAGGTAATTTATGAGTAGGAGAAACTATGTTTTCTTATTTCTTTCATGAGCTATATCTCAAAACTTGTATATTTCTTTGTAGGTATCCATGGTGGTTTGCACAAAGTGGATGCTACTATCAACTTGATGGCGCTTGAGATCCACAACATACAAAAGTATATAATGTATGGATTATGAGAAGAAATGCCTATATGTTATGATCCAGGGGATTCACCAACCAAAACTACATACATGAACCTCTACATGATGTTGCCAACAGGAAAGGCTGCAACTCTTATGCTTAGTCCTATGTGTTGAGAGCTCTGGGAGTTGATGAGGACATGTCACATACCTTGTTTGGGATTGGAAGATTCACCACTAAAGCTAAGATTCATAGGGTTGTTGAACTCATTGTGAATTAGGTAAAGGAACTAAGAGAGATTAGCCCTCTTTATATTGTGCTTTGTAGTCTGCAGTGGATAGATATAGTCAGAAGAAGATATTGTATGCATGTGTCTTTTTTCCATGCATATTGTAAAACAGGGGCCAGGTTAATGTCCTCCCCATGTGTACTCATTGTTCAAATATAAATAAAAGTATCATTGTTGACATTGTAAGCACAACTCGATCTTGATTAACATTCATCTTTTTTCTTATTGAAAACCCCTCTATATTGGCAAGCGACTGACTGGATACATAATGTCTCTAACTACATATGTATGTATAGTACATGATGTCTTTCACTACACACTAGCTATAATTACATGTATAGAAACTGCTAATTTTTGCTATACATGAACTACAAATACAAATTGTAACCAATGTCATCTCTCCCTACATATCATAGGTACAAATTGAATTGTAGTCATATATTTGGCTACAATTGAAACTACATGTTTATGTGTAAAGAAATTTTTTACCTACAATTAGGGTTACATATGAATTTGTAGCCAGAGGAATAACTAACTACAAATTTAAAAAATGTAGCCTAAACAATTAGCTACACGGGTATTAGCTATATATTATAAATGTAAGGATAATTGTAGCCAAAGCTTTTGGCTACAAATTTTGGGGTTTTCGCTACAATTTTTTTTGTAGTTAAAGACCATATTTTTCGTAGTGTCAAGCATGGCGAGAAGGAAATCTACCTCCCTAGACTTCTTCTTTTTTCCTTTCATCATCATATTTCGTGGAATCATCCTTTAGGTCACCTCTCTCTCATTTCTCAAAGTTTAAAACAAATACCAAATGAGAGATATCTTGTCCCACCCACTCTCTTAAACTTTACACTTTTCCAAAAACTATAAATACACGACATGCCTGAGATGGGACATGACATATCTCTCAATAGTTTCCAAGAGTCGGTATTTATAAAATTTAGCACAACATGTTGAGGGTTATGTTGAATAGTTGTTGATGATATTTCATGATGTGTCATTATATGGGCACTTGTGTGGTTGCATGATCGACTTGGTTGAGTTTCCCCAACATGAGGCATACCATGGTTGGGTGGAGCACATCATGATTTGTTGATATTGAGGTAGACTACAATCAGTGAGGTTGACCATGTCTTGAACTGCATGAGGAACACCATGTCATGTGCTAGGAAACTTAGGTGAAGATCGGGAGGTGGATAATTTATTTGTTAAATCCTACACACATTGTCCTTCTATAGAAAAGATGAGTTGGACTACTTCAATCCTATATGTTAGTGATAAAATGTAGTTTTGTCTTCATAAGAACCAAGCTTTGTGATTTTAGCATTAAAAAAGCCTTTGATTAGTCTAGATGACAACTAAACAACTAAATACACTAATGATTCTATTGCAAGCATGATATGTAGCCAAAGTATAAAAATTTGGACCGATAAACCCAAAGAATTAGGGTGTTAAAAGAAATATGAACAAAACACCCCAAGCTTAATCTACAACCCTTGTTCAAGAATTAAGATCCAAATTAAGTTTTAATGAAAAGTGCATGCATTCACAAGGATGAAATAGAACTAGTATCAACTATATTTTTTGTTATGTTCAATGTCTTACTGATATGAATGACAAATCATGTTACTAAAGGTGTGGTTCTTTTCAAGTGAGATACACAAAAAAGTTAATCCATGTTATTGGGAATCTCTCACTCTTTGATATTTACCTCTAGAAAACAAAATCAATGATTCAACCCCACATAGGTACTCCTCATTTAAATACAACTTCACCCTTTATTTCCAAATGAATGAACCTTTGCATTTCAGACATGAGGCACATTGTTTATCTTTTTAATAATTAAGATTAAGGAACCCAAACAAAGAATAGATTAATAATTCAAATTATGTTAACATACAAAGTGTGATGTTATTGCCTTTGTTATAGGTTTTAGACATTTAAAATTTTAGCTAAAATTTTGACAAATCATCCAACCATCGCGAACATATTGGTATTTTAAGATAGATTGGCATGATAAGTGGGGAGCTTATACCCCCTTCACCACTTAATAAAAAAAGTTGTGGTTGATGCTAAAAATGAGTTTTCCTAAATAGATTCGTCCTTGGGTTCTTGTAATAGCAAACTCTAGACTGGTAGATTCAAGATGAAAAGGGGAAAGATAGTTCCTTATTTCATATAAAAATCGATGATTAGATTAATTTTAAACATAAATAGTCAATTTAACTATTGATAATTGAATTAATTGTAATACTGCATCAATTTAAACTAACAAGTTTAATTGCAAACTATTGGAAGTGTATAATTCTTATTGTCATCATTATATCAGCAAAAAGATAAAAAAAATTCGATGACATAGGTAGTGGTTTAAGACAATGGACCAATTTAGCCATTTATTCATATTTGTTTTATATGAAAATCTCTAAAATTTCCAAAATTATGACATTCAAATACAATATGATTGCAAATATAAAAAAATAGAAACAAATGTGCTTTAACTACATTCAAAAACAAAGAATAAGAATGATGACAATATTCAAATACGAGATACATACATGAAATACGAAGATATATGTGATGCATGAGCAAGGCAAGATATAAAAAGAAATGATACAAAAGATAAATAAGAAGGAAGTCCACGTTAGAACTACCCAAGCTTATTCAAAATTGTGTCTACACTACATAAATAAGCTTATGCAAGGCACAAATGGGATGCTCACTATGAGGTGTTGGGGTCAAAGGACCCTTGTTGTTGTCCTGGCCAAGTTGACCAAGTATAAGCACTCTAGTCACCACGACCCTCTTCTACATCATACAAGTTTGGGTAGTGTTGTTGGATGATGTTTTCGGTATGTATGCCTAGAGAGACAATCATGTGATGATTGTAATGTGGCATGATGTAACTGATTTGATAATAATAATAAAAGAAAATTCTTTTTATTATATTATTTAGTTAGATAATGATGTAAGGTAATAATTTTCTACAATGAGATTATGTATATGATAAGAGTATATGCATTCTTGTTATGTCCTTGGTCAGATGTTACTGTGTACGCATAATAGACAAAAATAATATGTAAGACTAGAATGTGTGCTGGTTGATGACATAATCTCATTAGTCATGATATGTGATATCAAACCAAGCACATAGGTACTTCATTAGAGAACAAGGTACCAGACAGACCCATCTTGAGAGTAATATATGGAAATATAGAATGGTAGTCAGAATCAACACTCATAGTGATAGTAATCATCGTGGAATGGGAATGTGGAAATATCCTGAATTGAATTCAAGTATCAAACTTAGTCATAATATGATGAATTTTCATATAAATAAAAGTGATCAAAGATAATCTAAGTAAGGTTCCTGATCCTAAGTTGTGAACTTAAGTTGAGTTATCATACACCTAATCTTATTAAGTTTGAATGTTGGGGAGAAAATTCCTTTTAAGGAGGTGTGAATGTTATATTCGTAATTTTGGTAATATTAAATTATATAAATGAATTGATTTGAAAATTCACCAATGGTATTATTGTTGGAATATTAATGTTAAAAACGATTGTGGAATGGGTTCTTGTGGTACAAGTAAAATAAAAAGCATTCATACATGCATAAATAATAATAGCTTTTGATATGAAAAATGAAATAGTGGTCAAGTTTCCACGGGAAAATAAAATACATGGTGTTTTGGATAATAAAATGAGTAGTTATCTCACCAAGAGTGGTAACATGATATTGATTCACCAAATAAAATTATCTCGATTCAATCGTTGTATATTTAAAAATAATAATGGAAAGAAGAGAATTCTAAAAATTGGCAGGAAAAGGGTATACCATGGGATATTGGTATTGCTTTAAATGATGTTTAAAAGGAGCACGCTTTGATGTTTTGATATTCCAGTAAAACCCCATATATTAGATTTACATTGGGATAACATTAATTGGTTCATGTATTTAATTTAAGGAATATATTAAAAAGAAAGAAAAGGAACAATCTAGATTCCAAGTCATATGGTGTTGAGAAACAGTTCAATGATCAATTATTCAAAATGCTCCATATAAGTATATGCTGTCCTTTATGGATTTTGGTGTGGTACCAATAAAAGTGGACATATAATTAGGAAGATATGTGTCCCTATACTGAGAATTTATTGAATACTTACCTTTTGACAACCATACATGTTTTATCCATAAAACTTTCCATGAGCGTGAGAAAGAAAGATCGTAATGGAATATTATGGACAAGCTAACTATTTGTGTACATAAGGAAACAATAGAATCAGAAAAAAAGTATTCAATGTAGGAAAGAAACAAGTCTTGAAGGGACAAGACCAGCAGATGGCTTCCTTAACACATTATATATATATATATACATATACATATATATACATATATATATATATATATATATAGAGAGAGAGGTAGTTCCCATGTATCTGTCCATTATTCACATATTCCAGACAAGATCGAGGTTGAGGCTCTACCTTCCATGTCCATCTCACGTTGCCGAATCCTGGTTTGGTTCTACATTGTAGATCACTGGTGGGCGACATATCTGGGAATGCCCCTACGATGGTTGGGGTCAGGTGCCACTTTAGCCCTGGTGCACACTGACACTCACAGAGGAAGTTTGACCTACCGACAACATTAGAGGTCACCAGGGAAAAGAGGGGCCAACAAATCTGGGGGTCGTGTCTACAAAGAGCCGTTTAGTAGCTATACGACCACAAACCTTCTAGGAAGCTTCTTCATACGGTGAGGAAGGAACTGCACTGGTGAGTAGATGAAGGGTCTGGTGGTGATGGCTGAAGCACTCACTCACAATGCCTTTCTGGTAAGCAAGGAGGAGGTTGGACCAGGTGGTACGTACAACCCTAGTTGCTGGTTGTTCAACGGAGAACAAGGAGGTCGAGTCCAGGCACAACAACTTGCATACGTAAGTCGGTCTATACTTTCATAGTGGCGGGAGCTTTCCTGGTGATTGAGAGATGCTGTAGTGGCAAGAGGAGAACTGTGATGGGCAAAACTGTCAGCCACACTGAGAGGGTGTTGGAGGTGGTGGCGAGAGGCATAGTAGGCTGGTGTCCAAGTCGTGCAGACTCATGTGAGAAACCCCTAATGTCGAAGTGTTTGGAGCGCCCTAGCGCAAGAAAAGGGATGGGGACATAGTCAAATGACTCATATACCCATGTGTGTATGCTCAAGAAGTAGGGGCGCATGCATTTTTCACCAACCTGGCCAGACCAACTAAAAGAAAAGGGAAAACAAGTAAGTGCTGATGTGTCAACTCTCTATTGGCTCAATAAGGTTAATTTTGCAAATTTGGTAGTAATTGCGAGGATGATTGGATCAGGGCAAGTTATATATGAAAAATTATTAGTAGAACAAGAGGGATACTGATAAAATATAATTGAGACTTGATAATGCTTCATTTCTAAAAAGTAGTGCAAAGAAGGGTTTAAGTGGTGATTAGTGCATGGAAGCCCTAGATCATGTATATTAACATGTTGAATATGTTAAAAACCCCTCTTTTATGTTTTTACCTAATATTATTGAATAATATGAGGAATCAAGATGGCCATGATAATGATAATGGTAATTAGTGCCTCTAAAGTGGTTAACCATACATATGATAATTTAGAGATTACATATCATAACTTGCTAAGTTAATGCACATAATCTAATATAAATGTTCATAACACAGGAATGTGGTAGTTTTAATGATAATGGATACACTTAATATGAGTTAAGGTTCCGAGTCTTTAGATTGATGAACCTAGGAATTGGAATATCAAGCATAACCCTAGTGATAATTCTGTTGGTATGTATGCCCAAAGAGCTAATCATATGATGATTGGGATGAGGCATTAAATGCACGATTTGATAATTGATAATAATAATAAAGGCAAGCTTCTAATTCATCTATATCACTCAGTTGTGAGATGATGAGGATACATAGTGAATGTCTAGAAAAGTGTATTACTCAATGACGTATGTTGTCAAGTTACTATCCTTGTGGATGAAATCATACATATGTTAAGAGTACATATAAATATTCTCATTATGCCCCTAATCGATTGTTATTGTGGAAGGTTGATAGACAACAATGACACATGAGATGATAGTGTGAGTTGGTTGATGACTAAATCTAATTAGTCATGACATGGAAATATCAAACCAAGTAGATAGATACATGTTAGAGAACATTATATCAGACAGACCCACCATGAGATGACACATGGAAGCCATCATCATGGAAGTCATAGTCAGCTCTCACAGTGATGGTGGTGGTTGTGGTTCTTAGACCTAAAATAACTGCACTCATCACATGTCATCGGGTGCACTTTGACATCATCAAACGTAGTCTTGAAGCATGGGTTATTATAACAGTGATGATTGGGTGACTTTGACACATGGGGATTGATTGTAAGTGATAGATATGAGATTTGTCCCTTTGAAAGGAGTATGATATCCAAAGCCTCTTGATTAGGGAGACTGAGAAAATTATGGCCATACACATGTGAGCCAATATGTGATATTGAGCTCACATATATCTCATGCAGTCTGTTGTGGTTCAAGAAAAAGATTGAATAATAATGAGGATGACTTCTCCATGCCTTTATTTAAATCTGGATATCAGTGACAAAGGAACTATACAAACACTATAACACCATACACGAATTGTAGGTTGAAGTTTCTCCCCAACTTTCCATTCACTTGGATAGAAATGATGTGCGACTAGGCACTGGTCATTGCTTGTGATGTCATAAGCTAGTTATGGACATTCACTGCCAACGTGATATGGGACCTATATGGTCACACACATAAGAACTCATCTAAAAGAGGAGTTTGATTTTGAATGATAATTTAATTGATTACTAAAATGTTTAGATATTCCAATTCATGCAACGAATCAACTGACTAGTCTGCCAGATGATCGGTTCCAATGTTGAGACTGCTATTTGGAGTGTCAGACTGATTGTATTATACAATTGTTGGAATTCTTCCTGACCTGGGTTGTGAGACGCCTGTCTCACTTATGTGAAATGGACATCTATGTATGCCAAATGCAAAATTTTACATTTCTGCATTTTTCGAAATATGCACTTAATTCAACCGGGATCATATAAATTCAGTATTTTCGGGAATCCAATTCAATCCGGTAAAGCAAACTTGCCCATTCAGAAAGTACGGAATTTACTAATCACGTCAAAAAAATTTAAGCACCTACAGCTGTCAGGAATTCCTCTCGGGTTCGTCCTCCTTCTGCCCGCACCTGCATTCTTAGATACTCCTCCTCTCTTGCGGCCGTTTAAATCTGCATCCACTACCGTGAAGCTGGCGGGCAAACTAGGCCGTAAGGACTTGTTTGTGGTTTTTAATCCACATAGCATATTCCTTGCTGCTATTAAAGTCCCCCTGTAGAATGAAATATCACCGCCGCAGGTCAGGCATACCCTCAACAGTCCAATCACGAGCTGGTAACAGCACGGTTACTTAGATTTATTACATGTGGAGATGCTTGATATTATTCTGACCCGTGCATACTAGTTATTTTCGAAATTGTTTCTGTCACACGTGTTGTAGTCAAGCGCAGCTTACGCATCGGAGATGAGTGGTATTATTGGGGAGAGGTTGATTTGGGTTACGACGTGGTGAGTTTTAATTGGATGGGTTGGTAGAAGTTGTGTAATAATAAATTTGTTTTGCTTATAACTTTGAACTGTGATGGACTTTTCGACGAAACAAAAACCATTGAATTCGTTATGAAAAATGAATTCACACGCGCTGAAGTCAAGCGCACCTTACGCGCGGGAGAGGAATGATATTGTTGGGGGAGAGGTTGATTTGGGGTGATGACGTAGCGGATTTTAATTAGATGGGGTCGGTAGAGGTTGTGTAATATGTAAATAAATTTGTTTTGCTTATAACTTTTGAAACGTGATGAATTTTTCGACGAAACAAAAACTATTAGATTCGTTATAGAAAATACAATCCAACAAGACTAATATTGATATATTTTTAACAAAAAAATATAAAAATGGTATGAATAGGTTATTTTGGATATCAATGAACCATTTTGGGCATCAATTAACCATCTTTATGTGTCATTAGCCATTTATGGGCGCCAATAAGTTATTATTGAGCGTGAAGTGTCTTTATACCCTATTTGATGCGTACAACTATATTTGGACACCATTAAATTGTTCTTAGGTGTCAAACATACCTATTTGGGAGTATTTTTATACTTTTAGGTGTCAATAAACTCTTTTGGACGTCAATTAACTATTTTTAGGTGTCGATAGCCATTTATGGGCGTTGTTATAATTCTAGGTGTCAATGAACTATTTTGGGCGTCATTAAGTGGTTCTTATGTGTCAAACAGACCTATTTAGGTGTCGTTATGTTGTTTTGGTTGTCAATACCTTATTTGAGCGTCATTTTAAACTTCTGGGTGTCAATGAACCATTTTGGGCGTCAATTATCTTATTTGGGCATCATCTTTATACTTTTAAGTGTCAATGAACCATTTTGGGCGTCAATTAATCATTTTTAGATGTCAATAATCATTTATGAGCGTCATAGCATTCAAAAATGCCTTATTTGGGCGTCATTTTAAAATTCTGGGTGTCAATGAACCATTTTGAGTGTCAATTACTTTATTTGGACGTCATCTTTATACTTTTGGGTGTCAATGTACAATTTTGGGCGTCAATTAACTATTTTTGGGAGTCAATAGCCATTTATGGGCGCCATAACATTAAAAAATAACTAAATAGTGCCTAAAAATGGTTAAATAGTTATTTTGGTTGTCAATACCTTATTTGAGCGTCATTTTTATAGTTCCGAGTGTCAATAAACTATTTTGGGCGTCAACTAACTATTTTTGGGTGTCAATAACCATTTATTCACCATAGTTGGTTGTCAATTAACCTATATATATCATTTTTTTTATTTTTTTTCTCAAAAATATTTCAATATTAGGCTTGTTAGATTGTATTTTTCATAACGAAATTAATAGTTTTTGTTTCGTTAAAAATTAATTACGGTTTAAAAATTATAAGCGAAACAAATTTATTTACCTATTGAATAATTTCAAAAAAAATCACTCAATCATCATATGCCACGTGGTGGCGGTTTGGAAGCTGTTTTGGATGCGCCTAAAGATAGGCGTGACGGGCGTGAGTTTGCCCAAATCTTAACTCTGTTATTTTGAACTCAACATGGAGATGTGATGTCCATGGTTGGGAGGAATAGAAGCAGCTGTCTTGGATGGATACGACACATTGTGCGGCAAACACCACCGACAACCTTGTCGACGCCAAATGACAGGGAAGGATGAGAAGCAGTAACCCCAATGATGGAAAGCAATGCTGACCATCAGATTTTGATCAGAGGCATGAACAATGCTTAATGCTTGGACAGAAAATGCAACATATTGGACAGAGCAGCAGGCTAGCAGCCCAGCTCCTGTGTGGTTTCGCGGCAGCAACATTTCGGCAGAGGAGATACCCGCAAATAGAACGCTCTGCTCTGCATATGCATGCATCCGCTCGCATCCGGTAGGGAAATGCGGACGAGGACGTGGTGGTAGTAGGCCGGCTGCAGTCGATTCACAGCACTGGCCTGACCTGCACCGCAGAGTCTGAAAGGTGCGATTTGCGTTGCGTACTACACATTGCGCCGGCCTCTTCCTCCAGTCCAGAGCCTCCAAGCCACCACTGAACTCAATTTTCACTCGCCTCCTGGGCTGGGTCCGTGGACCTACTTGACCGATTTCCCTTTGCGGCACAGTCCCGGGCCACCCTGCTACCTACACGCTCCTATACAAGCCTGCCCACACGATTTTCTAAAGTCTTCGACCCTACGCTTCGTTACGAGCAGAAAAATACAAATTCAAATTTGCTACTCCAGTGTGAAGGACTCTGTACGTTATACCTTTGATTATCTTTAAATATGTATAAATGTCATTAAATTTATTGATTTAGCCTATGTTTGTGACACCTGGACTTAAACTGGTAGGGGTGTAGGCTACCCCATGTTCACTCGTGACTAGCAAATTTTAAAGGGAAAAATACAACGGCCGACAACAACAAGCGGTACCCCCACATCCATTGGCCTCTGCTTCTCTTCAAACAGAACAAATTCGGCTATTCAACCTCACTCATCAGTGCAGCAGTCAATGACATCATCAATTTTTTGTAAACTTATTTGACTTTCAAACTCCTAAAAAACTTATATTCAAAATTATCTTCACTAAAGTAACCATAAAAAGTTCCTCTTTTAATACACCACTTCCCATCTTAAATTTTTCCCAACAACGCACTAACATCCCATCGTATATAATTCTATCCCAACTACACACTAATCTATAAAGAGACAACCCTATAAGAGGACGCTCCAGTTAATATCCGCCTTAAACTTCAATGGAAAAAGAATTTTAGATTCAAAATCGGTACATTCTGATTTTGTGAGTTATAATCTAATAATGTTGTGTCGTTTTTATGCCAGCACAACTTCCTATTTCCCATACTTAGAATATATCATTCTAATTATATTAGGTTATGCCATTTCATAATTCAATCACCACCCTTGGCCAATGTTATTGTATATTTAGGATCACATGATGATAGATGATGACTTAGAGTCATCAACAACAAGACAAGTGCGAAAAATTAGTTCTCAATTGTACTCATTTTTCGAAAAGCATATTAATATATACATTAGAGTACAAGGGAACCTTATATAAATAGTGCTCACATTTGTATTAAAAACTATGATGAAGGGTTTTCTTAAACTTCTCTTATACATAGAACTATCAATAAAGATCCTAAGGGATGCCCCTACTTCTTAGCATCTAGGGTTGTAAATGGGTAGGGTATGGTGCGGTTATGGTCATATCTCCCGTGTGGTTTCGCGGCAGCAACATTTCGGCAGAGGAGATACCCACAAATAGAACGCTCTGCTCTGCATATGCATGCATCCGCTCGCAGCCGGTAGGGAAATGCGGACGTGGACGTCGTGGTAGTAGGCCGGCTGCAGCCGATTCGCAGCGCTGGCCTGACCTGCACCGCGGAGTCTGAAAGGTGCGATTTGCGTTGCGTACTACACATTGCGCTGGCCTCTTCCCCCAGTCCAGAGCCTCCAAGCCACCACTGAACTCGATTTTCACTCGCCTCCTGGGCTGGGTCCGTGGACCTACTTGACCGATTTCCCTTTGCGGCACAGTCCCGGGCCACCCTGCTACCTACACGCTCCTATACAAGCCTGCCCACACGATTTTCTAAAGTCTTCGGCCCCACGCTTCGTTACGAGCAGAAAAATACAAATTCAGATTTGCTACTCCAGTATGAAATACTTTGTACTTTATACCTTTGATTATCTTTAAATATGTATAAATGTCATTAAATTTATTGATTCAGCCTATGTTTGTGACACCTGGACTTAAACTGGTAGGGGTGTAGGCTACCCCATGTTCACTCGTGACTAGCAAATTTTAAAGGGAAAAATACAACGGCCGACAACAACAAGCGGTACCCCCACATGCATTGGCCTCTGCTTCTCTTCAAACAGAACAAATTCGGCTATTCAACCTCACTCATCAGTGCAACAGTCAATGACATCATCAATTTTTTGTAAACTTATTTGACTTTCAAACTCCTAAAAAACTTATATTCAAAATTATCTTCACTAAAGTAACCATAAAAAGTTCCTCTTTTAATACACCACTTCCCATCTTAAATTTTTCCCAACAACGCACTAACATCCCATCGTATATAATTCTATCCCAACTACACACTAATCTATAAAGAGACAACCCTATAAGAGGACGCTCCAGTTAATATCCGCCTTAAACTTCAATGGAAAAAGAATTTTAGATTCAAAATCGGTACATTCTGATTTTGTGAGTTATAATCTAATAATGTTGTGTCATTTTTATGCCAGCACAACTTCCTATTTCCCATACTTAGAATATATCATTCTAATTATATTAGGTTATGCCATTTCATAATTCAGTCACCACCCTTGGCCAATGTTATTGTATATATAGGATCACATGATGATAGATGACGACTTAGAGTCATCAACAACAAGACAAGTACGAAAAATTAGTTCTCAATTGTACACATTTTTCGAAAAGCATATTAATATATACATTAGAGTACAAGGGAACCTTATATAAATAGTGCTCACATTTATATAAAAAACTATGATGAAGGGTTTTCTTAAACTTCTCTTATACATAGAACTATCAATAAAGATCCTAAGGGATGCCCCTACTTCTTAGCATCTAGGGTTGTAAATGGGTAGGGTATGGTGCGGTTATGGTCATATCTCCTGTGTGGTTTCGTGACAACAACATTTCGGCAGAGGAGATACCCGCAAATAGAACGCTCTGCTCTGTATATGCATGCATCCGCTCGCAGTCGGTAGGGAAATGCGGACGAGGACGTGGTGGTAGTAGGCCGGCTGCAGCCGATTCGCAGTGCTGGCCTGACCTGCACCGCAGAGTCTGAAAGGTGTGATTTGCGTTGCGTACTACACATTGCGCCGACCTCTTCCCCCAGTCCAGAGCCTCCAAGCCACCACTGAACTCGATTTTCACTCGCCTCCTGGGCTGGGTCCGTGGACCTACTTGACCGATTTCCCTTTGCGGCACATTCCCGGGCCACCCTGCTACCTACACGCTCCTATACAAGCCTGCCCACACGATTTTCTAAAGTCTTCGGCCCTACGCTTCGTTACGAGCAGAAAAATACAAATTCAGATTTGCTACTCCAGTGTGAAAGACTCTGTACGTTATACCTTTGATTATCTTTAAATATATATAAATGTCATTAAATTTATTGATTCAGCCTATGTTTGTGACACCTGGACTTAAACTGGTAGGGGTGTAGGCTACCCCATGTTCACTCGTGACTAGCAAATTTTAAAGGAAAAAATACAACGACGGACAACAACAAGCGGTACCCCCACATCCATTGGCCTCTGCTTCTCTTCAAACAGAACAAATTCGGCTATTCAACCTCACTCATCAGTGCATCAGTCAATGACATCATCAATTTTTTGTAAACTTATTTGACTTTCAAACTCCTAAAAAACTTATATTCAAAATTATCTTCACTAAAGTAACCATTAAAAGTTCCTCTTTTAATACACCACTTCCCATCTTAAATTTTTCCCAACAACGCACTAACATCCCATCGTATATAATTCTATCCCAACTACAAACTAATCTATAAAGAGACAACCCTATAAGAGGACGCTCCAGTTAATATCCACCTTAAACTTCAATGGAAAAAGAATTTTAGATTCAAAATCAGTACATTCTAATTTTGTGAGTTATAATCTAATAATGTTGTGTCTTTTTTATGCCAGCACAACTTCCTATTTCCCATACTTAGAATATATCATTCTAATTATATTAGGTTATGCCATTTCATAATTCAATCACCACCCTTGGCCAATGTTATTGTATATTTAGGATCACATGATGATAGATGATGACTTAGAGTCATCAACAACAAGACAAGTGTGAAAAATTAGTTCTCAATTATACACATTTTTCGAAAAGCATATTAATATATACATTAGAGTACAAGGGAACCTTATATAAATAGTGCTCAAATTTGTATAAAAAACTATGATGAAGGGTTTTCTTAAACTTCTCTTATACATAGAACTATCAATAAAGATCCTAAGGGATGCCCCTACTTCTTAGCATCTAGGGTTGTAAATGGGTAGGGTATGGTGCGGTTATGGTCATATCTCCTGTGTGGTTTCGCGGCAAAAACATTTCGGAAGAGGAGATACCCGCAAATAGAACGCTCTGCTCTGCATATGCATGCATCCGCTCACAGCCGGTAGGGAAATGCGGACGAGGACGTGGTGGTAGTAGGCCAGCTGCAGCCGATTCGCAACGCTGGCCTGACCTGCACCGCAGAGTCTGAAAGGTGCGATTTGCGTTGCGTACTACACATTGCGCCGGCCTCTTCCCCCAGTCCAGAGCCTCCAAGCCACCACTGAACTCGATTTTCACTCGCCTCCTGGGCTGGGTCCGTGGACCTACTTGACCGATTTCCCTTTGCGGCACAGTCCCGGGCCACCCTGCTACCTACACGCTCCTATACAAGCCTGCCCACACGATTTTCTAAAGTCTTCGGCCCTACGCTTCGTTACGAGCAGAAAAATACAAATTCAGATTTGCTACTCCAGTGTGAAAGACTCTGTACGTTATACCTTTGATTATCTTTAAATATGTATAAATGTCATTAAATTTATTGATTCAGCCTATGTTTGTGACACATGGACTTAAACTGGTAGGGGTGTAGGCTACCCCATGTTCACTCGTGACTAGCAAATTTTAAAGGGAAAAATACAACGACCGACAACAACAAGCGGTACCCCCACATCCATTAGCCTCTGCTTCTCTTCAAACAGAACAAATTCGGCTATTCAACCTCACTCATCAGTGCAGCAGTCAATGACATCATCAATTTTTTGTAAACTTATTTGACTTTCAAACTCCTATAAAACTTATATTCAAAATTATCTTCACTAAAGTAACCATAAAAAGTTCCTCTTTTAATACACCACTTCCCATCTTAAATTTTTCCCAACAACGCACTAACATCCCATCGTATATAATTCTATCCCAACTACACACTAATCTATAAAGAGACAACCCTATAAGAGGACGCTCCAGTTAATATCCGCCTTAAACTTCAATGGAAAAAGAATTTTAGATTCAAAATCGGTACATTCTGATTTTGTGAGTTATAATCTAATAATGTTGTGTCGTTTTTATGCCAGCACAACTTCCTATTTCCCATACTTAGAATATATCATTCTAATTATATTAGGTTATGCCATTTCATAATTCAATCACCACCCTTGGCCAATGTTATTGTATATTTAGGATCACATGATGATAGATGATGACTTAGAGTCATCAACAACAAGACAAGTGCGAAAAATTAGTTCTCAATTGTACTCATTTTTCGAAAAGCATATTAATATATACATTAGAGTACAAGGGAACCTTATATAAATAGTGCTCACATTTGTATAAAAAACTATGATGAAGGGTTTTCTTAAACTTCTCTTATACATAGAACTATCAATAAAGATCCTAAGGGATGCCCCAACTTCTTAGCATCTAGGGTTGTAAATGGATAGGGTATGGTGCGGTTATGGTCATATCTCCTGTGTGGTTTCGCGACAGCAACATTTCGGCAGAGGAGATACCCACAAATAGAACGCTCTGCTCTGCATATGCATGCATCCGCTCGCAGCTGGTAGGGAAATGCGAATGAGGATGTGGTGGTAGTAGGCCGGCTGCAGCCGATTCACAGCGCTGGCCTGACCTGCACCGCAGAGTCTGAAAGGTGCGATTTGTTTTGCGTACTACACATTGCGCCGGCCTATTCCCCCAGTCCAGAGCCTCCAAGCCACCACTGAACTCGATTTTCACTCTCCTCTTGGGCTGGGTCCGTGGACCTACTTGACCGATTTCCTTTTGCGGCACAATCCCGAGCCACCCTGCTACCTACACGCTCTTATACAAGCCTACCCACACGATTTTCTAAAGTCTTCAGCCCTACGCTTCGTTACGAGCAGAAAAATACAAATTCAGATTTGCTACTCCAGTGTGAAAGACTCTGTACGTTATACCTTTGATTATCTTTAAATATGTATAAATGTCATTAAATTTATTGATTCAGCCTATGTTTGTGACACCTGGACTTAAACTGGTAGGGGTGTAGGCTACCCCATGTTTACTCGTGACTAGCAAATTTTAAAGGGAAAAATACAACGGCCGACAACAACAAGCGGTACCCCCACATCCATTGGCCTCTGCTTCTCTTCAAACAGAACAAATTCGGCTATTCAACCTCACTCATCAGTGCAGCAGTCAATGACATCATCAATTTTTTGTAAACTTATTTGACTTTCAAACTCCTAAAAAACTTATATTCAAAATTATCTTCACTAAAGTAACCATAAAAAGTTCCTCTTTTAATACACCACTTCCCATCTTAAATTTTTTCCAACAATGCACTAACATCCCATCGTATATAATTCTATCCCAACTACACACTAATCTATAAAGAGACAACCCTATAAGAGGACGCTCCAGTTAATATCCGCCTTAAACTTCAATGGAAAAAGAATTTTAGATTCAAAATCGGTACATTCTGATTTTGTGAGTTATAATCTAGTAATGTTGTGTCATTTTTATGCCAGCACAACTTCCTATTTCCCATACTTAGAATATATCATTCTAATTATATTAGGTTATGCCATTTCATAATTCAATCACCACCCTTGGCCAATGTTATTGTATATTTAGGATCACATGATGATAGATGATGACTTAGAGTCATCAACAACAAGACAAGTGTGAAAAATTAGTTCTCAATTGTACACATTTTCGAAAAGCATATTAATATATACATTAGAGTACAAGGGAACCTTATATAAATAGTGCTCACATTTGTATAAAAAACTATGATGAAAGTTTTTCTTAAACTTCTCTTATACATAGAACTATCAATAAAGATCCTAAGGGATGCCCCTACTTCTTAGCATCTAGGGTTGTAAATGGGTAGGGTATGGTGCGGTTATGGTCATATCCATAACCATAACCATAACCGTCTAGTTAAACGGGTATGGGTATGGGTATGGGTATGGGTATATACCCGCTTTATCAAAATCTATACCCGCATCATACTCATATCCACATAACCACTAGATATATGGACGGGTAATTGGGTATACAGTTATTGATAAACATGCTATAATAATACACTACAAATTTTGAGATATACCAAACTACCACACTTAAATGGGTAGGTTATGGAAAAATATAATTCAAGGAATATAGGAGAGAAGAGCAGAATGAGAGAATAACTTTATGACTTTCTCAAGTTAATGAAATGTACTTGTGTCGCTATGAGGGTGCGTTGGTGGGTTTGTTTATTTTATTATTGCAAGGTACTTATATATGTTAGATGTGAGTGCTATGATATGGAACTGACATTCTAATATAAATGTTTACTATGATAAGGTCCTTATACCATCTAGTTGTGAGTCCTACAATATGCACTATTACATTCTAATATGAATTATCTATAAAATCATATAATTAAATGGGTATATGGGTATACAGGATATGGGTATATGCATAACCATAACCTTACCCAGTGAGAGGCGGGTACATGGGTATAAGGGTAAGCGGTTGTATGGTTATGAAAATTTATACCCATGACGAGTTTAGAGGATATGGGTTCGAGGGTAAGCGGGTATACCCATATCCATTTACAGCCCTATTAGCATTTATGCTCCTTAGGTAGGATTCGAAGAAATCTAACATGTTTGTGTATCTACTAAGTAAAATATGAGGCATTAAACGACATGGACGATCCAAAACTAGTAAGCATTCAAAGTCACCAAGGTTAACAACTTATGCGTAAATTCTTCAATACGTTTCTAGCACAATGGTCTAAAATGAATAATGACGAACAAAAAACATGCTATATGAATACCTAAAGACGGTTACTATAGTTTTCGTTTGAAATTAATTAAAATTAAAATGACAATAAAAGATTATATACTAGAGTATCAATATACATTAGAGACCTTTAGGTGAGATATAGATTTTGGAGTTTCGAATGAATATCTCAAGATAGTTACCATAGTTTTCGTTTGACATGAATTAATATATTAAAATGACAATAAAATACTATGTACAAGACTATCAAATATAGAGTAGAGACCTTTAGATAAATGTAGATCTTGGGGTTTCCAGATATATATAAGTGTTCATATATCACCATTTTTATCCTATGTACTTGAATACTATACCTCATAATAAATAAAACTTGCATGAAGTAAAATTGTTACTTAACTAGGGAAGAAAGACAAATAATGTCTCTAAATCTTCATCAGAAGAAACCATATTATCACATGATGATCAATCCCACAATGTGTAACTAAATATGTAATTTTTTTACTTTTCATTTTGTGAAAACCCAAGACAAGGAGAGTGTCATAGTTGACATGTATCTCGACAACAAGAGGGGAAATTGACACGAAGAGAATGTTTGAGATTATAGTATGAATGTAAAAAAGAAACTTAGCCTCTAAATAAAAATGCCTTGACCTTAAAATTATGGATGAAATAATATTTCTAATAATTCTAAATCCCTTTCTCATCTTGAAAATCAACTAGTAGATCTAATGTCATGTGTGCATTAATGAAGAGAAGAATGTTACCTCAATTCATTAAGTCCAAACCTAAAATTATCATGAGAGATTTCATATAACTTCCACCTTACAAAATTGGAAATAAACTTAAACTGAAATTATAAAAGTAGAAGATAGATACTATGATACCATCTGCATCAAGAGCAAGAGTAATGAAACACCTTGAAAGGCCACACCTATGTCTAATATAAATATAGGAGATAATTTATTCCATTAGCATATACTCTGGATGAGATCATATATAGCCCCCCATTAGCATTGGCTGGATGAGTACAAGGATAACATCCTAGAGGCTGTGAAGCATGTAAATTTTACTTTCCATTGGTTTTTGTGATCAACCAAAATTTTCATGTAATGCGCTCTTCAAGATCATGCATGTCCAAAAGGGTTAATAAGGGGAATACATAAATAAAAAATATAATTAAAAAAAGTGAGTGCAATGTTGTGAGTTAAATTGTAACTAATTATGAAGATTTTAGAAATGACACCATCACTTATTTTATCTAATACAATTGATTTCATTAGGTTTAGGCTAGTGAAACTCAATTTTATAGAATAACTCATTAATTCTCAACACCAATTATCCTAACTTCCTCTAATTACATATGTTTGGTCTAATCTACATGTGATTCCATAGTCAATTTTTTTGAGTGAAAGAAACGTGACATTATAGAAATGAAGATGTTCAAGGAACCAATACATTCATTTCATAATATAGATTTAACTCAATTTGCACTTTTTAATATTTAAAAAGTTGATTGTAAGGCCACATGATCAGAACCCCATATCTACGGAGCTAGAAACATACATTAAATGATAACAATAGCCTCCGCTCAATGTTTTTTTCCACTAAAACGCACATGGGAAAGCATATCCATAGGCCACACATCCTAACATCGCATAAAACCAAACACGCTAGAAATAAAGCTCCTAACGGTGGGTCCATGAAAAGGAGGTGGACCCTTGATATTAATTGTTCACATCATTTCCCATAGGTATTGTTTGGTTGGAGAGGAATGAATGAGATGTGATAATACAAAGGATATGGTGGGCTGGACCGGTTTGGGATGTAAAATAAGACGTAGTTTCTCAAGTGTGCTTAGTGGAGCAAAGGAATGTACTAATGATAATTTGAAAATATGGTGATACATTGCAATAATAGTTGTGATAGAAGAGATAAAATAAAATAATATAACTAACAATATAAAATGATGAAACTTCACGTAGCATGTGATCTGAGATATGTCACGTTCTAATGCAAAAAAGTAGATTAGTTACAAATTGATAGATGACACCATAGTATATGTGACAATGTGTAGAATGCTATCATGAAGATTGGTTTTTATTTATTCAGTTCATACTTGATGATAAATTTTCTTGAAAATTCATTTCTTATACCTATAACATGCCCAAACAACTAAAACAATGTTAGACTAGAAATCCCATCCCCAATTAGTTATATTATGTGAACTGGATGTTGACTCTAAGTCTATATTGACCAAATCCTTATTTTAATGATGACTAAACAATTCCAATTAATTGTATCTAATGTCTCTACTAGAGTGATTTTAGATTCAATATAGACACACTTCAAATGCCCAAACTTGCGCATCTCAACTTGAAGAAAAGACAAGTCAAAATCAATGCAAGTGCACTTTTGTGAAATATGACATAAATACATTACAATTATGTTGTACATCACTTGTAATGATTGTATGACTTGTAATTAAGCTTAGAAAAAATCAGGAACACTTAAATCAAATATTTAAGAACTTTGATGACATTTTTCAAAACTCATTACAAACTGTTTGTCGGTCGAGTTACAAACTCGACCGATTCCTTAATGGATCTTAAAAATGTCATGGTTCGGTCGAGTTGCACACTCACAGAACTCGTCTGATTCCTACACTGGGAAAAACTAATTTAAGTGATCGGTCGAGTTTCATCTAGGATAAACTCGACTGATTCTTCAAATCTTCTTTGTCCAATAGTACAATCGATCGAGTTACCTTTATTGAAACTCGACCGATCGAACTATAAGGAAAAGTGAAAAAAAAGTGTTTCTAGCCGTTAGAATGTTGTAAAACTCAAAAAAATATCTGTTGCAACATCCCAAATGGATAATATTCATCCTTAAGTATTCCCAAAGGCTTCTAGGCATCCCCAACTATAAATAGGACCCATTGGGATTCATCCCATGGTTAGCCAAGCACTATGAATGTCCCTTTTCTATAGTTGAGTGCATCCTACAACCTCCTCTCTATCTCTAAGTTTAATCACTTACATCATCCATTAGAGTGAGTAGGAGATGTGTAAGAGACCTAGTCCTATATGTATCTCTTGTGAGGCTCTCACTTCCACCACCTCCCAATCTCTCTTTCTAACATGAAGATGAATATGAAGGTTCTCTCTCTTGGCTAAGAGAGGTGAAGAAGAAGGGAAGGTGTACCTTAGTGAAAGCTTCTCCTTAGTGAAGGTGAAGTTAAAGGCGGAAGATCCAAGAAGAGTTGGTAATTCCTTAAAGGCTTGAAGACTTGTACAAGAGTGGGTAAGTCCTTGGTGAAGGTTAAAGACTCGTTGCAAAGTGGGTAAGTCCTTTGGTAGGTTGAAGAATCTTGATTGGATAGGTAAGTCCTTTGGTAGGTTGTTGGCTCCCTTCCCCTTAAAGGGAAAGTTGGGTATCCTTATCCCAAAAAAGGAAGGTCATGCATTGTATCTCTTATAAAGAATATAATGAAGGTGAAATGTTAAGAAATCCTAGAGGTTGACCTCTCTAGGTAGTGGACATACTTACTCTTAGTTTGGAGTAAGGAACCACTCTACATAGCTTGTTATTTGGTGCATGTTCAATCTCTCTCATCCTTGCTATGTATGTTTAGTTGCACTCAAATTCCTATATAAGCAACTTTATCTTGTGATTTATTTTGAAGGTCTAATGAATATTGTTTAAGTGAATTCAGCTCTATTCACCCCCCTCTATAGAGAAAATCACCCATCCTAGGATCCAATAACTGGTATCATAGTGGGTATTATCCAATCATACTTCCACAAGTAGGAGAATATGTATGACTACAAAGGAGGGAGATACTTGATCAACATTCCAATCTTTGATGGGAGTAGCTTCCTCTATTGGAAAAGAAGGCTACAATTCTACATCTAAGGATCAAGTCTTGAGCTTTGGCAAATGGTGGACCATTCATACAAGCCACCAGTGACAATGATGGAAGAATGAGATGAAGCTACCTTGAAGAAAGCAACCTTGAAAATAAAGATCATCAACATTCTATATGCCTCCATGACCCCCACTGAGTTCAATCAGATTTCTTCATGTGAAACAACCTATGAGGTATGGAGAAAGCTATGAGTCAATTATGAGGGGACAACTCAAGTGAAGAAAAGAAAAGTCTACATGCTCAAAGGGCTTATTAAGAACTTTAATATGGGAAAGGAGGAGAAGATAGCTAATATGTACTCAAGGCTCAACACCATTGTGAATGGTCTTATGGTTCTAGGTCATCCTATGGCTAGAGGAGAGATCTATCTCAAGCTCTAGTGGTGAAGGTGAATGCCATTTTTCTCTCATGGCTTCAACCAATGAAGACTCAAATGAGGTAAATCCAAACTCTTTCAATAAAGAATATTTGATTGCTATAATTCATGCTACTCGTGCCTCTCTTAAGTATTCTACAAAGAAAAAGAAAAAGCTTGATAGAATTGTTGATAATTTGTATGTAGAAATACATGATCTTGAACATGCTAATACTTTCTTGCTTTATGATAAAAATATTTGTCTTAGTCAAGTAGATTCTTTTAAACTTGAAAATGCCAGTTTGCTTGACAAGATTAAATTGATAGAAGCTCAACCACTCGTGCATAGTGCTATGTAGAGCATAGTAACACTGTGGATTCTCTCATGCTTAATATTAATATTCTTAAATCTGAAAACAAGAACAAGGACTTGGCTTTTCAAGGTTTTGATTTTGAAAATAGGATCTATCGTTCTAAGATTACTATGTTTGAAAATGAAAACGCTTCCTTGCTTGCTGAAATCAATATTCTTGAATCTTGCTCTAGTTCTATTGTTACTTCTCTTATGCATGATAATCATAGTTTGATATCTTCTTTTCTAAAGATTCTTAGTTGGTAAATAGAATCTTAATGATATCCTACACCATAGTACTAAACAATTTGGTAGACATGGTTTAGGGTATGATGGTATCCAAAGGAACAACAAAGGTGAAAGACCTCCAATCTTCCATGGAGAATCCTCTAGTTCCAAGGCTATGGGAACATGCAACTATTGCAATGATTTTGGTCATTATTCTAATTATTATCTTTTTAGAAAAGCACCCAAGAACAATAGGACTTGTGTTTCTAAGCTAACTCCTCCGCACCCAAAAATATGATTGGGGACCATTTCATCTTTCTTTTGTAGGTTAACCTGCAAATAGATTGACATGAGCTATTGAATTACGAATTGACTTCTCAATCCATATGAAAGAAGAAAGGTGATATGTGTAGGGAATGGCTACACGTGGAAAAGGAATAGTAAGCACATAGGTAATATTATTCTTGTTCATCTCCAATCATACTGTGTTTTTGCCAAGTTAGTGTTCACTATACTTATGGTTTTTGAGTCAAAAGTGGTATATTGTGATTCTCATCACTTTCTTACTCAAAAACTATTTTTAATGCTTTCATAGTGTATTACTAACTTTCTTACACGTATTAAAAATATGGTTTATATTTTTATCTTTCCTATAGACATGTTTTTCATATATATGTGTGTTGTTTGACAATAGCTTTATTGCTCGAGTTTGTCCTGACAGAACTCGACCAATAGGAACCAATGGGTGTTGCCAATAGTTGTTTTCGATCGAGTTTGTCCTGTCAATAACTCAACCGATAGCACTGTGCACATAATACACTGTTGGCTGATTGAATGTGAATTTCCCTCTCAACTGAATTTTCTCAACCAATAGCCTTATTCTTTGGCACTCCCTTGGTGCTTTCCTATGTGCATATTGCCATGCTTTAAATTTCTTATCCTGCTTAGAACTCTTATCTTTTGAATTGATATATTTTGGTATCCCACAAGTGGTATCCCTATATCTTGCAATTACTTATCTTGAATAGATATGCAAGTTTTGATGCTGATCTCTTTGGATCTCTTGGGTGTGTCTTAAATTGCTTCCATTGTTCTCTAACTTGCTACATATATCTAGTTGTATATCTTGTTTTGATACAATCTTGAGGTTCTTAGTGGTAATCATCTTTTGCTAATGATGCATATTTGATAGTGAGTAATATCCATCCATACTTATTGACTTGTTCATTCCTTTATATGGATATTTCTCTACATATACTCACAGATTTCTCTTTAACTTGTGCATCTTTTTCTATATCTAGACCCTACTAGTAGTCCTAACTTGTGATATCATCTACTAGTATTTCGTATACATGTAGTTCTAGCCTTATTTATCTTTTTATCAAGTGGTATTTAACTATATGCTATGATTATATCATGTTTCTTTCTTACTCAAGCTTGTTCCTTAACTTGAATATCTATTATCTTGATTTGCTTGTATAGTGTTATGATACAGGATACATAGAGCTACATTTTATGTAGAAATTGGAGCATCCTTGAAATTTATGTAGATTTTTCTCCAGTGTCAGATTTAATGCAAGACTAGTGCTTTTTATGCAGAAATGGCATTCTGAGTAAGACTCGTCACTTTTCCATGAGACCTGATGCTTTTTGGGCAAATTCCATCATCTTGAGGGTCAAAATTGTGATTTATTATTTTTCTATAGCATTTAATCTTGCCTTGATCTTTTGCTAGAATTACATTATGGGTTGTTCAAGTGCATGTTTTAACTTGCTTTTCTTTCTATGCTTGGAAAAGCCTCTAATTTTTCTCTTCTACTCTCCTTATAATTTGTTATCTCCTTTCTTTTTAATAAGTGTTTCTTATCTCTTCATACCCCCACCTTTTTTAAATGACAAAGGGGGAGAAAGCATGTCTTCTTTTGTAAGATAGGGGGAGAAAGAATGTCTTACATAAAAGTTAAGGCATATCTTACATGAAGAGGGAGAAGCATGTGTATCTAAAGGGGAGAAGGTAAAGGGGAGTAGTAGAAGACATAGTGTTCTACAAGTATTATGAAAGCTAACCATGCAAGAGAAATAGCATCAATTGAGGGGGTATATGAGAACTCCACTAGCATCAATTGAGGGGAAGCATATGAACTCAATTCTATTGAAACCCCTAGATTTCTCCAAATGTATGACTACTTAAATTCTTTTAATACATTTATGGAATAGTTTTTCATCTTTAAAAAGGGGGAGAATATTGACTCTAGGTCAATGTTGAATCTAGGTATAAATTGACCAAACCCTTGTTTTAATGATGACTAAACCATTCCAATTAATTATGTCAAATGTCTCTACTCGAGTGATTTTAGATTAGGTATAGACACACTCCAAATGCCCTTACTTGCACATCTCAAATTGGAGAAAAGACAAGTCAAAATCAATGTAAGTGTACTTTTGTGGAATATGATGTAAATTCATCTGAATCATGTTGTAAATCACTTGTAATGATTCTATGACTTCTAATTCAACTTAGAAAAAATCAGGAGCATTTAAATTGAATATTTAAGCACTTTAATGACATTTTCTAAAATTCATTATAGGTTGTTTTTCGGTCGAGTTACAAACTCCACCGACCCCTTAATGGATCTTGAAAATGTCATGGTTCATGTCAAGTTGCACACTCACAGAACTCGGTAGATCCCTGCACTGGGAAAACTAATTTAAGTGATTAGTCAAGTTTCATCTAGGGTTAACTCGCTGATTCTTCAAATCTACTTTGTCCGATAGTATAATCTATCAAGTTACCTTTATTGAAACTCGACCGATCGAACTATAAGTAAAAGTGAAAAAAAGTGTTTCTAGTCGTTGGAATGTTGTAAAACTCAAAAAAAAATCTATTGCAACATCCCAAATGGATAATATTTATCTTTAAGTGTTCCCAAAGGCTTCTAGGCATCCCCAACTATAAATAGGACCCATTGGGATTCATCCCATGGTTAGACAAGCACTATGAATGTCCCTTTTCTATATTTGAGTGCATCCTACAACCTCCTCTCTCTCTAATCTTAATCACTTACATATCCATTAGAGTGAGTAGGATATTTGTAAGAGAGTTAGTCCTACATATACTTGTAAGGCTCTCACTTCCACCATCTCCCAATCTCTCTTTCTACCATGAAGATGAAGATCAAGGTTCTCTCTCTTGGCTAAGAGAGGTCAATAAGAAAAAGGGAAGGCATCCCTTGGTGAAAGCTTCTCCTTGGCAAAGGTGAAGTCAAAGACGAAAGATCCAAGAAGAGTGGGTAATTCCTCAAAGGTTGAAGAATTGTGCAAGAGTGGGTAAGTCCTTGGTGAAGGTTGAAGAATCATTACAAAGTGGGTAAGTCCTTTGGTAGGTTGAAGACTCTTGGTTGGATAGGTAAGTCCTTTGGTAGGTTGTTGGCTCCCTTCCCCTCAAATGAAAAGTTGGGTATCACCCAGAAAAGGAAAGTCATGTATTGTATCTCTTATAAGGAATATAATGAAGGTGATAGGTTAAGAAATCCTAGAGGTTGACCTCTCTAGGTAGTGGATTGACTTACTTCTAGTTTGGAGTATGGAACCACTCTACATAGCTTGTTAATTGGTGCATGTTCAATCTCTCTCATCCTTGCTATGTATGTTTAGTTGCACTCAAATTCTAATATTAGAAACCTTATCTTGTGATTTATTTTGAAGGTTTAATGAATTTTGTTTAAGTGCATTCATCTCTATTCACCGCCCCTCTAGAGAAAATTGCCCATCCTAGGATACAACACTAGAGACGATGTTTGAACTCACTATATCTAAGTATTTAATACATAATACGTTAGCATCTCCCTCATTTAGTCTCTTGACATCTTAATCAAGACACAACTAGAAGTTCGTTAACTTTTCTTGATTCCCATACATGATTTCCAACACAAGGATAGTCCATAGACCTTACTATTATATAGTCGTTGTGACATACTCATATCTAAAATGCATATCTCTTTGCTAGGGTATTACAATATGCCCATGTGGTCATCAAATACTAGGGTGTATTTATTCCTAATAGCATGTTGTAATGCCTTAAACATAAAACCTTAAGCCCAAGGTATTATCACCATACCTAAAGTAACAACTTTCTTGCATGCTAACACTAACCTTGTGTGTTGTTATTTTGCATGAATACACATGTAGAAAAGGCTTTCTTATAGGACACCTATACTAGTAGTACTCCAAGTCTAAGCAGACATACCTATGAAGTTCCTATAAATTCCATATAAAGGAGGTGTACCTTTTTTATATAGGTAGTCTCCATCATTCCCTTAAAGATTATAATACCTAAGGAGTCAAATACTAGGGATATTATATGATGGTGAAGAACCACTAATAAGTGTATCCCAGATCTCCAATTTGACATGCTATCACTCAAAATAAAATAAAAAAAATCAAAAGTTCACAAGTATCGACACAACATAATATGCATCATGTAAGAGAAAATCTAGATGGAACTTGACGAGTAGAATTGATTAGATACTTGATTAGAATATCTATCATGTTGTACCTCATATCAAATATCCATTTGTTTGTTTATAGTTTAATGATAACAACTTCATAATAAATGTGAACCACTAGTAAGTCCATTTTAAGTTTAATTGTTCCTTGAAGATGTGATCCAGACTTAGATTATATTTTGATTGATACTTGATTGTAAATGCAAAGGTTACTCTTCTTATATATTATGATTATTACTCTTTTAGATAAGTTCTTAAGCTAATTTAAGAGAGGGTTTCAAGAATTGATAATCATAGACCATTTTAATTCACCATCTGAAGGCCTTTTGAGCTTTTCTAACATTAAGGACAATCTCAAAGGTTTACATTTATATATAACTACCTTCTTCATTTTTATATTATCATAACTATATACATGGTAGTGTCATTGATGTTTTCTAACTTGATTCTACATTACTTTGGTGAGTTATATAGTATACATCTATGAAATTTCTATCATTAGCCATCAAAATTGTTTGGATGTGTTTTTCTTTATATGATAGATGTCTTATTTCCTTGGTAAAAGGTATATTAATTGTTTTGGATGTGAAATTATATGGTTCTAAAATCATTTTTCACATGAATATTGATTGATATAATGAATTGTATATCACCCAATTCTAATGATGGTCATAGTGATATCGAATGATATATTGTTTACTATCATATCAATAGTTTGATAAAGTTATGGTTCTCTACCTACCAATTTCCCCTTCTAACAAAGATTCTACTCAATTTGGTTTAATTTATTATACATCGACATAAATAATATATGATACTTACAATGATATGTGTTTAGTCTAGTTGTTTTCAACGAATTAGAGCAAAGGGTGTTATAAAACCAAGCACCTTGATACAACTAGGTTGGTTTGTAACTTTAAGACTCACTAAAAAACTTAATAGTGTACATGTAAAAGAGACCTCACTGATGACATGCACACATTAACTTGATTATGATAATCCTACATTCATGAAATTTAGACTAAATATTAATTTGCTAAGACTCACATTACCTATATAATCAATCAACTAATTGCCCACCTCGTATGAATTAAAGTTATGGCATGCCATCATTAGAATAGAGAGGGAGTGGGATCTCTAATAGAAGGAGATCCTAGGTTTTTCCCATGAAAGTTCCCAGTTGGAGGTTCCAAATGATCCTCATGATGTCAAGATATAGGTTGACTTTTTTGAGGCACCTAATCTCCCTCCCCTCACTCCTCTCTATAATTTGGCCTCTTAAAAGCACCAAAGGAAGGGAATAACATAAACCTTTACCACATCCTGCTAAAATTATCAAAGGGAAAGCTAGTCGATCCGCAAGATGAATCTGTTAAGAACATTATCAAATGGAAGAATGTTGTTGTAGGTTATGTTACTGGTCTTAGGAATCATCTTTTGATGTTGGCAAAGAATCTCACATGGTTATGGAAAGTAGAGGGAAAGATTAAGTGTTGGGAAATTAGGGTAATAGATAAGGCAAGAAAAACTATAATTTAAATCTCAATTCCCTAACTAGTAGATTGCGTCAACAACATTATATCTAGAAAAGAGGGTTGCAAGAGATATACCTGGTCCTAGAGAAAGTCCAACAACTTCTCTTATAGCAGTGTGCTTCTTTCACAAGCAACACTTTGGGCAACTGGCAGCAGTGGCCTCCTGGTGCAACACCATGACGATGAAGGTTGTTGTCCTCCAAGTCGTGGCAACAACCTCCATGCTTCTATGTAGTCCACATGGACCACTAAGAACTCCACATTATGCTACCAGAGCCAATGGGAAAGAGTTGTCCTCCAAGTCATGGCAACAACCTCCATGCTTCTATGTAGTCCACATGGACCACTAAGAACTCCACATTATGCTACCAGAGCCAATGGGAAAGAGTTGTCCCTTCGAACGTCTACCTACTAGGGTTGATTTGCTCTCCTATGTTATTTCTCCCTTTCTGTCCCTCCCTTTTACCAGAAGGACTTGTTTGAGCTCTCTTGGTTACCACAACTAGAGAGGACAATAATTGTTAGAGTTTATTGTTGTGTCTCTAAAAGCCTAGACTCCCCCCCCTCTTTATATAGGATGGCTAGGGTTAGGGTTTTCAATTCATTTGTGATTCAAAGAAATAGAATTTCATGAATTTTCTAGAAGCTACAGGTTGTGAACCAGTTGGTTCATTATTGAACCAGTCTTTTCATAGGTGAACTAGTCAGTTCACTAGCTTTCCTATTTTCAATCACATTGGCATTCATTATTCCATAATGCACAATGTGATGTCAACATCTATCCTTGATCCAGTTGTAAGACCCCTGACTTGATTTATGGTTGAACTTGCTTGCTTATTTTAATTACGTGCTTAAAACCTTAATCTAACCCTAATATGTGCTTTGATATCATGTGATACAGTTAGGTTTAAAGTTTGGAGTTTGGACACTATTTGAGCAAGGTTTGCTATATATGTTCTTATAAGGGATTTTATGCAATTTACCCATATCTAGGGATTTTCTTATATTTTTCACAAGTTGCTTGTGACTAATGAGTTTTCATATCATGTTTGATATATTTGTACCTTGAGGAGCCATGTTTCACCTTTGGGTTAGTTGTGACATCTGATCTAGGGTTGAGACTAGGGTTCCTCACCTAGATGCCCTAACTCGATGGTCTTCCCTTTGGATGTTGGGATCCAATGGTCCACCTTTAGGTGGCGGGATATGATGGTTCTCTTGAGTGTCTTGAAGGTTGATGGTTTTATTTGAGGCACCCCCTAGGTTGATGGTTATCCAAGTGAGGTGCACAACCAATGGAAACCTAGTGTTTTACTTTGATGGCCAAGTAAAGGCTTGACCCGTGGACCACTTATTGTTGACAAATGATGGTCCTTCTGGGGTTGACATCTAATGGTCCCCCCGGTGTTAAGAAACAATGATTTACCTAGTTTTGCATGGACGAGACCTTTTGACCTTAGACAGATGACATTCATGGCTTGACACCTCTTCCTTCCTTTCTCTTTCACCCCAAGCTTTATATACATCTCTCCTTCCATGCAAACAAACTTTTAGACTATCTCCTCTTCTTCTTTATTCTTAGACGTCATCCCTCTTTCTTGGTGGAGAAGAAGGATCTCAAGAAAGAAGAAGCTTGGACAATCTTTCTTGCATGTGCACTTAGGGTTCATATCTACCCTCTCTTCAAGCTTGTGGAGCTTCCTTAGCTTGTTCTCTACCTAAGCAAGTAAGATATCCTCTCTTTCTTCATTTTCCTTGTTTTCCTACCTTCTTATTTATTCCTTCTTGGTGGATCATGAGCTATAGGTTGAAGATAGGGTTTTCTTGTTCTTGGGAAGGAGCTAGATTGGATGTGTGGAATGCTTAAGATAGGGTTTCTTCTCTCTCTTTAAACTATCTTGTTGTTTAGACCTTCATCTCCTACCTTAAAGCAAGTTATATAACATTCCCCATGTTTATTTCTTACTCTTAACTTACATGTATAAAATCTAGCTTTAAAACATAGTTCTGAATAGAAAGATGTTATCTTTTCCTAGGGTTTGAGCTTGTATGGTAGTTCTTGAGTAGATAACCTTCCTTGATGTACCTTTAAGCCTTGTACATGTTCCTTTCTTGGAAGTGGAAACCCTATACGTTACATGTCCATGAATTCAGGGTTCTCTTGAGGTAAGAATACATGGTTTTTCCTTATGTGCTTTGGACTGTTTTCCACCTTATTTCATGATCTGATGGTTTGACTTCTTATGTCAACTGATAGCTTGGACTTAGTTGCTTCTTTGTACCTTCTTTGGTGCTTGAATCTGATGGCTATGTTTCACCTCACAAGTGATTGTCTTGTTGACTCAAGGTCAATTAGGTCAATATTGACTCACGTCTAAATTGACTAAACCCGTGTTTTTATGATGACTAACCATTCCACATATTTGTGTCTAATGTCCCTACTTGAGTGATTTCAGATTAGGAATAGAAAAACTCCAAATTCCCTAACTTGCGCATATCAAATTGAAGAAAAGACAAGTCAAATTCAATACAAGAGCACGTTTTTGTAATATGATGTAAATCCATTAGAATCATGTTGTAAATCACTTGTAATGATTGTATGACTTGTAATCAAGCTTGAAAAAAAAATCAGGAGCACTTAGATCGAATGTTTAAGCACTCAAAAGCCATTTTCTAAAATTCACATCAGGTTGTTCATCGATCGAGTTGTCAATTCACAGAACTCAACCGATCCTGATTGGATCTTGAAAATGACTTTTGATCGGTTGAGTTTACACTTCACAGAACTCGACCGATGGAGTACCTGACCAATTTGATTTTCATTGGTCGGCCGAGTTTCCCTGGGACAAACTCAGTCGATGGTCTGAATATCATCTTTGTCTTTTACTTTATCGGTCGAGTTATCTTTATAGAAACTCGACCGATTGCACTGTATGGAAAAGTGCAGAAAAATGCTTCTAGTCATTGTGGAGTTGCAACAAGTGAAAATATATCCGTTGCAAGCCACAAAATGGCTAGTTTTCATTCTCAAGTGTTTCCAAAGGCTAAGAGGCATCCCCACCTATAAATAGGACCCCTTAGTTATCATTCCATGGTTGAGCATTCAATGCAAAACTCTATGCGAGGTTCCTATTCTATATTTGAGTGCTTCCTACAGCCTCCTCTCCCTCTAAGCTTAATCACTTGGTACATTTGTTAGAGTGAGTAGGAAATCTATAAGAGAGCTAGTCCTACACGTATATCTTGTGAGGCTCTCACTTCCACCACCTCCCTATCTCTCATTTCAACCATGAAGATGAAGGTTCTCTCTCTTGGCTAAGAAAGGTTAAGAAGAAGAAGGGAAGGCGTCCCTTGGTGAAGATCAAGGCTTAAGACTTGGAGCTAGAGTGGGTAAGCCCTTGGTGAATGCAAAAGACTCCTTGCTCAAGTGGGTAAGTCCTTGGTGGAAGCTTCTCTGAGTGAAGGTGAAGTCAAAGGCGGAAGATACAAGAAGAGTGGGTAATTCCTTGAAGGCAGAAGACTTGTGCAAGAGTAGATAAGTCCTTGGAAGAAGGCGGAAGACTCTTGCAAAGTGGGTAAGTCCTTGATAAGGTTGAAGACTCTTTGTATTGGAAAGGTAAGTGCTTTGGTGGTCATGTATTGTATCTCTTATAATATATATAATGAAGACGCAAGGTTAAGAAATCCTAGAGGTTGACCTCTCTAGGTAGTGGACTGACTCACTTCTAGTTTGAAGTGTGGAACCACTCTAAATAGCTTGTCAATTGGTGTATGTTCAATCTCTCTCTCCCTTTCTATGCATGTTTTAGTTACACTCAAATTTCTTATTTGGCAACATTATCTTATGATATATCTTGAAGGTCTAATGGATTTTGTTTAAGTGCATTCTACTCTATTCACCCCCCTCTAGAGCATCCAATCACCCATTTAGGATCCAACAATTGGTATCAGAGCGGGATTCTCCAATCATACTTCAACAAGTAGATGACTACCAAGGAGGGAGATACTTGATCAGCCTTCCAATCTTTGATGGGAGCAATTTTCTCTATTTGAGAAGAAGGCTTCAATTCTACATCCAAAGATCAAGTCTTGAGATGTGGCATATGGTGAACATCCCATGCATGCTACCAAAGACAAAGATTGAAGATAGAGATGATGCTACTTTGAAGGAAGCAACCTTGAATACTAGAGCCATGCACATCCTCCATGCCTCCATGACCCCCACCGAGTTCAACCGGATTTCTTCATGTGAAACATCCTATGAGGTATGGAGAAAGCTATGCATCACCTATGAGGGGACAAATCAAGTGAAGGAAAGCAAAGTCTACATGCTCAAAGGGTTGCTTGAGAACTTCAAGATGGGAAAGGAGGAGGAGATAGCCAACATGAACTCAAGGCTCAACACCATTGTGAATGGTCTTTTTGTTCTAGGTCATCCTATGTCTAGAGGAGAGATCAACTCAAAGATCTTTAGAACTCTTCCCAAGAGGTAGTAACCCGAGGTGACTTCCATTGAAGAAGCAAGGTCTCTTAAGGATGTCCCTATTAAAGAGCTCATTGGAAATCTACAAGCACATGAAGTCACACTTGAAAGGAGAGAAGAAGTTGCAAGACAAGAGGAGAAAGAGATAAAGAGAATGAAGAAGGATGAAATTAAAGCTCAAATCAAGACTATTGTTGGTCAAGCTTCTCCATCCTCTCAAGTTGAAGAAAATGTCATGTACTCGAAGGGTAGATTCTACAAAGGCAAGAATTCCTCCTCCATCTGGTGCCTCAAGTGTGGAAAAAGGGTCACTATAAGATAGATTGTCTACAAGGTAAGAAGACCCATCATCATAAGGAAAGAGAAGAGAAGTACATGAAGAAGGAGAAATGGCACTCAAGCTCAAGTGACTCCTCTAAGTCAAGCTCAAGTGAAGATTCAAGTGAAGGATCAAGCTCAAGCTCTAGGGATGAAGGAGAATGTCATTTTTCTCTTATAGCATCAACAAGTAAGGACTCAAGTGAGGTAAATCTAAACTCTCTAGATAAAGAATCTTTGATTGATATTATTCATGATACTTGTGCCTCTCTTAAATCTTATAAAAGGAAAAAGAAAAAGCTTGCTAGAATTGTTGATAATATGCATGTAGAATTAGATGATCTTGAACATGCTAATTCTTACTTGTTTGATGATAAAAATGATTGTCTTAGTCAAGTAGATTCTCTTAAACTTGAAAATGCCAGTTTGCTTGATAAGATTAAATTTCTAGAAGCTCAACCTCTTATGCCTAGTTCTAATGAAGAGCATACCTTAATTGTTGATTCTCTCATACATGATGTTGATGTTCTTAAATATGAAAACAAGGACAAAGATTTTGTTTTGTAAGAATTTGAATCTAAAAATAGTGTTTATCTTTCTAAGATTGCTTTGCTTGAAATAGAGAATGCCTCTTTGCTTGCCAAAATCAATGTGCTTAAATCTTGTTATAGTTCTACTAGTAGAGAGAATGATGTTGTTGCTCTTCATATTGATAGATATTCTTATTTAACTAAATCTCTTTGCTTAGAAAATGATCTTTTGCATTGTAGAGATAATATCAATCATTTGTCTTCTACTATTACTTCTCTATGCATGATAATGATGGTTTGAGATCTTCATTTCAAAGATTCTTAGTTGGTAAAAAGAATCTTAATGACATCCTACACCATACTACTAAACAAATTAGTAGACATGGTTTGGGATATGATACTAGTCAAAGGAACAACAAAGGTAACAGAACTCCAATCTTCCATGGAGAATCCTATAGTTCCAAGACTATGGGCACATGCAACTATTGCAATGAAATTGGTCATTATTGTACTTGTTGTCCTTTTAGGAAAGCACCCAAGAGCAATAGGATTTGGGTTTCTAAACTAACCCCTCCGGACCCAAAAACATGATTGGGGACCATTTCATCTTTCTTCTTGTAGGTACCTCCAAATGGATTGACTTGAGCTATTGAATTGCAAATTGACTTCTCAATCCACATAAAAGAAGAAAGGTGAGATGTGTATGAGGTGACAACAAGTGGAAAAAGAAATGGTATGAACAAAGGTAAATGTTTGCTTGATTATAACCTATCCTAACTTGTTTTTGTCAAGTTAGTGTGCACTATGCATGTGGTTTTTGAGTTAAAAGTTGTATTTTGTGTTTCTCTTCACACTCTTGCTCAAAAACTATTTCTAATGCTTTCATAGTGCATTACTAACTTGTTTACACATGTTTGGATATGGCTTATATATTTAGCATTCTCTAAATATGTTTTTATGAAATATATGTGCCTTTTGACAGTAGCTCTGTCGGTCAAGTTTGTCTTGTTTGAAACTTGACCGATAGGCACCAATGGGTGTTGCCAACAACTATCACCGGTCGAGTTGTCAATACACAGAACTCCACCGACAACACTGTGCACAAAATACATAGTTGGCTTATTGATGAGAATTTCCCTCTCAACTAGATTTTCTCAACCAATAGCCTTATTCTTTGAAACTCCTTTGGTACCTTTATATATGCATATTTCCATGCTTTAAATTGCCTATCTTGTGTAAAACTCTATCTCTCTAATTGCTCTAAATTGGTATATCTATATCTTGCAATTACTTGCTTTGAGTTGTTTTGCAGGTTTTGATGATGATCTCTTTGAATCTCTTGGTTGTGTCTAAAATTGATTGTGTTGTACTCTAACTTGCTACATCTATCTAGGTGTATATCTTGTTTTGATACAACCTTGAGGTTCTTAGTGGTAATCATCTTTTCGTAATGATGCATACTTGTTAGTGAGTTATATCCTTTCATGCTTCTAAAATTGCATATCTCTTTATTTGGATATATCTCTACATCTACTCATAGTTTGATCTATCTTGTGTATCTTTTTTTATCTCTTACTATGATCTAGATCCTACTAGTAGTCCTAACTTGTGATAACATCTACTAGTAATTTACATACATGTAGTTCTAACCTTGTTTATAATTGGCATCTTTGCTCATCTAGTGGTATTTCACTATATGCTATGCTTGTATCTTGTCTCATACATGCTCAAGCTTGTTCCTTGAATTGCATATCTACTATCTTGAGTTGCTTGCATAACTTTGTGATGTAGGTTACATAGATCTACATTATATGTAGAAATTGGAGCATTTTTGGATTTCATGCAGCTTTTGCTCTAGTTTCAATTTTTTCTGCAAGACTTGTGTTTTTTAAGCATAAACTACCTTCTGAGATATGCTCATTGCTTTTCCATGAGACCTGATACTTTTTGGGCAAATTCTGTCATCTTGAGGGTCAAATTTGTGATTTATTATTTTTCTGCAGCACTTTATCTTGCTTTTTGGGTTGTTCAAGTGCATGCTTTAACTTGCGTTTCTTTCTATGCTTGGACAAGCCCCTATCTGTTCTCTTCTACTCTCCCTATATAACTTTTTGTTATCTCTTTTCCTTTAACAAGTGGTGTTTTTTATTTCTTCATACCCCCATTTTTTGAAATGACAAAGGGGGAGAAAGGTATGTCTTCTTTTGACAAAATAGGAAGAAGGCATGTCTTACATGAAGAGGAGAAGCATGTCCATATAAAGGGGAGAAGGTAAATGGGAGAAGACATATATGTGTAGAACATATATGAGTAGGAGACATAGTTTCTATAAATGTTATGAAAGCTAACCATGCAAGAGAAATAGCATCAATTGAGGGGGAGTATGAGAACTCCATGTGCATCTATTGAGGGGGAGCATATGAGATCAATCCTATTGAAACCCCTAGGTTTCTCCGAAGGTATGATTTTACTTAAAATCTTTCAATACCTTTATGGAATGGTTTGTCATCTTCAAAAAGGGGGAGAATGTTGACTCAAGGTCAATTAGGTCAATGTTGAGCCACATCTAAATTGATTAAACTGTGTTTTGATGATGACTAACCATTCTACATATTTGTGTCTAATGTCCCTACTTGAGTGATTTTAGATTAGTTATAGACACACTCCAAATGCCCTAACTTGCACATATCAAATTGGAGAAAAGACAAGTCAAAGTCAATACAAGTGCACATTTTCATAAAATGATGTAATATCTATTAGAATCATGTTGTAAAGCACTTGTAATGATTGTATGTGTAACATCCCCGGATTCTGCCATCTCAAGACTTAAAAGGCCTGAGAGGACAAATCTGAAAATGTTAGCTAATTGTTTCAGAGAGCGATGTGGAAGTGACATACGCATACATGAACATACAAAATAATGCATACACCATAAACAATCTCCACATTCAACATGTATATTACCAAAATGACTTATTACAACATGAATTACAATTACATTTTGAATGAAAATTCTATAGTCTATGAACATGTATGCTAACTAGGATCTACACATAATAGGTAAACTTGTACAACTGCTCACACCTATTCTTTTAACCCATGCTAGCTCTAAACCTAGAAAATACGAGAAATAAAAACATCAACAAAAGTTGGTACGTGGTAAAAGATACAATAGTATGGTTGCATGTATGAAATTATTTGAAGAAAGAAGAAAGAAAAGAAAACCATTGCTTAAGATGAAAAATCAGGTAAAACACCTCTTTTATACTTTTCATTTGATGCAGTTGTACTACAATTTTATCAGAACTTTTCATACATCCTGTATGGGTAAAATTATTTCATCATACATCTAACATGGGCAATTCATCATACATCCATGTTAGGAAACATACATCCATATTGGGCCACGTACACTAGTAGCTACAACTCATCACAATGTCCTTTTATGTTTCATTAATTTTTGGCAAAGCATATAGTATAATAGTTCAACCAACAAGGTATAAGCAAGTAGTATCACACAAGATACACCATATCATAAGCAACCAAGGAAAACTAGTCTTATACTTAATAAAGACCACATACCTGAGTTCAGAGAATCATAGCCATCCTTGATCATCTAGACAATCTGGTCATCACATGATTAATAACAATTAATCATCATTAATACAATATTCACCATTATTACTAATGTTTTAGGTCCCAATTAGGGTATTGGTCAAACCTAGGTCAATCTGATGTTAGGATGGTGTCTAGTATTTTTAGTCTGATCTATATGTCATTATTAAGGTCTGGTACGAATTTCATATTTTTCTGATGCTTTGTATATTTTCTAGAACTAAAAAGAGTTTAAAAGCATTAATTTTCTCATTAATAAGGAAAGACATAACATTTTGGCATTATAATCAAATTAGAGTCCCCGTATGGTTTCTAAGTGATTTTTAGGTTCAAAAATATTTTTCTCAGGTTTAATCTCAGCCATTTTCTAATTATACCATTTAAATGAATCATAAAGTGGAGTATATCATCTACATTATAAGTCCTCATGAGGTATGTTCAAAAGTCTGATCTAAGGGTCCAATAATAAAGGTAATGTTTTTCTAAGTCCATGGACATTTTATACGTATTTATTGGCCATTGGAGCTATTTTTAACACATTTTCAATGATTAAGTCTATTTCTGAGAATTAAGGATCATTTACCTTATGTGATGGGCCCACCGCCTGAGGTGGCGCTCTAGGATTGGCCACCCTATTCTAAAGGGGGAGGCACACACCTCTTCCTTTAGTTCACACTGGCCTAAAAGAATCGGCTGGCTTGTGATTCTGGTCTCGGTCTATCCTCGGCTCATCTCCTTCTCTCTCACACGAGAGTTTCCAAGCCTGATAGGTCCTTCCTCTGTGGGTGGGAGCATTGCCGCGATGCCCAGCTTCAGCGATACATTGTGCCTTTCATGGCCTCGCCATCCTCTGATGTCAGCACCTAAGAGCCCACGAGGAGTCCACACACCTTGACGGCTAGTCTCACCGCTTGAAGAGAGATCCATGGATAGACAGACCTCCAACTTGGATCTACGACAAAGGAGGTTGATGTAGATTGGGGATCTGCTACCTCATGCTTGCCTTGCCCACACGAGGCATCGAGAAGATCCGGTGATCTCCTACGAGCTTGTAGGTGGTCATCAGGGGCATTGCAGATGCTTGATGACCGATTGGTCTTGCTCGGTCTTCCTCCCCAATAGCTATCTATGAAGCACGATCCTCTTAGCGATTTGGCTACCGGAAATAGTTGAGAGGTGACTAGATCCCCCACTTGATTGTGGGGTGCTATGTTTGCTCTGCAAAATAGGGTTGTGCTCACCTTCTATTTCAGCTGGATTCGTGATGGATCTCCAGCCACCCTAGGCTCGTAGAAGAATCACACATAGATGAAGGCACCTCCTCCATCAAGGGGTCACCGGTGTACATGTGGAACAGGGATTCATCTACCAGGTGAGCCTCAGGCATTGCAGGAGCTTGGGCTGAGTGTTGCTCTACCGCAACCCATCGCTACCTGGAGAAGAAAAGGGGAAGCCTATGATGATTGAAGAGGGAACAGTAGTGAGGGATCAAACTCTTTGGATTCAGTACTGAAGGGTTTATGCGAGAGGCCTTCAGATCTGGGTAGCCTCTCAAATAAAAGCCAGTCTAAGATATTTGGGAATCAGTTCCTTGATCCAAATTTTGTGGGCATCGTTGGGATGGGGTGGGACTGTTCCTATGTAGAAACAGGAGGTGTGAGATGCAATCTCCATTCTCAGATTAATATAGGGGATTACAGTCAGATTAGATCACGTTGCCGAGCTTTGGTTTGTCCCCAAGAAAAAGAGTGTAAGGCAGTGTGACACCAAATTTATCATAGCCTATATATTAAACAATTAAAAGACCAGTGTTTCTCAATTTAAAAATCATTGAATGTCTTCATCTTCAAACAATTATGTCTCTTTGTTTTAAGCACCAATAATCCTGATATTTGAGAAATGACTTTTATATTGTATAATCCCTCATCAACACAAGCTTGAGGCAAAAACTCCATCATATGATCATGTAATTAAATTCTTAAATGAACCCTATAAATATGTGTATAAACTTCAACTAAAATTTAATTGATCATTGGATCTTCATCAACTAAATTCCAACAGACTTTTTATGATCCTCATAACCTCATTGTTTGTCAAATTTTCACTTGAGTTCATCGACACTATTAAATAGGGTCCCTTAGCCTCATAAGTACCCAAAAGATAAGGAATGTGTATAAATCATGTCAACATATATTCATGATCTTAGATAAAACCTTTTTATAACAAAATAGGTATCCATTCATACATCTAGATCAAAATATCATATATTAATTTTACATAATTTGAATATTGAGAATTCTAAAATCTAGGTTATCACAGTATGACTTGTAATTAAGCTTGAAAAAAAATCAGGAGCACTAAGATCGAATGTTTAAGCACTCAAAAGCCTTTTTCCAAAATTCATATCAGGTTGTTCATCAGTCGAGTTGTCAATACATAGAACTCGACTGATCATGATTGGATCTTGAAAATGACTTTTGATCGGTCAAGTTTACACTTCACATAACTCGACCGATGGAGTACCTGACCAATTCGATTTTCATTGGTCAGTCGAGTTTCCCCAGGACAAACTCGACCGATGGTCTGAATATCGGCTTTGTCTTTTACTCTATCGGTCGAGTTATCTTTATAGAAACTCGACTGATTGCATTGTATAAAAAAGTGCAGAAAAGTGCTTATAGCCGTTGTGGAGTTGCAACAAGTGAAAATATATCCGTTGCAAGCCACAAAATGGCTAGTTTTCATTCTCAAGTGTTCTCAAAAGTAAAGAGGCATCCCCATCTATAAATAGGACCCATTGGGCTTCATTCCAAGGTTGAGCATTCAATGCAAAACTCGATGTGAGCTTCCTATTCTATAGTTGAGTGCTTCCTATAGCATCCTCTCTCTCTCTAAGCTTAATCACTTGCTACATTCGTTATAGTGAGTAGGAAATCTGTAAGAGAGCTAGTCCTACATGTATATCTTGTGAGGCTCTCACTTCCACCACCTCCCTATCTCTCATTTCAACCATGAAGATGAATGTTCTCTCTCTTGGCTAAGAGAGGTGAAGAAGAACAAGGGAAGGCGTCCCTTGGTGAAGATCAAGGCTGAAGACTTGGAGCTAGAGTGGGTAAGCCCTTGGTGAAGGCAGAAGACTCCTTGCTCAAGTGGGTAAGTCCTTGGTGTAAGCTTCTTCGAGTGAAGGTGAAGTCAAAGGCAGAAGATCCAAGAAGAGTGGGTAATTCCTTGAAGGATGAAGACTTGTGCAAGAGTAGATAAGTCCTTGGAAGAAGGCGGAACACTCTTGCAAAGTGGGTAAGTCCTTGGTAAGGTTGAATAATCTTTGTATTGGATAGGTAAGTCCTTTGGTGGTCATGTATTGTTATCTCTTATAATGAATATAATGAAGATGCAAGGTTAAGAAATCCTAGAGGTTGACCTCTCTAGGTAGTGGAAAGACTCACTTCTAGTTTGAAGTGTGGAACCACTCTAAATAGCTTGTCAATTGGTGTATGTCCAATCTCTCTCTCCTTGCTATGCATGTTTTAGTTGCACTCAAATTTTCTATTTAACAACCTTATCTTGTGATATATCTTGAAGGTCTAATGAATTTTGATTAAGTGTATTAAGCTCTATTCACCCCCCCCTCTAGAGCATCCAATCAACCATCTAGAATCCAACAATTGGTATCAGAGCGGGCTTCTCCAAGCATCCTTAAACAACTAGGAGAAGATGGGTGACTACCAAGGAGGGAGATACTTGATCAGCCTTCCAATCTTTAATGGGAGCAATTTCCTCTATTGGAGAAGAAGGCTTCAATTCTACATCCAAGAATCAAGTCTAGAGATTTGGCAAATGGTGAACATCTCATACATGCTACTACAGACAAAGATTGAAGAATGGGATGATACTACCTTGAAGAAAGCATCTTTGAATGCTAGAGCCATGAATATCCTCTATGCCTCCATGACCCCCACTGAGTTCAACCAGATTTGATCATGTGAAACGACCTATGAGGTATGGAGAAAGCTATGCATCATCTATGAGGGGACTTATCAAGTGAAGGAAAGCAAAGTCTACATGCTCAAAGGGCTGCTTGAGAACTTCAAGATGGGAAAGTAGGAGAAGATAGCCAACATGTACTCAAGGCTCAACACCATTGTAAATGGTCTTGCTGTTCTAGGCCATCCTATGTCTAGAGGAGAGATCAACTCAAAGATCCTTAGAACTTTTCCCAAGAGGTGGGAACCCAAGGTGACTTCCATTGAAGAAGAAAGGTCTCTTAAGGATGTCCCTATTGAAGAGCTCATTGGAAATCTACAAGCACATGAAGTCACACTTGACAAGAGAGAAGAAGTTGTAACACAAGAGGAGAAAGAGCTAAAGAGAATGAAGAAGGCTGAAATCAAAGCTCAAATCAAGGCTATTGTTGGTCAAGCTTCTCCATCCTCTAAAGTAGAAGAAAAATGCCATGTACTCGAAGGGTAGATTCTACAAAGGCAAGAATTCCTCCTCCATCTGGTGCCTCAAGTGTGGAAAGAAGGGTCACCACAAGATATATTGTCTACAAGGCAAGAGGACCCATCATCACAAGGAAACAGAAGAGAAGTACATGAACAAGGAGAAATGGCACTCAAGTTCAAGTGAATCCTCCAACTCAAGATCAAGTGAAGGATCAAGCTCAAGCTCTACTGATGAAAGAGAATGTCATTTTGCTCTTATAGCATCAACAAGTAATGACTCAAGTGAGGTAAATCTAAACTCTTTAGATAAAGAATCTTTGATTGCTATTATTCATGATACTTGTGCCTCTCTTAAGTCTTATAAAATGAAAAAGAAAAAGCTTACTAGAATTGTTGATAATATGCATGTAGAATTAGATGATCTTGAACATGCTAATTCTTACTTGCTTGATGATAAAAATGATTGTCTTAGTCAAGTAGATTCTCTTAAACTTTAAAATGTTAGTTTTCTTGATAAGATTAAATTTCTAGAAGCTCAACCTCTTATGCCTAGTTCTAATGAAGAGCATACCTTAATTGTTGATTTTCTCATGCATGATGTTGATGTTCTTAAATCTGAAAACAAGGACAAATATTTTGTTTTGCAAAAATTAAAATCTGAAATTGGTGTTTATCTTTCTAAGATTGCTATGCTTAAAATAGAGAATGCTTCCTTGCTTGCTAAAATCAATGTGCTTGAATCTTGTTCTAATTCTACTAGTAGAGAGAATGATGTTGTTGCTCTTCATATTGATAGAGATTCTTATTTAACTAAAGCTCTTTGCTTAGAAAATAATATTTTGCATGCTAGAGATAATATTTATCATTTGTCTTCTACTATTACTTCTTTTATGCATGATAATGATGGTTTGAGATCTTCTTTGCAAAGATTTTTAGTTGGTAAAAAGAATCTTAATGACATCTTACACCATACCACTAAAAAAATTGGTAGACATGGTTTGGGATATGATAGTAGTCAAAGGAACAACAAAGGTAAAGGACCTTCAATTTTCCATGGAGAATCCTCTAGTTCCAAGACTATGGGTACATGCAACTATTGCAATGAAATTGGTCATTATTCTACTTGTTGTCCTTTTAGGAAAGCACCCAAGAGCAATAGGACTTGGGTTGCTAAACTAACCCCTCCGGACCCAAAAACATGATTGGGGACCATTTCATCTTTATTCTTGTAGGTACTTGCAAATGGATTGACTTGAGCTATTGAATTACAAATTGACTTTTCAATCCACATGAAAGAAGAAAGGTGAGATGTGTATGAGGTGACAACAAGTGGAAAAAGGAATGGTAAGAACAAAGGTAATTATTTACTTGCTTATAACCTATCCTAACTTGTTTTTGTCAAGTTAGTGTGTACTATGCATGTGGCTTTTGAGTTAAAAGTGGTATTTTGTGTTTCTCTTCACACTCTTGCTCAAACACTGTTTCTAATACTTTCATAGTGCATTACTAACTTGTTTACACATGTTTGGATATGGCTTATATCTTTAGCATATCTCTAAATATGTTTTTATGAAATATATGTGCTTTTTGACAGCAGTTCTGTCGGTCGAGTTTGTCCTGTTTGAAACTCGACTGATAGGCACCAATGGATGTTGCCAACAACTGTCATCGGTCGAGTTGTCAATACAGAGAACTCGACCAACAACACTATGCACAAAATACACAGTTGGCTTATTGAATGAGAATTTTCCTCTCAACTAGATTTTCTCAACCAATAGCCTTATTCTTTGAAACTCCTTTGGTACCTTTATATATGCATATTGGCATGCTTTAAATTTCCTATCTTGCTTACAATTCTATCTCTCTAATTGCTCTAAATTGGTATATCAATATCGTGCAATTACTTGCTTTGGGTTGTTTTGTAGGTTTTGATGATGATCTCTTTGGATCTCTTGGTTGTGTCTAAAATTGCTTCCACTGTACTCTAACTTGCTACATCTATCTTGGTGTATATCTTGTTTTGATACAACCTTGAGGTTCTTAGTGGTAATCATCTTTTGGTAATGATGCATACTTGTTAGTGAGTTATATCATTTCATGCTTCTAAAATTGCATATCTCTTTGTTTAGATATATCTCTACATCTACTCATATCTTGATCTATCTTGTGTATCTTTTGGTATCTCTTGCTATGATCTAGATCCTACTAGTAGTCCTAACTTGTGATAACATCTACTAGTAGTTCACATACATGTAGTTGTAACCTTGTTTATAATTGGCATCTTTACTCATCTAGTGGTATTTCACTATATGCTATGCTTGTATCTTGTATCATACATGCTCAAGCTTGTTCCTTGAATTGCATATCAACTATCTTGAGTTGCTTGCATAACATTGTGATGCAGGGTACATAGATCTACATTATATGTAGAAATTGGAGCATTTTTGGATTTCATGCAGCTTTTGCTCCAGTTTCAATTTTTGCTACAAGACTAGTGTTTTTTAAGCAGAAACTACTTTCTGAGCTAGGCTCTTGGCAAACTTTTTGGGCAAATTATGTCATCTTGAGGGTCAAATTTGTGATTTATTATTTTTCTACAACACTTTATCTTGCTTTTTGGGTTGTTCAAGTGCATGCTTTAACTTGTGTTTCTTTCTATGCTTGGACAAGCCCCTATCTGTTCTCTTCTACTCTCTCTATATAACTTTCTATTATCTCCTTTCCTTTAACAAGTGGTGTTTCTTATTTCTTCATACCCCCACTTTTTGAAATGACAAAGGGGGAGAAAGGAATGTCTTCTTTTGACAAAATAGGAAGAAGGCATGTCTTACATGAAGAGGAGAAGCATGTCCATATAAAGGGGATAAGGTAAATGGGAAAAGACGTATATGTGTAGAACAGATATGAGTAGAAGAGATAGTTTCTATAAATGTTATGAAAGCTAACCGTGCAGGAGAAATAGCATCAATTGAGGGGGAGTATGAGAACTCCATGCGCATCAATTGGGGGGGAGCATATGAGCCCAATCCTATTGAAACCCCTAGGTTTCTATGAAGGTCTGATTTTACTTAAAAGCTTTCAATACATTTATGGAATGGTTTGTCATCTTCAAAAAGGGGAGAATGTTGACTCAAGATCAATTAGGTCAATGTTGACTCACGTCTAAATTGACTAAACTCGTGTTTTGATGATAACTAATCATTCCACATATTTGTGTCTAATTTACCTACTTGAGTGATTTCAGATTAGGTATAGACACACTCCAAATGCCCTAACTTCTGCATATCAAATTGGAGAAAAGACAAGTCAAAGTCAATACAAGTGCATGCTTTTGTAATATGATGTAAATCCATTAGAATCATGTTGTAAATCACTTGTAATGATTGTATGACTTGTAATTAAGCTTGAAAAAAAATCAAGAGCACTTAGACGGAATGTTTAAGCACTCAAAAGCCATTTTCCAAAACTAACATCAGGTTGTTCATCGGTCGAGTTGTCAATACACAAAACTCGACCGATCCTGATTGGATCTTGAAATTGACTTTTTATCGGTCGAGTTTACACTTCACAGAACTCGACCGATCCTGATTGGATCTTGAAATTGACTTTTGATCGGTCGAGTTTACACTTCACAGAACTCGACCGATGGAGTACCTGACCAATTTGATTTTCATTGGTCGGTCGAGTTTCCCCAGGACAAACTCGACCGATGGTCTGAATATCGGCTTTGTCTTTTACTCTATTGGTCGAGTTATCTTTATAGAAACTTGACCGATTGCACTGAATGAAAAAGTGCAGAAAAGTGCTTCTAGCAATTGTGGAGTTGCAACAAGTGAAAATATATCTGTTGCAAACCACAAAATGGCTAGTTTTCATTCTCAAGTGTTCCCAAAGGCTAAGAGGCATCCCCATCTAGAAATAGGACCCCTTGGGCTTCATTCCAAGGTTGAGCATTCAATGCAAAACTCTATGTGAGGTTCCTATTCTCTAGTTGAGTGCTTCCTACAGCCTCCTCTCTCTCTCTAAGCTTAATCGCTTGCTATATTCGTTAGAGTGAGTAGGAAATCTGTAAGAGAGTTAGTACTACATGTATATCTTGTGAGGCTCTCACTTCCACCACCTCCCTATCTCTCATTTCAACCATGAAGATGAATGTTCTCTCTCTTAGCTAAGAGAGGTGAAGAAGAACAAGGAACAGAGTCCCTTGGTGAAGATCAATGCTGAAGACTTGGAGCTAGAGTGGGTAAGCCCTTGGTGAAGGCAGAAGACTCCTTGCTCAAGCGGGTAAGTCTGTGGTGGAAGCTTCTCCGAGTGAAGGTGAAGTCAAAGGAAGAAGATCCAAGAAGAGTGGGTAATTCCTTGAAGGCTGAAGACTTGTGCAAAAGTAGATAAGTCCTTGGAAGAAGGCGGAACACTCTTGTAAAGTGGGTAAGTCCTTGTTAAGGTTGAAGACTCTTTGTATTGGATAGGTAAGTCATTTGGTGGTCATGTATTGTATCTCTTATAATAAATATAATGAAGATGCAAGGTTAAGAAATCCTAGAGGTTGACCTCTCTAGGTAGTGGACTGACTCACTTCTAGTTTGAAGTGTGGAACCACTCTAAATAGCTTGTCAATTGGTGTATGTTCAATCTCTCTCTCCTTTGCTATGCATGTTTTAGTTGCACTCAAATTTTCTATTTAGAAACCTTCTCTTGTGATATATCTTGAAGGTATAATGAATTTTGTTTAAGTACATTCAGCTCTATTCACACCCCCTCTAGAGTATCCAATCACCCATATAGGATCCAACAATTGGTATCAGAGCGGGCTTCTCCAAGCATACTTCAACAAGTAGGAGAAGATGGGTGACTACCAAGGAGGGAGATACTTGAACAGCCTTCCAATCTTTGATGGGAGAAATTTCCTCTATTGGAGAAGTAGGCTTCAATTCTACATCCAAGGATCAAGTCTTGAGATGTGGCAAATAGTGAACAACCCATACATGCTACCAAAGACAAATATTGAAGAATGGGATGATGCTACCTTGAAGAAAACAACATTGAATGCTAGAGCTATACACATCCTCTATGCCTCCATGACCCCCACCGAGTTCAACCAGATTTCATCATGTGAAACGACCTATGAGGTATGGAGAAAGCTATGAATCACCTATGAGAGACAGATCAAGTGAAGGAAAGCAAAGTCTACATGCTCAAAGGGCTACTTGAGAACTTCAAGATTGGAATTGAGGAGAAGATAGCCAGCATGTACTCAAGGCTCAACACCATTGTGAATGGTATTGCTATTCTAGGCCATCCTATGTCTAGAGGAGAGATCAACTCAAAGATCCTTAGAACTCTTCCCAAGAGGTGGGAACCCAAGGTGACTTCCATTGAAGAAGCAAGGTCTCTTAAGGATGTCCCTATTCAAGAGCTCATTGGAAATCTATAAGAACATGAAGTCACACTTGACAAGAGAGAAGAAGTTGCAACATAAGAGGAGAAAGAGCTAAAGAGAATGAAGAAGGTTGAAATCAAAGCTCAAATCAAGGCTATTGTTGGTCAAGCTTCTCCATCCTCTCAAGTTGAAGAAAATGCCATGTACTGCAAGGGTAGATTCTAAAAACATAAGAATTCCTCCTCCATCCGGTGCCTCAAGTGTTGAAAGAAGGGTCACCACAAGATAGATTGTCTACAAGGCAAGTAGACCCATCATCACAAGGAAAGAGAAGAGAAGTACATGAAGAAGGAGAAATGTCACTCAAGCTCAAGTGACTCCTCCAACTCAAGCTCAAGTGAAGATTCAAGTGAAGGATCAAGCTCAAGCTCTAGTGATGAAGGAGAATGTCATTTTGCTCTTATAGCATCAACAAGTAAGGACTCAAGTGAGGTAAATCTAAACTCTTTAGATAAAGAATCTTTGATTGATATTATTCATGATACTTGTGCCTCTCTTAAGTCTTATAAAAGGAAAAGGAAAAAGCTTGCTAGAATTGTTGATAATATGCATGTAGAATTAGATGATCTTGAACCTGCTAATTCTTGCTTGCTTGATGATAAAAATGATTGTCTTATTCAAGTAGATTCTCCTAAACTTGAAAATGCTAGTTTGCTTGATAAGATTAAATTTCTAGAAGCTCAACCTCTTATTCCTAGTTCTAATGAAGAGCATACCTTAATTGTTGATTCTCTCATGCGTGATGTTGATGTTCTTAAATCTAAAAACAAGGACAAATATTTTGTTTTACAGGAATTAGAATTTGAAAATGGTGTTTATCTTTCTAAGATTGCTTTGCTTTAAAAAAAGAATGCCTCCTTGCTTGCTAAAATCAATGTGCTTGAATCTTGTTCTAGTTCTACTAGTAGAGAGAATGATGTTGCTACTCTTCATATTGATACAGATTCTTATTTAACTAAAGCTCTTTGCTTAGAAAATGATCTTTTGCATGCTAGAGATAATATCAATCATTTGTCTTCTACTATTAATTCTCTTATGCATGATAATGATGGTTTGAGATCTTCTTTGAAAAGATTCTTAGTTGGTAAAAAGAATCTTAATGACACCCTACACCATACTACTAAACAAATTGGTAGACATGGTTTGGGATATGATAGTAGTCAAAGGAACAACATAGGTAAAGGACCTCCAATCTTCTATGGAGAATCCTCTAGTTCCAAGACTATGGGCACATGCAACTAATACAATGAAATTGGTCATTATTCTACTTGTTTCCCTTTTAGGAAAGCACCCAAGAGCAGGAGGACTTGGGTTGCTAAACTAACCCCTCCGGACCCAAAAACATGATTAGGGACCATTTCGTCTTTCTTCTTATAGGTACTTGCAAATGGATTGACTTGAACTATTGAATTGCAAATTGACTTCTCAATCCACATGAAAGAAAAAAGGTGAGATGTGTATGAGGGGACAACAAGTGGAAAAAGGAATGGTAAGAACAAAGGTAAATTTTTTCTTGCTTATAACCTATCTAAACTTGTTTTTGTCAAGTTAGTGTGCACTATGCATGTGGTTTTTGAGTTAAAAGTGGTATTTTGTATTTCTCTTCACACTCTTGCTCAAAAACTGTTCCTAATGCTTTCATAGTGCATTACTAACTTGCTTACACATGTTTGGATATGGCTTATATTTTTAGCATGCCTCTAAATATGTTTTTATGAAATATATGTGCCTTTTGACAGCAGCTTTGTCTGTCAAGTTTGTCATGCTTGAAACTCAACCGATAGGCACCAATGGGTGTTACCAACAGCTCTCATCGGTCGAGTTGTCAATACATAGAACTCGATCGACAACACTGTGCACAAAATACACAGTTGGCTTATTGAATGAGAATTTCCCTCTCAACTAGATTTTCTCAACCAATAGCCTTATTATTTAGAACTCCTTTGGTACCTTTATATATGCATATTGCAATGCTTTAAATTGCCTATCTTGCTTACAACTCTATCTCTCTAATTGCTCTAAATTGGTATATATATAACTTGTAATTACTTGCTTTGAGTGATTTTGCATGTTTTGATGATGATCTCTTTGGATCTCTTGGTTGTGTCTAAAATTGCTTATGTTGTACTCTAACTTGCTACATCTATCTAGGTGTATATCTTGTTTTGATACAACCTTGAGGTTCTTAGTGGTAATCATCTTTTGGTAATGATGCATACTTGTTAGTGAGTTATATCCTTTAATGCTTCTAAAATTGCATATCTCTTTGTTTGGATATATCTCTACATCTACTCATAGCTTGATCTATCTTGTGTATCTTTTGGTTTTGCTATGATGTAGATCCTACTAGTAGTCCTAACTTGTGATAACATCTACTAGTAGTTCACATACATGTAGTTCTAACCTTGTTTATAATTGGCATCTTTGCTCATCTAGTGGTATTTCACGATATGCTATGCTTGTATCTTGTCTCATACATGCTCAAGCTTGTTCCTTGAATTGCATATCTACTATCTTGAGTTTCTTGTATAACTTTGTGATGCAGGGTACATAGATCTACATTATATGTAGAAATTGGAGCATTTTTGGATTTCATGCAACTTTTGCTGCAGTTTCAATTTTTACTACAAGACTAGTGTTTTTTATGCAGAAACTACCTTCTGAGCAAGGCTCATGGCTTTTCCATGAGCCCTGATACTTTTTTGGGCAAATTCTATCATCTTGAGGGTCAAATTTTCGATTTATTATTTTTCTACAACACTTTATCTTGCTTTTTGGGTTGTTCAAGTGCATGCTTTAACTTGTGTTTCTTTCTATGCTTGGACAAGCCCCTATTTGTGCTCTTCTACTCTCCCTATATAACTTTTTGTTATCTCCTTTCCTCTAACAAGTGGTGTTTCTTATTTCGTCATACCCCCACTTTTTGAAATGACAAAGGGGGAGAAAGGTATGTCTTCTTTTGATAAAAGAGGAAGAAGGCATGTCTTACATGAAGAGGAGAAGCATGTCCATATAAAGGGGAGAAGGTAATGGGAGAAGACATATATGTGTAGAACATATATGAGTAGAAGATATAGTTTCTATAAATGTTATGAAATCTAACCATCCAGGAGAAATATCATCAATTGAGGGGGAGTATGAGGACTCCATGTGCATCAATTGAGGGGGATAATATGAGCTCAATCCTATTTAAACCCCTAGGTTTCTCCGAAGGTGTGATTTTACTTAAAATCTTTCAATAAACTTATGGAATGGTTTGTCATCTTCAAAAAGGGGGAGAATGTTGACTCACGGTCAATTAGGTTAATGTTGACTCATGTCTAAATTGACTAAACCCGTGTTTTAATGATGACTAACCATTCCACATATTTGTGTCTAATGTCCCTACTTGAGTGATTTCAGATTAGGTATAGACACACTCCAAATGCCCTAACTTGCGCATATCAAATTGGAGAAAAAACAAGTCAAAGTCAATACAAGTGCACGTTTTTATAATATGATGTAAATCCATTAGAATCATGTTGTAAATCACTTGTGATGATTGTATGACTTGTAATTAAGCTTGAAAAAAAATTAGGAGCACTTAGATGGAATGTTTAAGCACTCAAAAGCCATTTTCCAAAATTCAAATCTGGTTGCTCATTGGTCGAGTTGTCAATACACAGAACTCGACCGATCCTGATTGGATCTTGAAAATGACTTTTGATCGGTCGAGTTTACACTTCACAGAACTTGATCGATGGAGTACCTGGCCAATTCAATTTTCATTGGTCGGTCAAGTTTCCACAGGACAAACTCGACCGATAGTATGAATATTGGCTTTGTCTTTTACTCTATCGGTCAAGTTATCTTTATAGAAGTTCGACCGATTGCACTGTACGGAAAAGTGCAGAAAAGTGCTTCTAGCCGTTGTGGAGTTGCAACAAGTGAAAATATATCCATTTTAAGCTACAAAACAGCTAGTTTTTGTTCTCAAGTGTTCCCAAAGGCTAAGAGGCATCCCCACCTATAAATAGGACCCCTTGGGCTTCATTCCAAGGTTGAGAATTTAATTCAAAACTCTATGTGAGGTTCCTATTCTATAGTTGAGTGCTTCCTATAGCCTCCTCTCTATCTCTAAGCTTAATCACATGCTACATTCGTTAGAGTGAGTAGGAAATCTGTAAGAGAGCTAGTCCTACATGTATATCTTGTGAGGATCTCACTTCCACCACGTTCCTATCTCTCATTTCAACCATGAAGATGAAGGTTCTCTCTCTCTTGGCAAAGAGAGGTGAAGAAGAACAAGGGAAGGCATCCCTTGGTGAAAATGAAGGCTGAAGACTTGGAGCTAGAGTGGGTAAGCCCTTGGTGAAGGTAGAAGACTCCTTGCTCAAGTGGGTAAGTCCTTGGTGGAAGCTTCTCCGAGTGAAGGTGAAGTCAAAGGCAGAAGATCCAAGAAGTGTGGATAATTCTTTGAAGGCTAAAGACTTGTGCAAGAGTAGATAAATCCTTGGAAGAAGGCAGAAGACTCTTGCAAAGTGGGTAAGTCCTTGGTAAGGTTGAAGACTCTTTGTATTGGATAGGTAAGTCCTTTGGTGGTCATGTATTGTATCTCTTATAATGAATATAATGAAGATGTAAGGTTAAGAAATCCTAGAGGAGGTGATATTCGGATCCAGTGATGGCTCGGGGGCGAGGAGGGAGAGGGTGTGGGTGAGGGCGTCAATCCAGTGAGCGAGGAGGAAGGGGGAAATCTACTGCTGAGCCATCTTCGACTCCTCCGCTCGGCCAACCAGAGTTCGACGGTGATGGAAGCAATGTTCACCCAGATTTCCCGTCTGCTAGAGCCCAAGACTCTGCCACCACCAGCTCATCCAAGTCATCCCCGATGTGCTCTGTTGAAGGGTCCAGACCCATTCTCCTTGTAGACTGGTTTGCCACCAGCAGGCAAGGAAGAGCAGAGATCCCTTTGGACCTGATTGAGTTTGTCGAACCAGGGCTGAAGGAAGGCGTGAAATGTGCCTCAATCTCGAGTCAGGAATGCTCAGTACCGACCTGAGAGGAGTATCTCTCGATTTGATTTGTGGGTAGGAAGGCTTTTAGCGGCTAACTCAGCTGATGGATTCGGAGAGTGTGGCGCCCTAACGGCCCAGTCGAAATAGTTGCTAAAGAATGCGAAGGCTTTATTGTGAAGATGTCGATTGTAAGTGAAAAGGAGAGGGTGCTTGATGAAGCACCCTGGTTCATGGATGGATCCCTACTAGTTGTTCACTTGTGGAAGCCAGGGATGCCTCTACAACCTCTCTCCTTCTCGAGTGCCCCTATCTGGGTCAAAATTGAAAATGATGGTCTGCCATGGACCAAGCAACACATAGAAAGCGTTGCAAGCATCCTCGGCGTTCCAGTGGATTTCGATGTACAGTCGACTGATGTGGGTTGTCTTGGTGACGCTCTGGTCTGCGTTGATGTCTGCAGTGAAGCCAAACTCCCTAGAATAGCTATGGTGGAGGTGGATTCATCCCCGAAATTCTTGAAGGTGGAGCAGATTGCTCGGCCGGTAATCTGCCCCAGCTACAAGAGATTTGGGCATAGAGGGATGTCATGTCCTCTGAAACTGAGGAAGCCCCCACCTAAAAAAGACATCCAGGTCAGGTTAGGCAAGGGAGCTGTTCGACGGAATGCCAAGGAATCGATTCCTGCTAAGGCAGTCAGTGAGGTGGTTCCTGAGAGCAATGATCGTGTTAACCAACTGGAGCAAGATAACAATATTCTGGATTTCATCTCTCAATAGGTTATGGATACTGTCATTGACAGTGCTTGACAATCCTCATTCTCTAAACCTCTAGCTGCTGAGATCCAAATGGAAGAGCCCGACATGGTTGGCACCTCTCCTATTTGTAACTTGGGTGGATTGGATTTAGGTTGGGAGCTGGAGATAGTAAGAAGCAGAAAGGAAGCGTCAACTTCAGAGTCTTGGATGCCAAATAAAATATGGAGCAGATGTGAATTCTCTGCCCAACAGCAGGTCAGGAAGGAAAACCTTTTTGAAGACGAGGGCTCTAATGAATCCGACTTTGAGTCAGATCAATGGGATCCTAAGTATATGGACTACGACCAATCTTGGTCTAAAAGGAAGAAGAAATCTCGAAGGAAGAAGGATGGTTAGACATTCTCTTCCATCTCTCTATTTCTGAGTCGGTTCGCTTCTTGGAGGCATACACTTGTTCAAAAGTTCTGAAGATGCTTTGATCTGATCAGTGAGCATGGATATGAGGCCTTTCTTGAATCCTTTCTTTCAGGTTTTGGTTATAATTCATAAGGAAAACAAGAAGGTTCTCATGCCCCTGTTAATGGGTCTGTTATCGATGCCATTGATGGCTTTTGTTTGGAGTTTGCAGCTTGGAAGCCCTTGGATCAGTAAGGAGGATCTGGATGATTGCTTTGGTGTGATTTTCTAGCTAGTCTAGTAGCCTAGGCCTGGTTCTTGAGGCTAGGGTTCACATTTTGAAGGTGGTGTTATTGATAGTTGTTTCCCTGGTTTCATGTTAACAGGGCTGATGTTATTAGGTTGGCTAGTATAGGATAGCCTAGCTTTCATGTACGCTTTTCCTTTTCCTTGTCTGAGAGGTCCACTTGTTGGACCTTGGTCTCTCTAGATTCTATCCTGGTTGTATGGGGCACATTGTCTTGTACCCAAAGTTTTGGTCTCATTAATAGCAACACGTTTTTTCTCCGACCAAAAAAAAAAAAGAAATCCTATAGGTTGCCCTCTCTAGGTAGTGGACTGACTCACTTTTAGTTTGAAGTGTGGAACCACTCTAAATAGCTTGTCAATTGGTGTATGTTAAATCTCTATCTCCCTTGCTATGCATTTTTTAGTTGCACTCTAAATTTCCTATTTAGCAACCTTATCTTGTGATATATCTTGAAGGTCTAATGAATTGTGTTTAAGTGCATTCAGCTCTATTCACCCCCCCCTAGAGAATCCAATCACCCATCTAGGATCCAACAATTGGTATTAGAGGGGCTTCTCCAAGCATACTTCAACAAGTAGGAAAAGATTGGTGACTACCAAGGAGGGAGATACTTGATAATCCTTCCAATCTTTGATGGGAGCAATTACCTCTATTGGAGAAGAAGGCTTCAATTCTACATCCAAGGATCAAGTCTTAAGATGTGGCAAATGGTGAACAACCCATACATGCTACCAAAGACAATGATTGAAGAATGGATGATGCTACCTTGAAGAAAGCAACCTTGAATGCTAGATCCATGCACATCCTCTATGTCTCCATGACCCCCATCGAGTTCAACCAGATTTCTTCATGTGTAACAACTTATGAGGTATGGAGAAAGCTATGCATCACCTATGAGGTGACATATCAAGTGAAAGAAAGCAAAGTCTACATGCTCAAAGGGATGATTTAGAACTTCAAGATGGGAAAGGAGGAGAAGATAGACAATATGTACTCAAGGCTCAATACCATTGTGAATGGTCTTATTGTTCTAGGCCATCCTTTATCTAGAGGAGAGATCAACTTAAAGATCCTTAGAACTTTTCCCAAGAGGTGGGAACCCAAGGTGACTTCCATTGAAGAAGCAAGGTCTCTTAAGGATATCCCTATTGAAGAGCTCATTGGAAATCTACAAGCACACGAAGTCACACTTGACAAGAGAGAAGAAGTTCCAAGACAAGAGGAGAAAGAACTAAAGAGAATGAAGAAGGTTGAAATCAAAGCTCAAATCAAGGCTATTGTTGGTCAAGCTTCTCCATCCTCTCAAGTTGAAGAAAATGCCATGTACTCCAATGGTAGATTCTACAAAGGCAATAATCCTCCTCTAACCGGTGCCTCAAGTGTGGAAAGAAGGGTCACTAAAAAATAGATTGTCTATAAGGCAAGAAGACCCATAATCACAAGGAAAGAGAATAGAAGTACATGAAGAAAGAGAAATGGCACTCAAGCTCAAGTGACTCCTCCAACTCAAGCTCAAGTGAATATTCAAGTGAAGGATCAAGCTCAAGCTCTACTGATGAAGGAGAATGTCATTTTGCTCTTATAGCATCAACAAGGACTCAAGTGAGGTAAATATAAACTCTTTAGATAAAGAATTTTTGATTTCTATTATTCATGATACTTGTGCCTCTATTAAGTCTTATAAAAGGAAAAATAAAAAGCTTGCTAGAATTGTTGATAATATGCATGTAGAATTAGATGATCTTGAACATGCTAATTCTTGCTTGCTTGATGATAAAAATGATTGTCTTAGTCAAGTAGATTCTCTAAAACTTGAAAATGCCAGTTTTCTTGATAAGATTAAATTTCTAGAAGTTCAACCTCTTATGCCTAGTTCTAATGAAGAGCATACCTTAATTATTGATTCTCTCATGCATTTTGAGTTTCTCTTCACATTATTGCTTAAAACCTATTCCTAATGCTTTCATAGTGCAATACTAACTTGCTTACACATGTTTGGATATGTCTTATATCTTTAGCATGCCTCTAAATATGTTTTTATGAAATATATGTGCCTTTTGACAGCAGCTCTGTCGGTCGAGTTTGTCTTGTTTCAAACTCAACCGATAGGCACCAATGGGTGTTGCCAACAGCTGTCATTGGTCGAGTTGTCAATACATAGAACTCGACCAACAACATTGTGCACAAAAGACACAGTTGGCTTATTGAATGAGAATTTCCCTCTCAACTAGATTTTCTCAACCAATAGTCTTATTCTTTGGAACTCCTTTGGTACCTTTATATATACATATTGCCATGCTTTAAATTGCCTATCTTGCTTACAACTCTATCTCTCTAATTTCTCTAAATTGGTATATCTATATCTTGCAATTACTTGCTTTGAGTTGTTTTGCAGGTTTTGATGATGATCTCTTTGGATCTCTTGGTTGTCTCTAAAATTGCTTCTGTTGTACTCTAACTTGTTACATCTATCTAGATGTATATCTTGTTTTGATACAACCTTGAGGTTCTTAGTAGTAATCATCTTTTGGTAATGATGCATACTTGTTAGTGAGTTATATCCTTTCATTCTTCTAACATTGCATATCTCTTTGTTTGGATATATCTCTACATCTACTCATAGTTTGATCTATCTTGTGTATCTTTTGGTATCTCTTGCTATGATATAGATCCTACTAGTAGTCCTAACTTGTGATAACATCTACTAGTAGTTCACATACATGTAGTTCTAACCTTGTGTATAATTGGCATCTTTGCTCATCTAGTGGTATTTCACTATATGTTATACTTGTATCTTGTCTCATACATGATCAAGCATGTTCCTTGAATTGCATATCTACTATCTTGAGTTTCTTGCATAACTTTGTGATGCAGGGTACATAGGACTACATTATATGTAGAAATTGAGCATTTTTAGATTTCATGCAGCTTTTTCTCCAGTTTCAATTTTTGCTGCAAGACTAGTGTTTTTTATCCAGAAACTACCTTCTGAGCAAGACTCATCGCTTTGCTATGAGCCCTGATACTTTTTGGGCAAATTCTGTCATCTTGAGGGTCAAATTTGCGATTTATTATTTTTCTACAACACTTTATCTTGCTTTCTGGGTGGTTCAAGTGCATGCTTTAACTTGTGTTTCTTTCTATGCTTGGACAAGCCCCTATCTGTGCTCTTCTACTCTCCCTATATAACTTTTTGTTATCTCCTTTCCTTTAACAAGTGGTGTTTCTTATTTCTTCATACCCCCACTTTTTGAAATGACAAAGGGGGACAAAGGTATGTCTTCTTTTGACAAAAGAGGAAGAAGGCATGTCTTACATGAAGAGGAGAAGGATGTCCATATAAAGGGGAGAAGGTAAATGGGAGAAGACATGTATGCATAGAACATATATGAGTAGAAGGCATACTTTCTATAAATGCTATGAAAGCTAACCATGCAGGAGAAATAGCATCAATTGAGGGGGAGTATGAGAACTCCATGCACATCAATTGAGGGGGAGCATATGAGCTCAATCCTATTGAAACCCCTAGGTTTCTCTGAAGGTATGATTTTACTTAAAAGCTTTCAATACATTTATGGAATGGTTTGTCATCTTCAAAAAGGGGGAGAATGTTGACTCAAGGTCAATTAGGTCAATGTTGACTCACGTCTAAATTGACTAAAACCATGTTTTGATGATGACTAACCATTCCACATATTTGTGTCTAATATCCCTACTTGAGTGATTTTAGATTAGGTATAGACACACTCCATATGCCCTAACTTCCACATATCAAATTGGAGAAAATACAAGTGAAAGCCAATACAAGTGCACATTTTATAATAAGATGTAAATCCATTAGAATAATGATGTAAATCACTTGTAATGATTGTATGACTTGTAATTAAGCTTGAAAAAAAATCAGGAGCACTTAGATTGAATGTTTAAGCACTCAAAAGTCATTTTCCAAAATTCACATCAGGTTGTTTATCGGTCGAGTTGTCAATACACAGAACCCGACTGATCTTGATTGGATCTTGAAAATGACTTTTGATCGTTCGAGTTTACACTTCACATAACTCAACCGATGGAGTACCTGACCAATTCAATTTTCATTGGTCGGTTGAGTTTCCTAGGACAAACTCGAACGATGGTCTAAATATCAGATTTGTCTTTTCCTCTATCGGTCGAGTTATCTTTATAGAAACTCGATCAATTGTACTGTATGGAAAAGTGTAGAAAAGTGCTTCTAGCCTTTATGGAGTTGCAACAGGTAAAAATATATCTGTTGCAAGACACAAAATGGCTAGTTTTCATTCTCAAGTGTTCCCAAAGCCTAAGAGGCATCCCCAGCTATAAATAGGGCCCCTTGGGCTTCATTTTAAGGTCGAGCATTCAATGCAAAACTCTATGTGAGGTTCCTATTCTATAGTTGAGTGCTTACTATAACCTCCTCTCTCTCTCTAAGCTTAATCACTTTCTACATTCGTTAGATTGAGTAGGAAATATGTAAGAGAGCTAGTCCTACATGTATATCTTTTGAGGCTCTCACTTCCACCACCTCCCTATCTCTCATTTCAACCATGAAGATGAAGGTTCTCTCTCTTGGCTAAGAGAGGTGAAGAAGAACAAGGGAAGGCATCATTTGGTGAAGATCAAGGCTGAAGACTTCGAGCTAGAGTGGGTAAGCTCTTGGTGAAGGCAAAAGACTCCTTGCTCAAGTGGGTCAGTCCTTGGTGGAAGCTTCTCCAAGTGAAGGTGAAATCAAAGGCGGAAGATCTAAGAAGAGTGGGTAATTCCTTGAAGGTTGAACACTGGTGCAAGAGTAGAAAAGTCCTTGGATGAAGGCAGAAGACTCTTACAAAGTGGGTAAATTCTTGGTAAGGTTGAAGACTCTTTGTATTGGATAGGTAAGTCCTTTGGTGGTCATATATTGTATCTCTTATAATGAATATAATAAAGATGCAAGGTTAAGAAATCCTAGAGGTTGACCTCTCTAGGTAGTGGACTGACTCACTTCTAGTTTAAAGTGTGGAACCACTCTTAATAGATTGTCAATTGGTGTATGTTCAATCTCTCTCTCCCTTGCTATGCATGTTTTAGTTGCACTCAAATTTCCTATTTAGCAACCTTATCTTGTGATATATCTTGAAAGTCTAATGAATTTTGTTTAAGTTCATTCAGCTCTATTCACCCCCCCCTCTAGAGCATCCAATCACCCATCAAGGATCCAACAATTGGTATCAGAGTGGGCTTCTCCAAGCATACTTCAACAAGTAGGGGAAGATGGATGACTACCAAGGAGGGAGATATTCGATCAGCCATCCAATCTTTGATGGGAGCAATTTCCTCTATTGGAGAAAAAGGCTTCAATTCTACATCCAAAGATCAAGTCTTGATATGTGGCAAATGGTAAACAACCCATACATTCTACCAAAGACAAAGATTGAAGAATGGGATTATGCTACCTTGACGAAAGCAACCTTGACTGCTAGAGCCATACACATCCTCTATGCCTCCATGACCCCCACTGAGTTCAATCAGATTTCATCATGTGAAATAGCCTATGAGGTATGGAGAAAGCTATGCATCACCTATGAGGGGACAGATCAAGTGAAGGAAATCAAAGTCTACATACTCAAAGGACTGCTTGAAAACTTCAAGATGGGAAAGGAGGATAAGATAGCCAACATGTACTCAAATCTCAACACCATTGTGAATGGTCTTGCTGTTCTAGGCCATGCTATGTTTTGAGGAGAGATCAACTCAAAGATTCTTATAACTTTTCCCAATAGGTGGGAACCCAAAGTGACTTCCATTGAAGAAGCAAGGTCTCATAAGGATGTCCCTATTGAAGAGCTCATTGGAAATCTGCAAGCACATGAAGTCACACTTGACAAGAAAGAAGAAGTTGCAAGACAAGAGGAGAAAGAGCTAAAGAAAATGAAGAAGGCTGAAATCAAAGCTCAAATCCAGGCTATTGTTGGTCAAGCTTCTCCATCCTCTCAAGTTGAAGAAAATGCCATGTACTCCAAGGGTAGATTCGACAAAGGCAAAAATTCCTCCTCCATCTGGTGCCTCAAGTGTGGAAAGAAGGGTCACTACAAGATAGATTGTCTACAAGGTAAAAAGACCCATCATCACAAAGAAAGAGAAGAGAAGTACATGAAGAAGGAGAAATGGCACTCAAGCTCAAGTGACTCCTCCAACTCAAGCTCAAGTGAAGATTCAAGTGAAGGATCAATCTCAAGCTCTAGTGATGAAGGAGAATGTCATTTTTCTCTTATAGCATCAACAAGTAAGGACTCAAGTGAGGTAAATCTAAACTCTTTAGATAAAGAATCTTTGATTGCTATTATTCATGATATGTGTGCCTCTCTTAAGTCTTATAAAAGGAAAAATAAAATGCTTGCTAGAATTGTTGATAATATGCATGTAGAATTAGATGATCTTGAACATGCTAATTGTTGCTTGCTTGATGATAAAAATGATTGTCTTATTCAAGTAGATTCTCTTAAACTTGAAAATGCTAGTTTGCTTGATAAGATTAAATTTCTAGAAGCCCAACCTCTTATGCTTAGTTCTAATGAAGATGATACCTTAATTGTTGATTCTCTCATGCATGATGTTGATGTTCTTAAATCTAAAAACAAGGACAAATATTTTGTTTTATAAGAATTAGAATCTGAAAATGGTGTTTATCTTTCTAAGATTGATTTGCTTGAAACAGAGAATGCCTCCTAGCTTGCTAAAATCAATGTGCTTGAATCTTGTTCTAGTTCTACTAGTAGAGAGAATTATGTTGCTTATCTTCAAATCGATAGAGATTCTTATTTAACTAAAGATCTTTTCTTAGAAAATGATATTTTGCATGCTAGAGATAATATCAATCATTTGTCTTCTACTATTACTTCTCTTATGCATCATAATGATGGTTTGAGATCTTCTTTACAAATATTCTTAGTTGGTAAAAAGAATCTTAATGACATCCTACACCATACTACTAAACAAATTGGTAGACATTGTTTAGGATATGATAGTAGTCAAAGGAACAACAAAGGTAAAGGACCTCCAATCTTCCATGGAGAATCCTCTAGTTCCAAGACTATGGGCACATGCAACTATTGCAATGAAAATGGTCATTATTCTACTTTTTGTCCTTTTAGGAAAGCACCCAAGAGCAATAAGACTTGGGTTGCTAAACTAACCCCTCTGGACCCAAAAACATGATTGGGGACCATTTCATCTTTCTTCTTGTAGGTACTTGCAAATGGATTGACTTGAGCTATTGAATTGCAAATTGACTTCTCAATCCACATGAAAGAAGAAAGGTGAGATGTGTATGAGGTGACAACAAGTGTAAAAAGGAATGGTAAGAACAAAGGTAAATCTTTACTTGCTTATAACCTATCCTAACTAGTTTTTATCAAGTTAGTGTGCACTATGCATGTGGTTTTTGAGTTAAAAGTGGTATTTTGTGTTTCTCTTCACACTCTTGCTCAAAAACTATTTCTAATGCTTTCATAGTGTATTACTAACTTGCTTACACATGTTTGGATATGGCTTATATCTTCAGCATGCCTCTAAATATGTTTTTATGAAATATATGTGCCTTTTGATAGCAGCTTTGTCGGTCGAGTTTGTCTTGTTTGAAACTCGACCAATAGGGCACCAATGGGTGTTGCCAACAGCTGTCATCGGTCGAGTTGTCAATACACAGAACTCGACCAACAACAATGTGCACAAAATACACAGTTGGCTTATTGAATGAGAATTTCCCTCTCAACTAGATTTTCTCAACAAATAGTCTTATTCTTTGGAACTCCTTTGGTACCTTTATATATGCATATTTCCATGCTTTAAATTGCCTATCTTGCTTACAACTCTATCTCTCTAATTTCTATAAATTGTTATATCTATATCTTGCAATTACTTGTTTTGAGTTGTTTTGCATGTTTTGATGATGATCTCTTTGGATCTCTTGGTTGTCTCTAAAATTGCTTCTGTTGTACTCTAACTTGCTACATCTATCTTGGTGTATATCTTGTTTTGATACAACCTTGAGGTTCTTAGTGGTAATTATCTTTTGGTAATGATGCATACTTATTAGTGAGTTATATCCTTTCATGCTTTTAAAATTGCATATCTCTTTGTTTGGATATATCTCTACATCTACTCATAGCTTGATTTATCTTGTGTATCTTTGGGTATCTCTTGCTATGATCTAGATCCTACTTGTAGTCCTAATTTGTGATAACATCTACTAGTAGTTCACATACATGTAGTTCTAACCTTGTTTATAATTGGCATCTTTTCTCATCTAGTGGTATTTCACTATATGCTATGCTTGTATCTTGTCTCATACATGCTCAAGCTTGTTTCTTGAATTGCATATCTACTATCTTGAGTTTCTTGCATAACTTTGTGATGCAGGGTACATAGATCTACATTATATGTAGAAATTGGAGCATTTTTGGATTTCATGCAACTTTTGCTCCAGTTTCAATTTTTGCTGCAAAACTAGTGATTTTTATGCAGAAACTACCTTATGAGCCCTGATACTTTTTGGGCAAATTTTATCATCTTGAGGGTCAAATTTGTGATTTATTATTTTTCTACAGCACTTTATCTTGCTTTTTGGGTTGTTCAAGTGCATGCTTTAACTTGCGTTTCTTTCTATGCTTTTGGGTTGTTCTGTGCTCTTCTACTCTCCCTATATAACTTTTTGTTATCTCCTTTCCTTTAACAAGTGGTGTTTCTTATTTCTTCATAGCCCCACTTTTTGAAATGACAAAGGGGGACAAAGGTATGTCTTCTTTTGACAATAGAGGAAGAAGGAATGTCTTACATGAAGAGGAGAAGCATGTCCATATAAAGGGGAGAAGGTAAATGGGAGAAGACATATATTTGTATAACATATATGAGTAGATGACATACTTTCTATAAATGTTATGAAAGCTAACCATGCAGAAGAAATAGCATCAATTGAGGGGGAGTATGAGAACTCCATGCACATCAATTGAGGGGGAGCATATGAACTCAATCCTATTAAAAGCCCTAGGTTTTTCTGAAGGTATGATTTTACTTAAAATCTTTCAATACATTTATGGAATGGTTTGTCGACTTCAAAAAGGAGGAGAATGTTGACTCAAGGTCAATTAGGTCAATATTGACTCACGTCTAAATTGACTAAACCCATGTTTTGATTTCAGATTAGGTATAGACACACTCCAAATGCCCTAACTTGCGCATATCAAATTGGAGAAAACACAAGTCAAAGTCAATACAAGTGCATGTTTTTGTAATATGATGTAAATCCATTAGAATCATGTTGTAAATCACTTGTAATGATTGTATGACTTGTAATTAAGCTTGAAAAAAAACCAGGAGCACTTAGATCGAATGTTTAAGCACTCAAAAGCCATTTTCCAAAATTCACATATGGTTGTTCATCGGTCAAGTTGTCAATACACAGAACTCGACCGATCCTGATTGGATCTTGAAAATGACTTTTGATCGCTCGAGTTTACACTTCACAGAACTCGACCGATGGAGTACCTGACCAATTCGATTTTAATTGGTCAGTCAAGTTTCCCCAGGACAAAATCGACCGATGGTGTGAATATTGGCTTTGTCTTTTACTCTATCAATCAAGTTATCTTTATAGAAACTCGACTGATTGCAATGTACAGAAAAGTGTAGAAAAGTTCTTCTAGCCATTGTTGAGTTGCAACAAGTGAAAATATATCTGTTGCAAGCCACAAAATGGTTAGTTTTTGTTCTCAAGTGTTCCCAAAGGCTAAGAGGCATCCCCAACTATAAATAGGACCCCTTGGGCTTCATTCCAAGGTTGAGCATTCAATGAAAAACTCTATGTGAGGTTCCTATTCTATAGTTGAGTGCTTCCTACAGCCTCCTCTCTCTCTCTAAGCTTAATCACTTGCTACATTCATTAGAGTGAGTAGGAAATCTGTAAGAGAGCTAGTCCTACATGTATATCTTATAAGGCTCTCACTTCCACCACCTCCCTATCTCTCATTTCAACCATGAAGATGAAGGTTCTCTCTCTTGGCTAAGAGAGGTGAAGAAGAACAAGGGAAGGCATCCCTTAGTGAAGATCAAGGTTGAAGACTTGGAGCTAGAGTGGGTAAGCCCTTGGTGAAGGCAGAAGACTCCTTGCTCAAGTGGGTAAGTCTGTGGTGGAAGCTTCTCCGAGTGAAGGTGAAATCAACGGTGGAAGATCCAAGAAGAGTGGGTGATTCCTTGAAGGATGAAGACTTGTGCAAGAGTAGATAAGTCCTTGGAAGAAGGCAGAAGTCTCTTGCAAAGTGGATAAGTCCTTGGTAAGGTTGAAGACTCTTTGTATTGGATAGGTAAGTCATTTGGTGGTCATGTATTGTATCTCTTATAATGAATATAATGAAAATGCAAGGTTAAGAAATCATATAGGTTGACCTCTCTAGGAAGTGGACTGACTCACTTCTAGTTTGAAGTGTGGAACCACTCTAAATAGCTTGTCAATTGGTGTATGTTCAATCTCTCTCTCCCTTGCTATGCATTTTTTAGTTGCACTCAAATTTCCTATTTAGCAACCTTATGTTGTGATATATCTTGAAGGTCTAATGAATTTTGTTTAAGTGCATTCAGCTCTATTCACCCCCCTCTAGAGCATCCAATCACCCATCTAGGATCCAACATGTCTTATTTCTCTCTTCAAGTCATTTCAAACAACGGTTTTCCTCACTTTATCAAACAATGGATTTGCTTGATGCCTTAGATCTATTTTTTACCTAATGTTGACAACTAATGGCTCACTGGGTTCACAAACATTGTTCTCACCATGTCATGACTCGATGAATTTACTAGTTCCATGATTCGATGGTTCACAACCAATGGTTTCACTGGTTGTAAGATCTGATGATCTTCATAGTGTCAACATCTGAAAGTTCACCTGGTTGCTCACAAACAATGACTCATCTGGTTGCTCACAACTGATGGCCTACCTAGGTTAGGATATTATGGTACTTCTAGGCCTATGACTCAATGGCTCTTCGAGGTGTATGATCTTATGGCTATCCTAGCCTTATCAAACAATGATTTCTCTATTTGTTGATCCAATGGTTTTGGTTTGATGATACAATCTGATGGTTTTGTTTACCTACCATTTGATGGTCTTGTTAGAGGTTCATGAATTGATGGTGATGCTTAGTCTTGAGTGCATCCATTACCTGATGGGGACACTGGGTGGGTATGTTTATGATTTGACCTGAGCAAGTGTATAATATGAGGGTTTAACCTTGTGTGCTGATTTGTGACATCAAACTCAATCTACCTTGTTGAACCTAACCCTAATGGAATTAAATGATGATGGTTAATCATACTTAGCTTCCTTATATGTCAATATGATGAAGCAATGCTCTCTTAATATTGTGGTATCCCTATTATGTTACCTTATGAACATCATAGATCTTTAATGAAATATTATGTTGAACCTGTATATTACAAGTATGGTGATGGTTTGTTGAACTTTATAAGGTGTGGAAAGATATTATTATTACTGCAGGAGATATTGTGATGGTCTTAATGACCTTTGGGTAAGGTTTGATCCCTAATGGAGGTGTGATCCTCTTCATGTATGGCAAGGATTGGAATCTTGTGATGATGTGATAAAAATAATATCTCATTTGTTTTATATCTTCTAGAGTTGTAACATACCTGTGTTTTAATAAAACTCTTTTAGGCTTTGTATGTAACTTGATTGATGTAGTTAAAAGAAACACAATTGGCCTTAACTAATCATGTGAAACCCTAATCATGTAGTTCCATGTGTCGTAGAACCATTCCAGTGTCAAGACTTATTGGATGAGGAAATGAGTATTCCATAAGGGAAGCCTAGAGTCATATATTGTTGAGTATATGGGGGTGCAAGAGACTGTGTGTCCTTGACATCCTGATCCTAAGGATTGGAGAATCATTGTGGTCATGTCTTGGATTGAGAGTGGTTGAGGCCATGTCACATATGGTATATGTGGTATGATTGAGGAAAGTTGTGATTTTCCTCGAATGAAAGGGTTTGTATACCCTGGTCACTAGTATCGTGGTATATATACCAAGGGCGGACTAGGCTATTTGTAGCTTGACTAGATATGTCACTGTGGTGAACTCATACTAATAGAGGGGAAGAGATCTTAGTATTCTAGTTCTCCTAGATCTTGTACAGAACTGATTGTGACTTCACAGTAATTAGTTGGAAGTTTGAGTGGTATACCTCAAATTCCTCATGGCTTAATAAAAGACGTACTCCATCCATGTAGCATATCTATTTAGGGTTAAACACTATTCACATTGGTTGTTAACCCTTGCCTTATTTCTTATAATGTTTAATTTCTATATAATGTGGTAAGAGAAATCAAATGTTTAAAAGAAGATAGTTATATTTATTCCTTTAGATACCATGTTAATCATGCTTACTATAATGTTATTTGTTCTATCTACCTAATATGCTTAACATTTTAATTATATAACATGTTGTAATGAATGATTGTTGTTGAGAGTTATATCTCGAGGTGGGGCATGAGTCTCACCTCGTGGATCACCACATCTTTTTAGGGATCATCAACAATGTCATCAGGTTCGTGGAGGTGAGGAAGAGCTGCTTGGAGAGCAGTTGGAGCAGAAGGTTGGCTAGTAGCTAGTGTGTCCTAGAGTCATCCCTATACTCTTAGGTCTGGGGAGGGGATGTTTTGTAGATGATATGTATATCAACTTGAGTTTTTGACAGTACCTCAATTATGTATATGGCATGTATATATGTGGAACATATTCTTTTGTATACATGTTGTAGTTGAAGCCACTGAACAAATATGTAAATACATGATATGGTATGTGCACTTATGAAGGTTGATGGACTTATATGTAAATATTCCTAAACATGTTGGTCATGTTTATTTCGGTTTTAATTATACCCTTTTTCTGCCATGTGGTTAATTAGTGATCTATCACATGTTTTGTTTTGAGTAATCTCATTTAGTGTGACGGGGTTGTCACAAAAGGTTGGTATCAGATATTTAGGTTTGTTGAGTCTATAGGGATACAAGACTTAGGTTTTATGTCTATTCTTACATAATCCAACATATTTGATCATAGATTATGCTTATGCAGACATGTCTAGGGAATGTGAAGAGCATGTAGAGAGTAGCTATGTCATGCCAGGAGGTGGCGGTAGGAGGCTGGAACATGATGGTAGAGTGCCTGTGATGGGGCCAGAACAACCCATAGTGCCTTAGTTTGACCATGCAACCATGGTCAATCCAGCTTTGCATTCCATGTTTAGACAACTCATGGAAAACTATTACACACTTAGCAGATAGGCCGCCTGTACCTAGAGCTAGGGTAACTATCCCTAATGTGGAATCTCATGGTCCCCGAAAGACATTTGAGTGGTTGAAGTGTGTTGGAGCTACCAGGTACATAGGTACAACAGACCCGACAGACGTCAACATGTGTTTGAACAAGCTTGAGAAGGCTTTTAAGATCTTAAACATCTAGGAAGAGGACAAGGTGAATCATGATGTTTACTTGTTGAAGGGCAGTGTTGGCCATTGGTGGGCCATAGAATAAGAGAAGAGACCGGGAGTCATGGTGAGTTAGGAAGGATTTTGGCGAGAGTTTGTGACTTGTTACTTCCCTGAGATGTATCTGGATGAGAAGATAGCTCAGTTCGAGAGGTTGCACCAAGGTTTGATGTCCATGAACGAGTATGAGGCAAGGTTTATGGATATTTTGAGGTTCTGTCCTCATATGGCAGTGATGAAGGAGAGGATTAGGAGGTTTGAGAATGGTTTGAGTTCGAATTTGTCTATGACAACATCTGCTTTGGAGAATAGAGAGAGGTACTCTACCTTTTTTGAGTCCATGAGGAAGATTGAGAAGTATACTTTGGAGAAGCATGAAGCCGACGCTAAGAAGAGACCAACTTAGTTTCAAGGATAGTCATTTGGTGGCTTAAAGAAGTTGAGGCTCTTAACACCATAGTCACTGTAAAGATCAACTTTCGAGATGAGATCTGGAATACCGTCACAGTGGTCCCGAGTAAGGGTAGAGATCACAGTTTTTCACTAGAAGGAGCATGCAATGCAACTTCAGTATCAATGACAGGCTTGTCTAGGTTGCAGTATGATACCAAGACTTGTTTCAAGTGTGGGCAAGTTGGGTATGTGATGTGGTCTTGCCATATGAAGGATGAGGAGGTGACACAGGAGTTGAGGCAGAGTTATTTAGGTTTGCAACAACAACAGTAAAGGAGTGGTGGTCAAAGAGGACGTGGTCATGCATCACAAGTTGGGTCATGTAGACCAGCTGGTAGAGGATGAGGATGACAATAGTTGATGGCTAGATTCTATGCCATGAGTCAGCCAGAGGGAGGGGTAAATCCATAGGTTGTGATAGGTCAGATGGAACTTTTTCATTATGACTTAACTTCTTCTTCTTCTTCCATATATGTTTTGGTTGACCCAGGTGTGACACACTCATTCATCACTAGAGAGGTGATAAGTAGTTATAATCTACCTATTTGTAGCAGATCTGTTAGCTTCTTGCTAGAAATACCTTAAGTTGGTTCTACTGAGTTGCGGGAGGTGTGTCCATCTTACATCTTTTATTTCTCAGGATGCCACAACCAAGTGGACATTATGCCACTTGACATGCATGGATTCGATGTGATCCTAGGGATGGATACCTTGGACAAGTACAAGGTTTTTTTGCACTATAGTTCCAAGGTGGTGATGTTATGTGATGGAGATGTCTCTTGGATTTTCCAAGGATATAGGAAGGTTCTTTGTACATGTTTGGTGTCGATTGTGATAGCAGAGAAGCTGGTGAGACAAGGGTGTGAGGCTTTCTTGGCACATGTTGTAGATACCAAGGAGAGAGGTCCTAGTATCCAGGAGGTACCAATAGTATGAGAGTTTGAGGATGTCTTTCGTGAGGAGTTTCCTGGTGTTCCACCTCCTAGAGAGATTTATTTTGAGATCAATCTTATTCCTAGAACGCAACCCATAGCACAATCACCTTATTGGATGGCACCATTAGAGATGTAGGAGTTGCTGGAGAAGGGTTTCATCAGACCGGTCACTTCCCCTTGGGGTGATCTCGTGTTGTTTGTGAAGAAGAAAGATGGATTATGAGGCTTTGCATAGATTATCGATAGTTGAACAAGGTTACAATGATGAACAAGTATATGTTGATGAGGATTGATGATTTGTTTGATCAGTTGAGAAGTATTGCAATGTTCTTCAAGATAGACTTGAAGTCAGGTTATCAATAGTTGAGGATCAAGGTAGATGACGTACCTAAGACTTCTTTTAGGACTAGGTGTGGTCATTATGAGTTTGTGGTTATGTCGTTTGGGATAACCAATGTAGAGGACTCATTTATAGAACTGATGAACAGGATGTTCATACTATATCTGGATCATTTTGTAGTTATTGTAACATCCCTGACCTGGGTTATGAGTTAACCCTAGGTGTTTTGCCTAATTATGTAATTAAGATACTGGTGATTATCTTTTTGCATGTAATTAAGTTCTTGAGGAACATACTTTTCCTTTTCTGTCCCTTTTAAACAATGTTGAATTGATTGTTTTGTAATACAGGGACCTATGTGTAATTTACCCAGTTAGAAGGGTTAACTTGCAATTTTCACATGTTGAGATGTTCCTCTGATGTTGAGACATCATAAGAATTATTATGGTAAAGTTTGAGGGATTTCCCAAGCTTGCGCACCAAGGTGCAGTTGTGGAAGCAATCCCTGTGCTTGAAACCCTAAATTGGAGTAAAGTGCAATTTACCCAATTTGAGGGTGCAACTTGTAAAATACACCATCTAAAACATCTTGTAAGACTCTTGTCATCATTTTGAGAAGAAATGATGAAGAAGTCACTTCAATTGAATAATCATATAATGAAAAACACCTTTGTGATTTAATAATCAAGGTGTAAGTGTTATAGCCTTTTATGTGTGTGCTTTAGTAATAGGTTGATCTTCTTTGCCTTCATTTCTTGACCTTAGAAGAAGGTTGTCCTTAGAAATAATAAGAAGGGACGAGCAAAGCAGAAAGGAGGGACTTAGTTGAAAATAAGGAAAACCTATGTGCCTATGTTGAAATTCCACCTAAGTATATAAGCCTTCTTCCCCTCTTTACAAGGGAACATTTCTTTCATTTCCTTCACTGTTCCCCCTTGCTCAACCGACTAAGGAGAGCTCTGGAGCTTAGGAGGACGACCAGGGGAGTGCAAGGTAGGTTTGGATCCTTCCTTTTTCTTAAATTCTTGGATGAAACTCGAATTCAAGGTCAAATTCATGGCTAGCTCACTTAGCTCTATCTTTCTAGCCATCTCTTCTCAACTTTTCTTGGAGGATTCACCTTGGCCGACCTATGGAGCTTCTAGGACGCCATTAAAGGCTTGGAGCTCGAAAGCTTGGAGCTCAAGGAGCAAGCTTTAGGCGGGTTTTATAACTCTAAACCTATGCTTTGTTATATACATCTTTTCTATGCTTTTAGTTGCTAGTTCTTCTTCTTCCCTATCTTCCCTTGCTTCCTTGCAAGCAAATCCGTGAGGAGCTGTTGCTGTCCTTGAGCTAGAATATGAGGGCGTTATTTCCTATGCTTATCCACAGTTTTCCACTTTACCATACGACCTTAACCAATTTCCCATACGGTTTGCAAAACCGTTTGATGGGAAAACGGTTTCAAGGTCGTATGAAGGCATACGGTCTCAATACCGTATGGCCGCGTTGACCAAGCGTGGACCGTATGGGAATCCTGTTCAAAATTATGTAGATTGATCACCCACAAAATTTGAGAGGTTAACTCCAAAGGAATCGTGAGATATAGGCAAAACAATTAGCAAATTCAATTGAATTTAGTTCTGATTTTCAATCTGCTTAATTTGCCCTTTTTGGGAAAACGGTCTCAAGACCGTATAAGATGGTTGACTAAGCGTTGACCTTATGATAGTACTGTTCAAAATGATGTTAATTAATGACTCACCAAATTTTATGGACTAATTCCAAACGAGTTAAGAGTTGAAGGTTGATTACTAGGGCAAACCCTAATTGAAATCAGTGCTGAAATCACAATGAGCTAATTTGAGATTTTGGGTTGATTAGCCCAAATGGTCTCAAGACCGTTTGGGGAATCATCCAAACGGTCTCAAGACCATTTGGGGAGCACCCAAGACCGTATGGAGGTCTGGGGTCAAGTATAGTTGACCAATAGAAGGTACAAAGATACCAAATTACATTGCAATTAAGTATTGATGTAATGATCAACTCAATAAATCAAACCTTGATGAATTTTCACTAGAGTTCAAAGGATGGATGGGAAAACGGTCTCAAGACCATTTGGAACTCATCCAAACGGTCTCAAGACCGTTTAGTGACAACCCCAAGACCGTTTGGAGGTCTAGGGTTAAGGTAATTTGATCAATTGAGGGCCCAATTACAATGGGTTATTAAAATAATCAAATTGCTGATTTGTGACTTAATTAAGGTTCAACCACTATCAAATCAATCTAGATTTTGATGAATTCTTGGGAAAACGGTCTCAAGACCGTTTCGAGTATATTCAAACGATCCCAAGACCGTTTGGGCCAAGTTTGAGCCCATTTGGAGGTCAATTGATGGGTTCAACTTCGATTTGATTCACATTGTTGAGTGTTGATGGTTGAACGCTTATAGACCTTAATTGAACCAACTCCAACCCTAATTGGATATCAATTGAGGGTCAATTGAGTGACCAATTGGTTAAGGCTAACCCTAATTGTCTCAATTGATAAGTGGTTAGCAAGCTTGAGACCAATTGAAGGCTTCAACATAGGAAACCCTAATCGAGTTTACCCTTTGAACCACCTTGAAGGTCCATACGATCTTGAGCTTTTGAGGGCATTCGACCTCAAGACCGTATAAGGTCATTCAACCTCAAGACCGTATAAGGTCATTCAACCTCAAGACCGTATAAGGTCATTCGACCTCAAGACCGTATAAGGTCATTCGACCTCAAAACCGTATAAGGTCATTCGACCTCAAGATCGTATAAGGTCATTCGACCTCAAGACCGTATGAGGTCATTCGATCTCAAACCGTATGAGGGTATTCGACCTCAAGATCGAATGAGGGTATACGACCTCAAGATCGAATGAGGGCATACGACCTCAAGATCGTATGAAGGTTAAAGGTGTGAAACCTATTGAAGACTTTTGAAGTTAAGTCTGCCTAATGCCTTGAAGGCTTAAATGATTTAATAGTTGTTCAACCTAAACCCTAATGATACCAAAAGACATTAAGGGTCAAGTGGTTAGTAAATTAAACCATGATGATGATCAATGTGTAATTTACCATAATACCCTTGAAAGGTTCAATTGAGTGAAACCTTGTTCTAATCAAACCCTAATCACTTAATAGTGGTGATTTGGTCTATGTTAATCAAAGTGGACTTAACCCAACCTGATCTAGATTGGTGTTATCACCATCTACAAGTATGAAGAGAGATAAAGTATCTTAAGAAAGAGAAAGTACCCTTTTATGATGGAAATTCAAGTAAAGTACCTTCAATACACATGAATGTGCATGATTAGGGTATGATCCACCTATGTGAGATCATGAAACCCTAATTATGATAAATGATGAATCTTAACCTAATCTGAGAGCATCAATGATGATGTTCCTCATACATGATGATGTTATGAGTTCAATTCACCATAATGTGATTAGTAAACCCTAATTCAAGGGTAATGACATGTGATGTGAATAGTAAACCCTAATTCAAGGGTGATGACATGCAATATGAGTAGCAAACTCTAATTGATGAGAATCAGAGAACTTAGCTCTTATGACAAGAGTGGAAAGTATATTCTTGTTTTGAATTACCTTTATCAGTTGAATTAACCATGCAGGTTCTGATATGAAGGTGATCATATCCAGGTATGAATGATGATACTATATTCATTAAAAGCATGTTGTAAGCTTTATGAATAAGTAAAATATCTTGATGCCTTGTCAGTGGCATCTTATGAATTTTAATGGGCTGTGAGAGCCATGAAAACCATCAAGGTCATGCTTTGGAGATGACTTGTGATGAGTATAATGAGAAATGATGATTGATGAGAGTTAGGCTTGTTACATTTAGTATTCTTCTTTCATAGCTGTTATGCTATTGTTATTGTTTGAAGAACAATGTATGATATTAAAATAATACTGAATGTACCTAACTAATCAAGTGTAATGTAGAAGCCCTGATCATAGATCCATCATTGTCAGAGATCAAATGATGGTGAAACAGGTTTTCCTACGGGAACTCCTGGATCACATACTGTTGAGTATGTGGGGTATATGGATGTGTAGAACCTTACATCCTAGTGTAGGAATTTGATGTAGATGTATAATCTGTCAATCCTTCACTACAAAACTCATACCGTATCAGTGGATGGTAAACATGAAACCTCCTGATGACGAGGAAAACATAGATATCCGTATCAGTGAAGATAAACATGAAATCTCATGATGACGAAGAGAGTACAGAACGCCACTGTAACTCTAAAATAGCGAAGGACCAGATTACCCTGGTGAGCTATAATAGTAGAGACACAAGATGTCCTACAAGTGATCCTCTTACTGACTGAGGAAGGTGAAGGTCATGAGAATCCGGCTCTTTCGATGACCTAGTATGATACTAAGGCACTTAACAGTGATTGGTTGGGGTATGAGTGGTAAACCTCATCTCCACAGGGCATAATAATAAGAATGTTTGAAAAACATAATCTACAGCATAGTATATCTGTTAAAGGTAACTATGAGCTAATTGATTGATGTTACACTGTATAGTGCATATGTTCTTCATGCTTGATAAATGTTGAACTCTTGTTTACAACTGCATCTGCTATTGAATACTTTGTAAGCTTTTACTGCTTAAGTTATTCTTTGTTGTTATAATAAAGCTTATGGCGGAGAGTTATAACTCTCGCTGGGACAATTATGTACAATTGTCTCACCCCGTAGACTTCAACTTTTTATGTGGACGTCGAGGACGGAGGAACAGGTCTACAAGTGACCAGTCCCAGCAGCAACAGCACCAGGAGCAGCAGTAAATCTCAGGTGGAGATTTAGCCTGCCATGTGGTGTAGTTAGAGTCAGTCCTATGTGTCCTCTATACTCTCAGGTCTTGGAGTCTTTTGGTTATGAGTTCTTGAGATTTTATATCTTGTTGTATATAATTACTCAAGAAGTAATTATCATGAGATGTAAACAATTTATCTCCTCTTATGAATGAAGCTTTATGGATTCAAGCTCTTGTCTCGAAAAGTTTTAATTTCCCGTGATTTTTGTCTTCCGCTGTTAATCGATTCACTTCCGCTAAGTTTAAATCGTGTTTATATCGTGGTTTGGAGATCAGAGCCCACAATTAGTGGTATCAGAGCTCTAGGTCCGTTGAGTCTATAGAGGCATAGGACTTAGGATGTTGAGTCTATCCTTAGTATATCTTCCTTATTTAATAGAATCTTCTGCTCCTCAGGAGAAGAAGATACATAAGGATGGCAGAGCCACATGATGAGTATGTGGCAGAGAGTAGTGCTAGTGCACCTCGAGGCGGTGCAAGGGTTCTAGAAATAGAACAGCCTGCACCTGAGCCACCCCAGTTTGACCCAGCTGATATGGGTAACCCAGTAGTTCAGACGATGTTTGGGCAGTTTATGACTGCCATGACACACATAACCGACAGGATGCCCATGCCTGCACCTAGGGCACCTGTCCAACTTGAAGGACAAGGTATCGGTAAGACGTTCGAGCGACTTCGTCGTGTCGGAGCTACCGAGTACTTTGGGACTGCCGACCCCGCAGATGCTGACCTATGGTTAACAGAGTTGGAGAAGGCCTTCAAGATTCTTATTATCCCAGAGGCTGAGAAGGTTAGACATGCTGTCTATCTTCTCAAAGGCAGTGCTGGTCACTGGTGGAACATGGAAGAGCACAAGAGACCTGGAGTAGAGTTCTCGTGGGAAGCATTTTGTCGGGAATTTATCAATAGATATTTTCCAAAGACCTTCCTAGATGAGAAGATCTCTCAGTTTGAGAGATTGAGGCAGGGCATGATGAACATTAGAGAGTATGAAGCTAAGTTCATGGAATTGCTGCGGTTCTGTCCGCACATGGCTGCCACAGATGAGGAAAGAATCAGGAGATTTGAGAAGGGTTTGAATGCTGATATGTCAACCCCTGTGTCTGCCTTAGAAAACCGAGAGAGATTCTCTACCTTCATTGAGTCAGTCTGAAGGATAGAGAGATCTGTGGTTGAGAAGAGGCAAACCCAGAAAAGATATCCACAGTTCCAGGGTTCTTCATCTAGGGATATCAAGAAACCTAGATTTTCTGCACCTAATCCTCCACCACCCAAATCGAGTTCTCAAACTCAATGGTCACCAAGCAGAGGTAGAGGACGGAGTCAACCGCTTCAAGGGACTCATAGTTCTGCATCGATGTCAGTTACTGGACCACCCCGACCACAACAACAGGAGAGGAGATGCTACAACTGTGGTAAGGTGGGACACTTGATGAAGGATTGCCGTTCTAGGCCTGTCAGTGTGACACAGCCTCCGAGACAGAATCAACAAGGATCTCAGAGAATGCAATCTCAAGGAGCAGCTCGAGGACGTGGACATGCGTCTCAAGCTGGATCATCAGCACCACCTCAACACCAGGCGACAGCGAGGTTCTATGCTATGAACCCACCAGATGTAGTGGTCAATCCACGGGTAGTGGCAGGTCAGATGGAACTTTTATATCCTGATATGTCTACATCCTGTGTTGTATCTGTTCTGATTGACCTGGGTGCTACACACTCTTTCATCACTCATAGAGTGATTCGTAACTGCAACGTGACTGTTAGTCATAGGGCAGATAGTTTGTTGTTGGAGACTCCATTGAGTGGGTCTGCCATTTTGCAGGAGGTATGCTCTCCCTGCATCCTCTTCTTTTCTGACCATCGCATTCAAGTGGATCTTATACCGCTTGATATGCAAGGATTTGATATAATCCTCGAGATGGATACCTTAGAGAGGTATAGAGTTGTCTTGGATTGTGAGTCCAAGTTGGCTGTGTTTGCTGATGAAAGCAACACATGGATCTTTCAAGGTGAAAGAAAGATTCTACCCACCTGTCTTGTGTCAGCTATGGTTACTGATAAGCTGTTGAGGCAAGGATGTTATGCATTCTTGGCCCATGTGGTAGATGTTACCAAGGAAAGTTCCAATCTTGCCGAAGTTCCCATAGTCAGGGAATTCGAGGATGTGTTTCCTGAAGAACTTCTTGGTATACCACCTCCTCGGGAGATTGATTTTGAAATCAATCTAATTCCAGATATGAAACCCATAGCCCAGACACCATATAGGATGGCGCCTGCCGAGATGGCAGAACTCAAGAAACAGCTTCAAGAGTTACTTGAGAAGGGTTTTATCCGACCGAGTACTTCACCTTGGGGTGCTCCGGTCTTGTTTGTTAAAAAGAAAGATGGGTCAATGCGGTTGTGCATTGACTATAGACAACTCAATAAAGTAACAATAAAGAACAAGTACCCTCTGCCGAGGATTGATGATCTCTTTGACCAGTTGCGTGGTGCAACAGTCTTTTCAAAGATAGACTTGAGGTCTGGATATCATCAACTTCGTATTAAGGATAGTGACATATCCAAGTCTGCCTTTAGGACAAGGTATGGTCACTATGAGTTCACGGTTATGTCGTTTGGACTAACCAATGCACCAGCTGCATTTATGGAACTCATGAATAGAGTTTTCCGACCTTTCCTTGATCAGTGTGTTGTCGTCTTCATAGATGACATTCTGATCTATAGTAAGGATGCTCAGCAGCATGAGCAGCATCTTCGCCAAGCTTTGACCTTGCTAAGAAAACACAAGCTGTATGCTAAGTTTAGCAAGTGTGAGTTCTGGCTGCCGGAGGTATCTTTTCTAGGACATGTGATATCTGCCTCAGGAATTCGTGTTGACCCTACAAAGGTAGAATCTGTTCTACAATGGGAACAACCGAAGACACCGAAGGAGATTCAAAGTTTCCTGGGGTTAGCTGGCTATTATCGAAGGTTCATTAAGAACTTGAGTTCTATAGCCTTACCCTTAACCAAGTTGACCCGGAAAGATGTTCCTTTTTCTTGGAGTGATAAGTGTCAACAGCCTTTCCAGTTGTTGAAGGAGAGGTTGACAAGTGCACCTGTGCTTGTGCTACCTGAACAAGGAAAAGGATATGTAGTCTTCTGTGATGCCTCCAAGAATGGACTTGGATGTGTGTTGATGCAGGATAAACAAGTGATTTCTTTTGCTTCTTGACAGCTTAAGAAACACGAGGAGAATTATCCGACACACGATCTGGAGTTAGCTGCTGTGGTTCATGCCTTGAAGATCTGGAGGCATTATCTCTACGGAGAGACATTCCAGATTTTCACAGACCACAAGAACCTTAAGTATATCTTCTCTCAGCATGAGCTTAACATGAGTCAACATCGTTGGATGGAGTTAATCAAGGATTACGACTGTACGATTGATTACCATCCAGGCAAGGCCAATGTTGTTGCAGATGCCTTGAGTAGGAAATCAGCAACATCAACCATGGATAGAGCACAATTAAACTCTTTAGTGTGCTCTAAGAGAGATATGTTTATCTCTTTAAGGCAAGACAATGTACAGTTGAAGGTGTCATTGTTAGCCGGGTTGTTGGCTGAGATGCATATTAAACCTACCCTAAGAGAGCAGATTAAGGAAGCACAACAGGTTGATGCTGAAGTTCAACAGATTAGGTCATAGTATGGAAATGAGAAGCGAGATGGTTTCCATGACTCGGATGATCATGTAGCATGTTATCATGGGAGGATGATAGTGCCAGATGTGGATAACTTGAGGAAGTTAGTCCTGGAAGAAGCTCATTCTTCGATGTATGCTATGCATCCAGGGAACACCAAGATGTATCGTAATTTGAAAGATCTGTATTGGTGGCCTGGAATGAAGAAGGATGTTGTAGAATTTGTTCTGAGGTGTCCTATGTGTCAGCAAATTAAAGCTGAACACCAGAAGCCTGCAGGAACAATGCAACCTTTACCCATACCACAGTGGAAGTGGGATCATGTTACCATGGACTTTGTTGTTGGCCTACCCAGGACAAACAAAGGACATGATTCCATTTGGGTAATTGTAGATAGGTTGACTAAGACAGCACATTTCTTACCTGTCAAAACAGCCTCTTCTGCTGAAAGGTTATCATAGTTGTATGTTCAAGAGATAGTGTGTTTGCACGGAGTTCCTGTCACAATAGTTTCTGACAGAGGTCCCCAGTTTACAAGTCGTTTTTGGGAACAGTTACACAGAGCCTTAGGCACCAAGCTAAGGTTTAGTACGACCTTTCATCCGCAGACTGATGGACAGTCGGAAAGAACTATACAAACCTTAGAAGACCTGTTGAGAGCATGTGTTCTCCAGTTTACCGGAAGTTGGGATCTACACCTAAGCTTGATAGAGTTTGCCTATAACAATAGCTATCAACATAGTATTGATATGGCACCTTATGAAGCCTTGTATGGTAGACGTTGTAGATCACCTTTGTGTTGGTTTGAGACTGGTGAGCATCAGTTGTTAGGTCTTGATCTTGTGCAGCAGACCACAGAGAAGATTAAAGTAATACAACAACAGATTAAGACTGCACATGATAGGTAGAAATCTTACGCTGACAAACGTCGTAGACCCTTAGAATTCCAGGTTGAAGACAGAGTGTATCTCAAGGTCTCGCCTTGGAAAGGAGTCCTTCGTTTTGGAAGGAAAGGGAAGTTAGCTCCTAGATTTATGGGGCCTTATCTAATCATTGAACAGATTGGACAAGTAGCCTATAAACTAGAGCTGCCACTAGAGTTACAGAGGTTACATCCTGTGTTTCACATTTCTATGCTAAAGAAATGTCACCCCGATACTGAGTCAATTCTACAACCTATGGAGGTAGAATTGAATGATGATATATCTTATGAGGAAGGACCGGTGTCAATCCTTGATAACAGAATTAAAAAGTTAAAGAAGAAATATATAAGCCTTGTGAAAGTCCTCTGGAACCACCGTGGTGTTGAAGAAGCCACATGGGAACTAGAGGATGAGATGAGAAGGAAGTATCCTGCCCTTTTCTCTTAATATGTTTTATCGATTTCGGGGACGAAATCCTTGTAAGGGGTGGATAATTTGTAACATCCCTGACCTGGGTTATGAGTTAACCCTAGGTGTTTTTCCTAATTATGTAATTAAGATACTGGTGATTATCTTTTTGCATGTAATTAAGTTCCTGAGGAACATACTTTTCCTTTTCTGTCCCTTTTAAACAATGTTGAATTGATTGTTTTGTAATACAGGGACCTATGTGCAATTTACCCAGTTAGAAGGGTTAACTTGCAATTTGCACATGTTGAGATGTTCCTCTGATTTTGAGACATCATAAGAATTATTATGGTAAAGTTTTAGGGATTTCCCAAGCTTGAGCACCAAGGTGCAGCTGTGGAAGCAATCCCTGTGCTTGAAACCCTAAATTGGAGTAAAGTGCAATTTACCCAATTTGAGGGGTGCAACTTGTAAAATACACCATCTAAAACATCTTGTAAGACTCTTGTCATCATTTAGAGAAGAAATGATGAAGAAGTCACTTCAATTGAATAATCATATAATGAAAAACACCTTTGTGATTTAATAATCAAGGTGTAAGTGCTATAGCCTTTTATGTGTGTGCTTTAGTAATAGGTTGATCTTCTTTGCCTTCATTTCTTGACCTTAGAAGAAGGTTGTCCTTAGAAATAAGAAGAAGGGACGAGCAAAGAAGAAAGGAGGGACTTAGTTGAAAATAAGGAAAACCTATGTGCCTATGTTGAAATTCCACCTAAGTATATAAGCCTTCTTCCCCTCTTTACAAGGGAACATTTCTTTCATTTCCTTCACTGTTCCCCCTTGCTCAACCGACTAAGGAGAGCTCTGGAGCTTAGGAGGACGACCAGGGGAGTGCAAGGTAGGTTTGGATCCTTCCTTTTTCTTAAATTCTTGGATGAAACTCGAATTCAAGGTCAAATTCATGGCTAGCTCACTTAGCTCTATCTTTCTAGCCATCTCTTCTCAACTTTTCTTGGAGGATTCACCTTGGCCGACCTATGGAGCTTCTAGGACGCCATTAAAGGCTTGGAGCTCGAAAGCTTGGAGCTCAAGGAGCAAGCTTTAGGCGGGTTTTATAACTCTAAACCTATGCTTTGTTATATACATCTTTTCTATGCTTTTAGTTGCTAGTTCTTCTTCTTCCCTATCTTCCCTTGCTTCCTTGCAAGCAAATCCGTGAGGAGCTGTTGCTGTCCTTGAGCTAGAATATGAGGGCGTTATTTCCTATGCTTATCCACAGTTTTCCACTTTACCATACGACCTTAACCAATTTCCCATACGGTTTGCAAAACCGTTTGATGGGAAAACGGTTTCAAGGTCGTATGAAGGCATACGGTCTCAATACCGTATGGCCGCGTTGACCAAGCGTGGACCGTATGGGAATCCTGTTCAAACTTATGTAGATTGATCACCCACAAAATTTGAGAGGTTAACTCCAAAGGAATCGTGAGATATAGGCAAAACAATTAGCAAATTCAATTGAATTTAGTTCTGATTTTCAATCTGCTTAATTTGCCCTTTTTGGGAAAACGGTCTCAAGACCATATAAGATGGTTGACTAAGCGTTGACCTTATGATATTACTGTTCAAAATGATGTTAATTAATGACTCACCAAATTTTATGGACTAATTCCAAACGAGTTAAGAGTTGAAGGTTGATTACTAGGGCAAACCCTAATTGAAATCAGTGCTGAAATCACAATGAGCTAATTTGAGATTTTGGGTTGATTAGCCCAAATGGTCTCAAGACCGTTTGGGGAATCATCCAAACGGTCTCAAGACCATTTGGGGAGCACCCAAGACCGTATGGAGGTCTGGGGTCAAGTATAGTTGACCAATAGAAGGTACAAAGATACCAAATTACATTGCAATTAAGTATTGATGTAATGATCAACTCAATAAATCAAACCTTGATGAATTTTCACTAGAGTTCAAAGGATGGATGGGAAAACGGTCTCAAGACCGTTTGGAACTCATCCAAACGGTCTCAAGACCGTTTAGTGACAACCCCAAGACCGTTTGGAGGTCTAGGGTTAAGGTAATTTGATCAATTGAGGGTCCAATTACAATGGGTTATTAAAATAATCAAATTGCTGATTTGTGACTTAATTAAGGTTCAACCCCTATCAAATCAATCTAGATTTTGATGAATTCTTGGGCAAACGGTCTCAAGACCGTTTGGAGTATATTCAAACGATCCCAAGACCGTTTGGGCCAAGTTTGAGCCCATTTGGAGGTCAATTGTTGGGTTCAACTTCGATTTGATTCACATTGTTGAGTGTTGATGGTTGAACGCTTATAGACCTTAATTGAACCAACTCCAACCCTAATTGGATATCAATTGAGGGTCAATTGAGTGACCAATTGGTTAAGGCTAACCCTAATTGTCTCAATTGATAAGTGGTTAGCAAGCTTGAGACCAATTGAAGGCTTCAACATAGGAAACCCTAATCGAGTTTACCCTTTGAACCACCTTGGAGGTCCATACGATCTTGAGCTTTTGAGGGCATTCGACCTCAAGACCGTATAAGGTCATTCGACTTCAAGACCGTATAAGGTCATTCGACCTCAAGACCGTATAAGGTCATTCAACCTCAAGACCGTATAAGGTCATTCGACCTCAAGACCGTATAAGGTCATTCGACCTCAAAACCGTATAAGGTCATTCGACCTCAAGATCGTATAAGGTCATTCGACCTCAAGACCGTATGAGGTCATTCGATCTCAAACCGTATGAGGGTATTCGACCTCAAGATCGAATGAGGGTATACGACCTCAAGATCGAATGAGGGCATACGACCTCAAGATCGTATGAAGGTTGAAGGTGTGAAACCTATTGAAGACTTTTAAAGTTAAGTCTGCCTAATGCCTTGAAGGCTTAAATGATTTAATAGTTGTTCAACCTAAACCCTAATGATACCAAAAGACATTAAGGGTCAAGTGGTTAGTAAATTAAACCATGATGATGATCAATGTGTAATTTACCACAATACCCTTGAAAGGTTCAATTGAGTGAAACCTTGTTCTAATCAAACCCTAATCACTTAATAGTGGTGATTTGGTCTATGTTAATCAAAGTGGACTTAACCCAACCTGATCTAGATTGGTGTTATCACCATCTACAAGTATGAAGAGAGATAAAGTATCTTAAGAAAGAGAAAGTACCCTTTTATGATGGAAATTCAAGTAAAGTACCTTCAATACACATGAATGTGCATGATTATGGTATGATCCACCTATGTGAGATCATGAAACCCTAATTATGATAAATGATGAATCTTAACCTAATCTGAGAGCATCAATGATGATGTTCCTCATACATGATGATGTTATGAGTTCAATTCACCATAATGTGATTAGTAAACCCTAATTCAAGGGTAATGACATGTGATGTGAATAGTAAACCCTAATTCAAGGGTGATGACATGCAATATGAGTAGCAAACTCTAATTGATGAGAATCAGAGAACTTAGCTCTTATGACAAGAGTGGAAAGTATATTCTTGTTTTGAATTACCTTTATCAGTTGAATTAACCATGCAGGTTCTGATATGAAGGTGATCATATCCAGGTATGAATGATGATACTATATTCATTAAAAGCATGTTGTAAGCTTTATGAATAAGTAAAATATCTTGATGCCTTGTCAGTGGCATCTTATGAATTTTAATGGGCTGTGAGAGCCATGAAAACCATCAAGGTCATGCTTTGGAGATGACTTGTGATGAGTATAATGAGAAATGATGATTGATGAGAGTTAGGCTTGTTACATTTAGTATTCTTCTTTCATAGTTGTTATGCTACTGTTATTGTTTGAAGAACAATGTATGATATTAAAAGAATACCGAATGTACCTAACTAATCAAGTGTAATGTAGAAGCCCTGATCATAGATCCATCATTGTCAGAGATCAAATGATGGTGAAACAGGTTTTCCTACGGGAACTCCTGGATCACATACTGTTGAGTATGTGGGGTATATGGATGTGTAGAACCTTACATCCTAGTGTAGGAATTTGATGTAGATGTATAATCCGTCAATCCTTCACTACAAAACTCATACCGTATCAGTGGATGGTAAACATGAAACCTCCTGATGACGAGGAAAACATAGATATCCGTATCAGTGAAGATAAACATGAAATCTCCTGATGACGAAGAGAGTACAGAACGCCACTGTAACTCTAAAATAGCGAAGGACCAGATTACCCTGGTGAGCTATAATAGTAGAGACACAAGATGTCCTACAAGTAATCCTCTTACTGACTGAGGAAGGTGAAGGTCATGAGAATCCAGCTCTTTCGATGACCTAGTATGATACTAAGGCACTTAACAGTGATTGGTTGGGGTATGAGTGGTAAACCTCATCTCCACAGGGCATAATAATAAGAATGTTTGAAAAACATAATCTACATCGTAGTATACCTGTTAAAGGTAACTATGAGCTAATTGATTGATGTTACACTGTATAGTGCATATGTTCTTCATGCTTGATAAATGTTGAACTCTGGTTTACAACTGCATCTGCTATTGAATACTTTGTAAGCTTTTACTGCTTAAGTTATTCTTTGTTGTTATAATAAAGCTTCTGGAGGAGAGTTATAACTCTCGCTGGGACAATTATGTACAATTGTCTCACCCCGTAGACTTCAACTTTTTAGGTGGACGTCAAGGACGGAGGAACAGGTCTACAGGTGACCAGTCCCAGCAGCAACAGCACCAGGAGCAGCAGTAAATCTCAGGTGGAGATTTAGCCTGCCATGTGGTGTAGTTAGAGTCAGTCCTATGTGTCCTCTGTACTCTCAGGTCTTGGAGTCTTTTGGTTATGAGTTCTTGAGATTTTGTATCTTGTTGTATATAATTACTCAAGAAGTAATTATCATGAGATGTAAACAGTTTATCTCCTCTTATGAATGAAGCTTTATGGATTCAAGCTCTTGTCTCGAAAAGTTTTAATTTCCCGTGATTTTTGTCTTCCGCTGTTAATCGATTCTCTTCCGCTAAGTTTAAATCGTGTTTATATCGTGGTTTGGAGATCAGAGCCCACAGTTATGCTTATAGATGATATCTTGATATACTCCAAGAACAGTTAGTAGCATGAGAATCATCTTCGCCAAGCGTTAGAGTTGTTGAGGCAGCATCGATTTTATGCCAAGTTCAGTAAGTGTGAGTTCTACTTAACTGAGGTGTCTTTCCTTGGTCATGTCATATCTTCCAAATGTGTTTGTGTAGACCCAAAGAAGGTGGAGGTGATACTAAAATAGGATCATCCCAAGACACTGACTGAAATCTGAAGCTTCCTAGGTTTGGCAGGTTACTACAGGAGATTCATTAAGAATTTCAATGTTGTAGCATGACCCCTAACTAAGTTGACCAGGAAATGTGTTCCTTTTGTCTAGGATGACAATTATTAGTGTTATTTTCAGTTGTTGAAGGAGAAGTTGACCAATTCTCTAGAATTAGTGTTGCTAGAGAAAAGAAAAGGCTACATCATCTTTTGTCATGCTTCAAAGAATGGCTTGGGATGTGTGTTGATGTAGGACAAGAATGTGATTTCTTTTAATTCATGACAACTTAAGAAACACGAGGAGAACTACCCAACACATGACTTGGAGCTAGCAGCAGTGGTTCATGCCCTAAAGATTTAGAGGCACTATCTATATGGGGAGAAGTGTCAAATCTTCACCGATCACACAAACCTTCAACATATCTTCTCAAAACATGAACTGAATATGAGGCAGAGGAGATGGATGGAGCTAATCAAAGACTATGACTGCATAATAGATTAGCATACATGCAAGACGAATGTGGTGGCTGGTGCACTGAGAAGGAAGTCATCTTGGTCATCATCTACATACAAGTCACAATTACACTCTATGGTGTGTCACAAGCGAGACATGTTGGCTATGTTATGGAAAGGAGGAAGCGTGCGGATTGATCCACTAGAAGTGGGAAACATGAATCATGTTCTTAAAGCAAACTAAAGTGGGTGCTTTTTGAAAAAGCAGTCTGTGTTGTTTTAAAAATGATGAAAAATTAGTGACATTCATACTACGAACATAAGAAATATTACTTAACAATCAAGCATTCTAAATGATATTTCATTACATTAGAATGACTTTCATAGATTAAAAAGGGTTCTAATTATAAAAGTAAATGGTTACAAGCTAAAAAACACTCAAACACCAAACAAAACCCATAGTCCTCTTCCTAGAGCTTGTAAAAATAAAATCATGTACATGTGTATTAGGTAGGTATGAATCATATCACCTTCAATTAATAATTAGTTTTACTTACCAATCTACAATATAATGGTTCATTACAAAATTCATAAGAAATTGGAACATGTAGGCCCTAGGTACATAGGTAGTTTCAATGCAATGAGAATCGTTACACCTGGAAGTAGTAATGGAGTGTGGTGAATGTGTATTGGAATGAAGCATGTTGAGTCAATTACATTTGTTGCATATGTTGATTATTAATCATTAACAGAGAACTAGTACACACAAGATGTCAATGTATATAAAAATTAAAAGTGAGATGTTTAACTTAAGCGAAGCGACTAGTTAAAATACTAACTTGTAGACCCAGAGAAATCTTTATAACCTCTGTTCTTGGTCCTTGATTCCCCTTCGTTAGCCTTGGAATCTCAATGAGGTGTGATTGGGTGCTTGTCAAACTCTAGGCGACCCCAAGGATGTAGCCTCTCCTCCTTTCAAGATATTTTCTCTTCACTCGCCAAGGATCGACTTGTTTAACTCCAAGCAACTGTTGTTGTTGGTGTTTTTTGTGCAGCTGTTGTTGCTTCTTTTATGGACGTAGTAGGGTGCTAAGGAATATGGATGGATTCCCACTCCCAATAGAAAACCAAAAGGCTCACAAAAACCATCTCCGAGCGGCATTATTACCATTGTCTTCTATCATCGTCTACTGGAAAGTTGAATAGGTGTTGGGCTTTAAGGGGCTATGTAATCGGGTAATTAAATTGACAATAGATCTGCACTGTGCCAAAAAGCGGCTGAAGCGGCTGCGAAAGCGGGCTGAGGTGGGGATTTTAGCCAAAAAAAGGCACCTTCAGTTCAATCCGCCACAACACCCACCTAGGACAAAAAAAAAACTTCCCCTTGCACAACGCTTAAGAGGGCACTTAAGTGTGAAGTGGTCCACTTTTCTAATTGATGCCTATTGGTGTCACTTTGCCAAACATTCAGTTGGATGCTTCTTTGTTGGCTAGGTTGCTACCACAGTTGCAAGTGAAGCCGACTTTGATACAATAGATCAGAGATGCTCAGAATAATGATACCATGATACATAATATCATGTTAGAGTTTGGCAGTGGGAAGCATGATGGCTTCCATAACTTAGATGATGGGACAATAATGACGTGGTATGCTATCGCACTAACAAACTCACCCAGGGCTAAAATCTCTGGGTTTTTACCAAAACCTTGTGCAATAATACCACCCGCAAGCAGACGGGTCTTATTGCAGTATAGTTGAGGATTGAATCCCAAGGGACAATATTTTTAAGAATCTTTTACTAGTCGAATCTAGTTGAATCAAGACTAATATTTAGAACAAAGGTTGATTTGAGTTTAATTAAGCTAATTGCAAGAAAGTAAAGAGCAGGATTAAAAGTTGATTAAAGATTAATGATGGGAATCGCTGGGATGCATCGGGTTTCACCGCCACTACACATGCAAACACATCCATTCACAAACATCCAGGCAAGATATAACTATCCAAATAGAACTTTTGTGAACCCTCCCTAAGGGATATTTAGGTCTGCATAAGAATCACCTTAGGCATCAGATGTCTTGTCACCATCCAGATCATACACTTATGGTTCCGAAGATACAGAAATCCAAATGAAGTTGTGGCCCTCCCTGAGGGATGTTTAGGCACACAGAAGCGTCACTGTGGGCTAGATGGCTCATCCCCTCACGGATCATACATTTATGACCTCAAGGAATCCCATTCTATTTCTAGTTTAGGAGTCAACCGTGTTAATCGACATTCTATCCCACATATTGAAGTTCTCACAACATAGGAAAGAACAAGACAAATGCAAGTAGGTGATCAATCCACAAGCACACATCGACGATTAACAATGAAATGAAAAGTTATATACATTGTCATGGAATGTTTAACAAATGGACATGAAAGAATGGACAGTGGGGCTAGTCCCCACACCTGAACGAAAGGAAACTACTCGCTCATGATGAGAGAAATAAGAAAAACAAGAGAGAGAGAGAGAAGATTCTGCCATGAGCATGGTGAAGAAGATGATCATAGCTCGGTGGAGAAATGGTCTTCTAGACAACGTCGGGGCAGATCTGGACGAGGAGGGAAGAACACCACGGCAAACGGGGTAGATGTTCTCTCTCCACCTTCTCTTTCTTCTCACAGTCCTCGCTCGCAGTAGGAGGAGCAACTTGTGAATGTGATGGACGGTAGTGGATGGAGCGAATAGATGGATGCAATAGATCTAGATCTAGATCTAGATCTAGATCTGGATGGATGGAGTGGCTTGCACCAGGGGTCGAACGCTTCTTAGGCGCAACCTGGATGTGGAGGAGGCCATCTCCTTAGGTTGAGGACAGACATGCAGCCTAACGACGTCTGGAGAGGGCCCCCTCGAATGGTGGGGGTGGCTGGCTATTTATAGCCACGGGTGGCTGGGAACTTCTGGGACCTCGGTCGAGGTATTTAGACCTTGGTCACAGCCCTTTGATAGCTAGGTCGTGATTGTTGGCTCCCAGGGCACAGCGGTCATGGGTGTTCATGCCACGGGCACCGTTGATGGTTGAAGAGGTTGTGGGCACTGTCTACTGCTTGGTCACGGTTCTTTGTGATGTGTATTGCAGTGGGGGGCCATGGGTAGGAGGGTAGTTGGCAGGGGGTCGCTGTATACAACAGTGGAGAAGGGACGTCAAGGTCTGTTATGATGTGGTCGTGCTGACGATGGCTGCCGGAGAGCATGTAGGGTTGAGAAAGAGGTGAAGGTGGAAGGGAGATTATGATGATCCCTGGTCGAGGTGCAGGAGGGCAAGTGCAGATGTGAGCCTACTGGGAACTACGGGGACTATGCTAATTGCGGTTTTGTTGGCAGAGATGGCGTCACGGTTATGTGTGCTAGGAGGGAGACCATGATCACGGTTGGGAGATGTTGGGGCAGGTCACGGTGGTAGCGGGCGCTGGTGGTGGTGTGATCACGGGCAGGTAGAGAAGGAGACACCGCGATCACGGTGTTGTTGGGATGATGGAGGAAACGATCACCGTGCAGTAGGTGGGAGACGCGACCTCAAGAGTAGGTGGAGAGAGGGTGCAGTAGGTGGGAGGCCGCAGGTAAGGGTTGAGCGGAAGAAGAGGCTCATGGGTAGTAGGCAGTAGGATTGATCGCGATGGGAGGGGGAAAGAAAAGAATATCGCGAGTGCAGTTAGGGTTAGAGCAACAGGCCACAGTCTAGGGAAGAGAGGAGATGATCCCACGGTCTCGTGTATGAGAGAGAGGGATCGCAGTCTATGTTAGATGATGGGGTCGTGGTGAGGCATCGGGAGGTCGTGATGGTGGGAGCCGCGAACAGGTTGGAGAAGAAGAGGTTGTGAACAGCGATGGAGGTTGCGGTTGTTGCTGCTGCGTTGATCGCTGGTGTAGGGTTAAGAAAGGATCGCGGAAGGTGCTGGAGTAAAGGAACGGATCAGCAAAGGAAAAGAAGAAAAAGGGCCGTGATTTGTTGGTGGGCCGAGAGAAGATTGGGCCCAAGTGCCTATTTTGACCTGTAAATGAGTGCACAAATCGATTATGACCATGGATAAACCAAACAAAATTTGGGAAAATCCAATTAGGCTTAGGAAACATGTGTATGAGAGTTTTTTAGCAATAAAAGTGAATAAACGGGGCAAAATTGGGCTAAACAAGGCGACTGAACCCAGATGAATGTGCATTCATAAAAATACTCCGAACTTAAATGTTGCTCGTCCTCGATTAACACAAAATCTGAAACATTTTCCAAATGAATACTTTCGACCCGTGTGATTGCCTCATCTTTACATCATGATTGTTTCCATTCTGCTCTGTATGACTAAGCAATCTCAACTTCGCGAGATCAATGAACACATCTTACCATATATTTGTTCCCGAGTTCATTTACCAACATCACTTCCTCTCCACTTTTTTCCAACATCAAGCATGTCTAAGAGTTTTGTAAGAGTCGAGAGATACCCACAGAACAACAATGTGCACCTGATCTGACACTGGTGTTTTTAGGAATTTGGTAAGCGTAGGCATTCATTGTGCCTTTAGATGGAAAAGGGAGTGAAGGGTGGTATTGAAGGGAGAAATAAATCTCTCCTCTATTCGACTCGAGATTTTTATTATATGGTTGCAATTTCATGGATTGTATTTTTTTTTGTGCGAATCTCTCCTCTATTCGACTCGAGATTGCATTTCTTTGTGTGCGCATTGGCATTTTTTCTTGGTGGTACGCCCCTATTTTGTAGCGAGGGGTATGGAAGAAGCAAAAAGAGAGAGAGGGTGTGCCACCCCGAACTTAGGGTTTGGCACTATATTGGTTATTTTTTTTTCTTTTTTATGAACATAGGGGTAAGAAGATGGTAGAAGAAGCATAGAAGAGAGTTCAGATCAGAATGCAACTTGATTTATAATTCAATGCATCGGGTTGTTCTCATTATCATACTCTACTCAAATAATGACTTGATGAGGATCCAGTGGAGATTCCATGCTATTGTTCCACTAGTTAGTTAGGAAGCACAATGTGTTTGATCCCTCTCAGTTCGACAGATACTTGCCATTTTAACTGATCATGATGTTAGGATTCATAAACTTCACACGGTGATTTCTAACCATTGGCTAGTTTCAGAAATTGTCCCCCTTGAGGCTTTGCTTCAAATAAGGAGGGTAAAATGATTCAAAACGGCATGGAAAAATGGGATAGCCGGCTAGATAAAGGCTTTGATTATAACAAAAAGCATCAAAACTTCATCAAGTTTCTATACAAGCTACTTTGAAAACTTCAAAATTTTTGAAAATTTTGCTCAAAATTGCAACGATGAAATCTTAAGTCTAAAATAGATAGGAGTGGGTGGAAAGTAAAGTACATACAACCCACCCTCCACCCCGAACTTA